>JAUCMU010000042.1:14327260-14347226 GCA_032275025.1 Enteromius treurensis
TGCCTTGCTCAAGGGTCTCACCTCAGTCGTGGTATCGAGGGTGGAGAGAGCGCTGGTTATTCACTAACCCCACCTACTATCCCTGCTGGACCTGGGCCTCGAACCTGTGTTGCATTGTGGTCTATAGAGTGTGTATATGAAGCAGACTTGCTCCCTCTGTCAAAGTCGTCCACTTCGCGAAGTGGAACCCATTTCCAAATGGCGCCAGGGGAAGTGCTTAGGAAAGTTCACGAGTGCATGTCTAAAAGTGGAGTGGAACGCAGCCTAGGTGTGATGAAAGAAGACCAGGAGTCAGTGATGCAATCAATTGAAGAACAAAAATGACCGAAGTAGTTTAATTCAGCAAAAGTCAGTATCAATTATACTCTAACAAAGGTCGCTACATACATATTTCCTTAGGTAAAAAGGATTTTGATTGGTCAAATCATAGAAAAACAAGCACATTTCTAACAGATGTACATACATTTTTTGGTAACAAGCAATTAGAGGTCACATGTTGAGCCAGGGAGGTCACAACCAATGTTCTTTTTATTTTATTTATTTATTTAAAATAAAAAATAGCTCATCAAAAATGCTCTCCATTGGACAAACATTTTGGCCACCTGAGTAAAAACATTGTTTATACAAGACCTGCACAAAGCACACTCAAATAGTGCATAACTTTTAACTTTAATGTGCTAATTCACCTATTATACAAATGCTTTTCTCGTGATGCTAGAATTTTTTTTTAAAAGCACAAATGTTTGTAGCGAACCAAAAATGCAAATGGATCATAATCTATTAATTTGGAATTATGCAACAATTCAACCCTTATACACATTTTAATTTACCTTTAATTAACTCTGTTCCCAAGAAATTGTGTAAATTTTTTTGTATACCATTTTGTATTACATTTTTTGTCTCATGCAGAACAGTTAAAATCTTTATGTTAATATAATATATAACATAATAATTGTAAATAATTTACAAGATAATTAATATAATATGAACCTCGTGATGTTGCCCGTGGATTCCCTTTTTGAGGTTTATAATATAATATCATATAACATTACATAAAAACAAACTAAAACATATAAACAAATATAATAGAATAGCGTTTAAACTGAGATCTGTAAACTTAATATAAAATAAAAATACAGTGATACGTTACAGTGATTTGACAGAGAATCGCAATTACTTCGCATTTTCGAGAAAACAATCAAATGGTCTCCCAACTCATTTTTGCTTGTGCACAGCTGCTGCAGCATATCACTTATTTATGTCAAGCGCACATACAGCGTAGAGGGAACATTGCACACAACATGTTTCTCCCAAGACGTTTCAAAAATCTTCTCAAGGGTTACGGTAGATAAGTGTTCCCTCCTGGGTGCCGTTTACAAATTTCCCTGCACAGACAGATACCAAAATGCATAAATAGATAAGCACTTATTTATTTCAAGGTTGAGAAGCTAGGTTTTAATCTTATCAGATAACGTTACCAAAACACACAGAAAATGAGAGCAGCTTATCAGAGAGAGAAACAGAATTCAACCTATGGAGAGCCTAGCTTCTCAAGAACAAGGAAAAAGCACATTCCAATAACGCTGCTATGAGGAATTACTCAAAATCTTGGGGTTTTAATGTCTGAAGATATGTTTTATTTTCAAAGAGAATAAAGCGGAGAAGCTCTGCACAGTCTCTGCTCTGCTGTCTCTCTTATACAGTTTTTCCTTTATATACATTCCTCTATACATTTCATAGTTTTCCTTATGCATACAATTCGATCCCTCCCTACAGAGAAGGTGGGCCCCAAGAAGTCCCCATTTATATTTTAACAGCTGTTTCTATAGGTCTGCACATTCCATCCATGCATTCCTCTGACAAACACATGATTATAATGGAGATTCGAATTAGTCATGCTTGATGCATTCACATTTTTAACAATAAAAATCAACAACAACATTTCAGTGGCTGCTACTAGTATATGGAAACTATTTATTCAGTATAGCTTTATTTATAGGTTTATTCAATAAATTACAAAATAAAATGATAAAGACTATAGTGGATCCAGAATTTCACTTCTTCTAAGAGTGGGCCCTATCATACACCTGGCACAATGCGCCACACGTGTTTTTTCCCGTCCTGCACTCTATTTGTCTAAATAGCAAATGCATTTGCACCCATTTGTACGCCCATGGGCATGCTGGTCTAAAAAAAGAGGTGTGTTCATTGATGGAACAATATTTAGCGCAATATTTCTTGTTATTTAAAGAGTACGTTAGTAGAAAATGCACACCAGGGTAGGTCCACAACTTGGGATTACTTTGCTTATTACAGACAGGGACGAGAAGCAGCACACAAACATGCCAAATATAAAAAAATTAAAGGATTACATTTTAAAGAAATATTATTGTGTAGGCTACATGTTATACTTGCAAAAGTGGATTTTTAAACTCCCTGAATGCATCAGTGCGGTGTGCTTTAGTTCGTTAAAATAAGGCCCAATGGTTTTTCCAAAATACGTTTAAGACATGTAGTGCGAACCCATAATTAATTTTTTTTTTTCTTCTTTTAATGAGTCATTCAAACTTGTTGAATTATTTTGAATCAAACACATGAGTCTGAATCATTCGAACTCAAGTCATTCTCTCAGTGAACTACTACACGCACAAGAAAAACAACAACTTGGGTGGAATAGTATTTTTATTGCTTAGTAAGATTTTTTTTTTGGCCCAACTCCAGAGCTCATTAGAAAACTTAGGAAGCACATAGGAAGTAACAAAGACAGTCTTACAAGAGGACATGAAGCTTAAGAAATAAGAAATCCATTAATATATTTGTTAAATTATCAAAATAACTGGTAAGAGTAAATTAAAATATGTGCCGCATAGTCATCTTCATCCTTATATAATTATTGTCAATTATCTTGGCAGTTGAATATGTTAATGGTACAGCAGACCAAATGCTGTGTATGGCATGAAAAATTAAATAATGCTTTATATCCAAGTTCTCTACCAAAGCAGCGCATTTCCTTACATAGCTGATCTTATATTATAAACAACACTGTGCTCTAGTGGCGGCAAGTCTGTTGTACTGATGTTGATGTCTTTTATTTGATTTGGTAATTATGTTTTTAGTTTTTAAAAAGGAAACCGCTATATTGTCACATATATGTGGATATGTTGTCAATTTCAGATGTTAAATACTGTTTATCTCTACGTAAGAACAAATTGTATTGTCGTAGTTTTACAACAACTCTCTCCATGTAAGAGACAAATTTAAATAAATTGTCTTTTAAAGCTTGACTCTTTGCAAAGAAGGTCTGACAGTCAACACGGTTTGCTGCAGAGTGCAACAAGGAGTGAAGGCGGTCTTCCCTTTTTATACCTTATCCACCCTTCAAGGTTACAGATTAATAACAGCTGTAGTTTTCCAAGAAGGACTACAACAGAAAGGCTCCCTCTAACTCTTTTTTTTTTTTTTTTTTTAAGTCCCAGAGACTAAAAGCCAATGACCTCTAGAGGTCACACCGTGTCATCTTTGGGGCCTTAGAGTGCTATTTTGTTTACCTGTATTAGAATTGATACCTGCCAGCTGTTTGCACTCCTTCTGCAGGTCATTTAGGGGATGACTATTTATGTAGAAGAGTAGGGATTAATATCTAAAACCCAAGCAGAGTAAATTGTCCTCCACAGTATCAGTCAGAGATGTGTTGCTTGGTCTTTGAGCATGAAATAGACGAAGCAGATACCCGGGAGTCAAGAATGACACCCACACATAGAGTGCAGTTCAAACCAGACTCAAAGTTTATTAAAAACTCAAGTCATATTTATAGTATGGTGGCGGATATGAAAGTTTATATTTCCTGAACAGCTTGTGATTTAGTTAGGTAACTGTCTGCACATTGGCAACAACTCATCATTTTCTAATCTATGTTCTAAAACTCTGGTGTATACATCTAAGGCACTAATGCATCAATTGGCACAGAATGTTGTCTTGAATCTCACAGTGGCCACATTTCAAGACAGGATGTGTTACATTGGAACATTCACGCCAATCAATCATTTTTATAAATCATCAACAATGCATTTAAGTATTAATCATAATGATTCAGAATAAATCAATATCATCACAATCAACTTCCTTAAATAAAAGTTAAATAATAATCATTTAGAATTATACCCATCCGGTTCAATAATTTGGCTAATATCACATATGCAATAAGGATATGTAAAAAAAAAAAAAATTCAAACCTTAGAATCGTCAGATTCACGCTTTGGTTGAAATGTAAGAGCTCTGTTATTAGTTTCATGAATCACTAACTTCCTCAGTTTTAATTGTTCACACCATCCTGCCATATTACTGAATTACGGTTCTGTACAGTATACAATTCCTGATTATTTTAGTTTTTCCCCTGGTAAGGGTCTCGATGTTCATCCTTGCATTGTGGTAAGGCCTGGAATGATGTCTCGGGAAACTAGTTGTGCACTTTCTAGAGACACCAAGCAGGTTTATTTAACAAAAACAAATCCATATTAAAAAATCAGTTGTCTGCATACATCTTATATACATTATTTTCTCAACCAGCAGGTGGCGTATTTCCAAAATTCTTCATGGCTTTGTGTTATTACTTTTAATAATGACATGAACTTTTTACATAATTATGTAGATTTTGTGATTGTGATTTACATTCTGAATAAATAAAATAATGAAAACCTAAAAGAAAAGCTCAATGGAAAAGAACAGAAGTGAGCCTGGACTGGTTAGAAACGTCATGGTTAGCAGAGATAATATTGAAAAACAGAGTGATATTTTGTTTTTTGGAATTGCTTCATTTGTTAAGTTATGTAAAGGTAGTCTCTGCCATTGAGAAAGTGGTTTGAAGGTCAAAAGGTCTCAAAACGCAGTCTGTTCTTTTTAGCTGTTTTATGTCTTTGGAGTGCAATCTTCCACATTTGTCTTCGGTCATGGTTCTACACGTGATAGCTGGAATGTGCCATCTTCTGGCCCATTTATCTTGAGTTAATGGCTTAAAGTTGGGGCATTACGTAACTCATGCAATAGTCCACGGAGGAGTATCTCAGTTCACTCAGACTTGCTGGTTCCACATTGACAGGGTCTCTTATTTTATGGTCCCAAAGTGTTAAATCGGGCCTCTTTGGAATTGTTCTCACCACTTCCTGAGTTTATTCAAGGTCCTGTACACTGATTTTTTTTCCCTCAGTTCTCTCCATGGCTGCATGTATTTCTTTAAAATATGCAATCAAAATTTAAATATCATGGAATTTTATTATAATTCAAAACAGCTGTTTTTATGTTTTAAAATGATCAGTATAACCAACAATAATTTTTTTTTAAATTATTATTTTAGTCTAAAACAGGCATATATGTTTAATCACTGCATGCTTTAAATGACACATACATTTTTTTAATGTCTTGAATGACAAGATCAAACAGATTTTTATCTATCTGTCCTTAATGCTCCACAGGAAACAAAGGGGATTACATCATAGGCTGCACCCCCCGTGGAAAAGAGCTGTTTTCAGATAGATGTCTGTGCATGAGAATAAAAGGCAGATCAAAGATGCTCCATTAGGTCTAGCAGTCAAATATTCAAGTTGCAACCTAAGGCAGGTGTTACTATCAGATGTTAACAGGACTTTTATCATATGAAAGACAATTTTTTGTCTCTAGGGCTCTAGCTCTTACACCCCACAGAAAACAAAGGAGGTTATCGGTCACACCATCTCACAAGTCGTTTACTGCTTCGCTACTTATCTTGTAGCAGTTAGTGTGTTCGTTTGATCCTGATAAGTCCTTAACTCTCTGCATATATGCTAATGTCCACCAAGTAAGAGAAAATAGTTTGTAAAGTAAATCTTTATATAATATTTTCGCAAAATCCTGATACTTAGATGCAGATAGATCTAGCAAGATGAGAAGATGATATTAAAGATCAGTTTATTTTAAAATACATGAACTAAGCATTATATCGTGTAATAATGGTTGTTAGTAAACATTAGTATGAAGTGGTTTTATTCAAATTGACATGTTTTATTTAATTTGACTTCTAACATTTATCAGATGAGGTGACGCGTGATTTTACGTACGGAGAGACAAACTCTTTGGTGAGGAGATGCCGCCTGTTACCATGGCTGCCTGATGAGCTTGAGGCTGTGACCGATGACGTCCAAGAACCGTCTGACCTTTACTATGAAGTGAATGAATTTAATTAATCTTAAAATATAGCTTGCTTTGGAAATGTTTGTTAGCGTGTAAACTATTAAATCATTAAGTGCCATTTCTCCCATTACTGCTCTTATCCAGACAATTCTGCAGGAGAATAAAGAGCAGCTTCCTATAGATGTCCAGCCTTACTGTGTACCAGATGGAAAAGTGCTGAAGTAAGTCATTGCGGGACTAATTTAAACAAACAACAACTTTTCCCCACCTCTGGCTTGGGATACGAGTGACCCATGTTGGTTGATGATCCTCTCACAATGTCAAACCCTGTCTCTAATCTTTCACAATTTAGTAGCTGCGCAGTGAACTCGACCTTGGGGGTTTAAGTCTATGCGGATTTACACAAAGAAATTTCTTTCCCTGATCATCCACTTGTTACTTCCCCTCTTTTATTGGGTGTTTATATATAATTGGGCTCTCGCCAGAATAGAATTCCAAGTCGCCCTAAGAACACCTTCTTTTTAGGTCGAGACCCAATACACAGTATTTAAGCAAACCAATTCAACTGTAGACTGTATAAAAAAATTTTGTCAACTCTGCGTGCTCTTCCCAACTCGTCCTGGGTTGAGGTTTCCAATTCCAAAACCCTTGGGTCACCAGAAAACTGTAAGAATCTAAATGAGGTCTCTGTTATTCCTCTCAGTCTACAGTCATTCACCCTCTGTGAAAGCATAAGTGATTCTGATCATAAGTGAAAAGACATCAACCATACGAGAGCTCCCGGGGGAGAAAAAGAAACCAATACAAGTATAATAGATATATGCTTGGTTTATTCTGACTACCCCAGATAAGTAGGGAAGAGTCCCTCCTTTATATAGCAAAGTCTGGGTGCGGTTAGCCGTTACAACATACACATCTGGGTACACACATACATATTTCATCAGATAACACTTTCTTCTTCAAGCACAGAAGGATAATTCCTGTTAAGGCACATGGCATTAAACAAAAATATAAGGAGGAAGTGAAACATTCCTAAGTTTGACAGATCAAGAGGACATTTGCTTATGCTGCATGTTTCTGCACAGACATTACATAGTTTATTTACAGGTCAAAGGCACACTGCTCAGACACATACTGTACATATTCTGTCTGATTCCCACAGTTAAAGAACAGAAAAGGCCTTTTTTCAGTTTTGTGTCAAAAGCCCAAATATCTAACCCTTTTTTATTTACATGTTAATCATTCATATTTCAGTAATTTTAGTCATTCATCTTTCAAGATGTTTGTATAATATGGATGTTTTGGGGAAAAAAAAGAAGAAAAAAAAGTACTTTTACAGAAATATTTCCTTTTATTATTTTACTATTACTATTTTCATAAATAGGCATGTTCTCTTTATAAAAGATTTCCCCCAAAAATAAGTTAAATCTGTTTAAACGTCTTTGGTGATATTTAGGGATGATAGGGTGATATTGAAGGTCTGGAACACGTCTGTGCATGCAATAATTTACAGCCCCTAATGAGTATCTATAAAATCTTGGATCACAAAGTCAGCCCTTTCTGTTCTCCATCTAGTCTTCCTCCTCCAAGGCTGACCAGAGATTATGCATAAGCAAGTATACTTTATACTTTTTATAGCAAGTTGGCATCAAAAATTTCAAACACAGAATTTAGAACACTTTAACCTTTAGTTAAACACGACAATCCCTTTACTGCTTAACACACACTCTTATGTGGTGTGTGTATCCTGTACTCTGTGGTTGCGTTCTTAATCACACTCTGGTGCAACTAACTGTATGTTTAATGCTTGCTACTCATGTAATATTTGGAGCCTAGAGAGTGCCAGCTGTCCAGCAAATTTGTAAGACCGTAGAGCAGATGGAAAATGCTTATGCTCATAGACATTTTTGACAAAGTACTTTTATTCCAGCTAGAATAGTACCAGTATTTATTTGCTTGCACACAAAAGAATATATATATATATATATATATATAAACCCTTTGATTGAAACGTGGAATGTGTTTTAAGCACCTCTTATGTTTGTGTATTATTCACTTGTTTGTCATTTCCTGTGTACACAAATCAGGGTCTACACTGAGATGAAGCAGGTTTTAGACCATCTGAAGCATCCACGTTTCCAGTTCACTGAGAACAAGGAAGAAGCTGACATAATCTGGGCCTTCTCCCATATCCGAGATTATAGGTGGGCATGTTTACGCTCACGCACACACTTCTTGTTTTACTGCAGTGATTTTGTTTGCTTAACGGACTCATTTACTGTTAGAAAACTAAGTGAGGAGCGGCCTCATGTCCTGCTCAACCAGTTCCCCTGTGAGACGGTGCTGACCACTAAAGACTGCTTGGCATCTGTGGCACGGAGAGCCAGGGGAGGTCAGGGGGCACCGTGGCTCCCTAAAACCTTTAATCTACAGACTGAGCTCCCTCAGTTCAGCAGACATTACCTAGAGAGACAGGAGAGGTGAGTGTCTGTGAGATCATAGTGCTGGAAAAAAAACATGAACATGTGAGGCTGAATGTGCTTGGTTTAAAACATACTTAATTGGAGAAATGTCTGGGAGTCATGGGAGCAGTGAATGAAACCTTAATAAAAAATGTCATAATTTCACAGACTAGGTAGATGTCTGTCATAAGGCAGATCTAGTTATTAGCACACCCTTGTTTCACTTCCTTCGTTGTTGTTAGATACACTTTTGACCTTCCTTCAAAGAACATTTCAACATTTTGGATTTCAACATTAGCATAAAACATAAAATAGGAGTTATTTTAGTGTAATATTCGGCGTTTATAAACTGTGGGGGTTGGATTTGCTTTATGCCATTTCTTATAACTACTAATTGTTTATTTTGTAGTATATCATGTACAATATTAACCACAGTAAATGTTAGAAATTAGTTCCAGATATACTTTTACTGTGGTTATAGTTTTCTTTTTTCCTCACAGTGTCTGCATATTTTAAAAGTAGACATTTTACACTTTATCAAGAAGTTCCCGTCAGTGGATGCAAAGCGACATTGTACACAAAATGGTCCGATTAATACGGCATTCTCCATAAAACATAGCTCTGAAGTGAAATGTAATTTGCAGTGTGTAATTAAGGTGATCATATGTCCTCTTTTGTCAATTTTTAAATTGCCTGAACCATCTGGCATTTGGCTTTGTGATGCAAAATCAGATCCATGTCAGACGGTGGGGTTGAGGGAAGATGTAAATTTATTCAAAAGTTTAATATTAGATATAATATTTTTTTTAAATCATTTGTTGTGGAAAAAGTTCTCTAAGTGTTGAGAGAGAAAAACCAGGTCGAGTCAGATTGATCCTTCAGTGAAATTAATTTCTTGTACAAGAGCCTCATCAATAGAGAATGAGCGAATCGCGTCTCTGCTTTATACACACACCCAAACATTTCTTAGAACTGGTCTCATTTACATAGAATTCTGAACACGTTTGCACTCTATATCCTGTATAAGCAAAAAGACATTTCCTAAAAAGGTATTGTATTCAGCTTAAACACTCTGCATGTATCTCTTCATTAAAAAGCAACTTCCATATACGGAGACTCAAGGCCTTAAGGGCATTGAAGGTCATGTTGCTCGAACTCGGCTCTGCGTTTTTGGCAGACAGCAGACAGGATGCGCCTAATGGATAGGGGGTTGGGTTTGTAACCCAAAGGTCCCAGGTTCGAGTCCCAGGTCCGGCAGGGAGGTGTAGGTGGGGTTAGTGAATAACCAGCGCTCTCTTCACCTTCGATACCATGACTGAGCAAGGCCACCGCATCAATGGCTGCACACTGCTGTACACGGGGTGTGTGTGCGTGGTTGATCTTCTCACAGCTGTGTGTGTTCACTT
The DNA here is from genome assembly GCA_032275025.1 of Enteromius treurensis. NCBI lineage: Eukaryota > Metazoa > Chordata > Actinopteri > Cypriniformes > Cyprinidae > Enteromius > Enteromius treurensis. Next base: position 14,337,291 of record JAUCMU010000042.1, read on the forward strand.
GGATGGGTTAAATGCAGAGCACAAATTCCTAGTATGGGAAACCATACCTGGCCACATGTCTAGTCCTTTCCTTTCCTTTGTTGTGGCTACTTGAATATTCTCAGTAAGGCTTGTCAAAAAGTTTCTGTAACTTAATGAATCCCAGTAAGTTTAACAACTAAGTAAAGTTAACTAAGAATATATAAGTAAGGTATACTATTAGATTTTACAGTGTGGAATAGCATCCATGATTTTGAATCAGATATGTTTCTGTATTAGGGGGCATTAATTATTTTACTAGAACATTAGTTACAATTGTATTTTAATATATAATATTAATTACGCTATAGTAATGTTGCTTTATGTGTTTTTAAACAGTACTAAAAGGCCAGGGTAATATTCTGCTCTTTTTTTCTTTCATTTTTATGTTTTCCACCATGTTTGCTGTCTCTACCATTTTCTGCCAATGGTTACATTCTATTACATTATGCCATGAATTATGATCTTGGTATCAAGATCTGTAAATAATTCTAAATGTCTACAAAAATAATGTGTGCTTACAATCTTTGTGGTCAAAACCCCATTAACACATTACTCTTAGTTGAATAAATGTAAAAAATGTGTATGTCTGTGATGCCATACAAGTATACTGTGCTGTGGTAATGTATGCATGTCTTATATTGTACTGCCTCCTTCTGGACGGAATGGCTATTGTGGCTGTTATACTGTTGCTGTAACAGAAGCTCTTTAAAAATCTGTCATTCACATTATACAGTATGTTGCATTTCTTCTGTAGTGTCCAGAAACTGTACAGTAAAGCGTCAGCAACCCATGAGCCGTGTGTCAGGAGAAGCAGCAGTACAAACTCTCTGTGGCCTGTCATCCTCTCTGCTCTCTTCTAATGTAAGTGCTGTGCTCAGTCTATCCACATATTACCCAGCTGTTTGTGCTGTACTAGGAATTATTTAAAAGTATTCAGCTGAAAAGGTTTCAAATCTGTGTTTCGGTGTCGTGAACTGTTTTCAGTATCTGTTTGTTTTTACATATGGAAATGAAGTTTCAATGAGACAGTTAACTCCCTCTCTATTTTTGTCAGGGTTTGATGGAGATCTGGTCGGATGACAGCTGGAACTGTTGTCATAACCGGAGGAATTCTCGCAACAGTGATACTCCTGTGTATCATTGCAGTGCTTTGTTACTGTAGACTCCAGGTGAGCTTTGCATTTACACAGAACTCACATAGAGGTGATGAATAAGAAAACAAAGGGCAAATTCTCAAGGTGTGTTTATAAAAGCACCGCGTTTTTAGTTACAGTTAGTCAAATATGTCTCTCTAGCGCATGTTTACACTGAAAACAAAAAAATGCCTGATCTGTGTGAATGGGTCGAAATTGGTTGATCTGTTAAATTCCCAGTCCTAAAGCTGAATAAAAAGAAGAAATTCTGATGGAGTTTCAGATTTAAAATTGCAATCCTGTGTTACGAATTTTTTTTCAAAATTTACACTTATGGTTTGACCTTTTAGTATTTGTAACTATTTGATTAAAAAACATTATTGTGGAAAAAACCCATGTGTCCTTTTAAAAGTACATGTGTCCATAAAATACATATACTTCATTTATAATATATGTATAAGCATATATTTATGCATATACATATGCTTTTTGTATACCAGTTCAGTATAGTAATTTTACATCTGCAGGGTATTTTTATTAAACACATAATCTCAATATTTAAATGTATTTGTTGTATACTTAGCATGCAATAAATGTATTTAAAATCCATTTAATTATATATTTATTTTTTATTAGGCACAGTTTAGCCTTAGCTACTTGTTAACCTACAATTAAAATCCATTGCACAATCATTCCATGGCCAAACAAAGTTCTGAGTGTTACTCAACAGTTTGAGGAAGATCTGCGTTGAAGGCCCAGTGTCTAATCTAGTTTCCTATGTATATCCAACCTAGTATTACTGCTGTAAGAGAAATGAGTCAGAAGGGGAGGCGGGCTCGGTTGGAGATCCTCAACCACAGTTCGCCTGCAACGCATGCAGCGCTCCGGGAGTGGACGGGGCGGCCGTTACACCTCTCTCGCTGCCCTACGACCCCGCTCCGCCTCAAAGCTACTGCCCGACTTGCTCACCCTACTACCTCCGTGGCACGGATGAAATGCGGAACGGCGGCGAACGTCTGTCCTACATGCCCACTCACTATGAGAACCATGGCGCCACTGCCCTTGGTCTGGCCGCCATGTACGGCCCCGTGCTGAGCCATCGCAGCACGCCTGACTTTTACACCAATACAAGAGCCATCAGCACTGACGTCTGACCCTCACAGACCCTGGAGATGGACCCAGGGAAAGAGCCGCCTCTGTGGACCAGAGTAACTGGGGCAGTTACATCTCCTTGCGCCAAGAGTTAAAAAGACCTACTGGATGCCATGTTATTCTTCCACACAGGTCTAAGGCCATCTTTAGTCTTCCATTGTGTTTTGTTTTACCTGCCGTTTACCTCTTCTTCTTGCACATCCCTCCCTTTTTGAGCCGTGGCGTTATATGACATGAAGTGTTTGTGGAGTTTTTGGCCTTTTTAATGTAAGTTTTAAAGGTTAAATGCAAATAGAGTATTTTATTTATCGGGAAGAGTCAGATAAAGCATAAATTACAGTCAGAAAATCGAAATGGAGCAGCTTTTTAGGCTCAAGTATTCTGTTATTTATTGTGACATAAAAGGCCAACATTCCTCACAAATTTTTAATAGCTTTTAAAAAAAGTATCTTAGTTGAAAAGAGCATGACATTTAGCTTTATCTAAATATCCCCTAATATACTGAATCTTTGTCTTTGAAAAACTTAATTTAAGATGAGAAATGAACCAAAATGTGATTGTGCTCATGTGTGTTGAACTGTTGGGAAAATGGGAAAAATTATATTGGTCTTATTTGAATATATGTGTCACATTAACTAAAATTCACAATGGCACAGAGTGCTGACAGTTATCAGATAATACTGAGGTTGGAGCTGAATTGTTAATTATCACTTTTTTTTGTCCATATCCACTACATACTTCAATTAAGAGCTTTTAAAAGTGACGTTGCAGAAATCTCCAATGGCATATCATTTATATGCAACATTTTCAAAAATCTTCTGAAAGAAACTGAAAGGGCACTGAAAGAAAATGACAGGAAAATATTGAAAACATTTCATTATCTTGTCCCTGTTTGTATGATATTATGGCAGTGGAAGCTATACTTATAGGAACAATAGTTTCCTTGTCTTTGCAAATGTGTTTATGTGAATTATAATATTTTCTCACATACTTGTTTCAGTAGCCATTGGTTTATGAACTGTGCATTCTGATGTCTGTGTTCACTCTCTCTGAAGCACTCTTTGTTAGTAACTGAATCACATTACAAATCACAGAATGGCACTTCTATTTTACGTGCGAGTACTTTTTGGGCAGAAATGGGGGGAAACAATATGGAAGTGTATGGTTTAAAATACTGAGCGGTAAAAAAGTGTAGCATATTGTCCACATATTTCACAGAATGCTTTTGAATATAAATGAAGCATTTATAAATGCCTGTAGACTTTTCTAAAATTGGTCAATTGTGATCAGAGTAATTAAAGCCATTTCACATCTATACAAATACATGTACATAAAGATCAAATTATTTCAATGATCGAACTGTTTCTTGTCAAATCTATATCTTTCTGTGTCTAAAAGCTCACTGCCAATGCTTTGTTCTTCTATATTCATATTCTTTGAGCTGCTTTGGCACTTAGTGGATTAAGTAAAACCATAAAAAGTCAAACACACACACACACACACACACAAAAAAACCTGAACATTTTTACTTTTACTCCCCAGTTCACTGAACACATGTTGACATTTTGTGACAATATGCCCCAGTAGCACATCATGTAGAAGTTAAATAAGTACATAGTTGACTCTGAATGCCAGTGTGCCATGTTTTGTGTTTGCATCTTTACTCAACAGCAAAATATGATGATAGCATTATTCTAGCTTAGACACAATCAAAAGCAAAAACATTTAAAGCGGTTTTAAAGCAAGTGTCTGAAATTAACATTTATTAGCACTAAAAACTTGGAGTCAGCAAGTTTATTTACTTGTTAATTTATTGATGAAGTTATGCTTATGAATTGTTGTTGTTGTTGTTTTTCACCAAGGCTGCAATTATTTAATTAAACAAGTAATTTTGTAAAAATATTTGTTTTTTGTTTTTTTTCTCTAATTTTTGAAAATTCAGAAGAACAACATTAAATAGATACCTCCAAACAATGTAAATGTAAATGTACTCTCAGTTTTATTATTACTAGTGTTGCATCTTAAAGAGCTGAAGACGTTTGACATTTGGGAGTGCTGATCAGGGCTGGGACAGCATACTTTCTGTATTGTGTTAAACTACTCGAAGGACCAGTTTAAGATCTTGTTAAACAAATAGCTGTTTCATCTAATTTGCATCGCAGTTCAGCAAATGTAAAGAATTTCACTCTCAGCATGATAAAGCTTTCCTACGAATTTTTAGCCATAATAGGCAGCACACTTAACAGACGAATGAGAGAGTTGTGCGTTAGTTTGTTTGTTTGCTTCACAGGATCATGATGAAACCTGAAGACTGAGAGGTGGCACCTCCTTCAATACAAGAACCTTTGAACACTGTGACACTTTGCTGTTTGTCTTTATTGCTCTCTTCTCCTCCCTTCTTTCAGTTACTAATAACATCCTCCCTTGCTTTTGTTCACTTTTGTCCCCTTCTCTTTCCCCTTTATTAGCTTAGCTTTGTTCAAGCCGATGATGACCACCAAAGATCATTTCTGTATTACAGACAAAGAAGCAAACATATTTTTACAAGAACCTCCAGTGCTTTCTAACTATTTTTTAATGAATAATATCTGCATTAGGCCTCCCTGAAGCTGCAGTGAGATGATAAAAACAGTTCAAATCCTACTGAACATATACAGTGGCCAGATATAAGCAGCTTAAGGAGTGGAGGAATGTACTGGCACCTGCTTGTCCTAGGAAAACCGCAGCGTTTTTGTGTGAGAGGCAACCTACAGGATTACAGCAAGAATTTCAATTTCACAGTCTTTACCCCTGCAGCTTGAACCCATGGGCAGGCTAGCAAAGTCCTAACGCTGACGCTAAAAGCTACTCTGAAAAACATATCTGTTCCAGGTCTTACTTTTATTGGTTTAATCATTTTAATAAAATTTAACTGAGTTCTGCTTGAGCAATGAGGAAATTGCGTGTGGAAATAATTCATATTGGCTGCTGGATTGTGGAATAATACACCTAAGGAAGTTGAATTGGAAGCAGTTGGAAGAGTTTTAGCACCTGCTTATTATGTAAGTAAGTGAAGATCCAGAGGACAAAGGAGGACTGAATCCCCTCCCATATTTTTACGTTGGGGCAGGGCTTGTTTTGAGACAGACAGATAAAGACTGCTGCCTGTCAAACCTGTTGTCATTTCTCCAGACAAGTTTAGCTGGCTACTTTGTATTTAGAGATTGCTTGCGTTCTACTCAACTGCCAAAATGATGGAAGAAGTGTCTATTGCTGTGGCCTATGATGCCCATATTATTGACCAGATGTCAGAGGAGGAGATCCTGGCTAGTCTAGTAGTGGAGACTCTACCAAAGCAAGTGGTAAGTTCGGCAGCCTTTGACCTCATGTTTCTCACGTGTTGATTCAAACCTGGCATGCTGGAATTTTTAAGGCGTAGCGCGATAACACGTTTTGATGTGGATATCTTTACAGCAATATTGAAATAATAGTACTTTAGGGATCATTTCCTCTTTGCGATATTTTACTCCTCTGTGCTTCGAAACATACTGTATATATTTTACATAACTTTAAAATAAGGCAAGTTTATTTATATAGCACATTTCATACACAGGTGTAATTCAAGGTGCTTTACATAAAAGGAGTAGAATAATCATAAAAGCAATAATAAAACAAAGAAGGAAATAGAACAATTATAAAAACAATGATCACAACATAAAAAAGGCACAAATGCCTTGATTGACTAAAATTATTTTAAAATGATTTTAAAATGTATTTAAAATAGGTATAAGACAAAACAGAAAGCAATCAAAATAAGCACATGTTGTACAAAATAAATTCTTTTTAGAATGTTTAGCATTTTATCATGAATTTATTATTTGACATTTATACATATATATTTTTACACACACACAAATATATGCATATTAGATGTATATAATAAAAGAGGCAATATTACATAACATAATATTGTCAGAAATATTGTACTTAATGTATAAAATAAATTATCTAAATTATTCTTATTTTTTTGTTTGTTTTGTGAATTCAGATATTCTATTGTGTGTATGTATATTGTATATTGGTGTATTGATATATAAATTATCAATATAAATTAATAATGCAAATTATTAAAAATAAATCAAAATTTCAAGATAAAGCTGAAATAAATCAAGTACATTTTTTCATTCCTTTAAGAATTCAACACCTGATATGATCCGAAATGTCTTTGAATATTCTTTTTGAACAGGTTCCCTTTAAAAAGCCAAAATTAAGAGATAACCAAGTGCAGCTAGAAGACCCACTCGATAAGTGCGAGGTAAGATATCACACCCTGGTGAAAACAAAAAGCTTCTGCCTTCCTCAGATCTGTGGAATAAAAGACTGCTTTCTCTTTTTCAGAGAGAAAACCGTAAGCTTCAGGAGACCAGTTTGCGCCTGGAGCAAGAGAATGATGACCTTGCACAAAAACTTGTCACTAGCAAGATTGCACTGAGGAATGCTCTAGATCAGGTCTGTCAAATTATTACAAGCCATGTATGTCATACAGGCCAGTTTCATTTTCTGTTTTATTTGATGTGTATGTTTTGACACATCTGCTGTGTTTTTTAGACCGAGGACCAGGTGGATGAATTAACCAAAGAGCTTTTGAAAACCAAACAGCTTCTGACGATTACAGAGGAGGAGAAAAAGGGAAAGGAGGAGGAGGCTTCACAGGTGAGCTTTAACATCACTGATGTCCACAGTAAAGTGTTTGGGCAATCTCTGGCCTTGTGTAAAGTATTGATGTGTTCAACAGCTGAAAGAGATGTTCAGGAAAGAGCTGGACAAAGCAGAAACAGACATTAAGAGATCAAACAACATTATAGCTGACTATAAACAGGTAAACCTTTGATTACATATCCACAAATTCCAAAAAACATGATTTAATTTGATGATAACGTTCAGCCTGATTTCTTGCACCCTTTAGATTTGCTCTCAATTGAACGCTAAGCTTGAAAACCAGAAGGCTCAAACAGACAAAGAGCTGGGAGTTATCAAGGTAAGAAACACGCTGACTTCAAAGCACCTTGACCTTAACCGTTAGTCTTACTATTGTAGCATGATATTTACTGATACATGATCATATTTCAGAGCAAGATGCTGGAGTGTGAGAAGTGCAGACACATCTTTAGTATGGATGGATCAATTCAGCTGTGCTCTGAGGATGAAGATACGAGTGCTCAGGATGATGTGAAGGCCTCTCTCAGAGAACAGGTCCAAGAGTTAGAGAGAGAGCTGGCACAGACCAAGCTACAAATGGTGGAGTCCAAATGCAAGATACAGGTACTGCAAAAAAGAGTATTTTTTGATATTCTTAACACTTTTATTTCTTAATTAAAAAAGAAAATGAAAAGTTTTCTTGTTTAACAATGGAGGAAAATTATTTTATCCATTACATTAAAGTAAAAATAATTAGTTCATCCAAAATTCTGCCATTAATTACCTGGGATCATTTCAGTCGTATTGCGGTATATGGAGGGATTTTTATTTTGGGGTGAACTAAGCCTTTAATTAATCAGGTTTCATTAACTAATAAGAAGCATTGTTTTACTGCCTTTATTAATCTACCCTAATGTAAATTTCTGCATATACTACCACATTTTTTAACAATTTAAGTTGTATATATTAACAGTAATTTGTTGTAAAAAAAACATGACTCAACACTCTCAGGAAAAAAAAAAGTTCCAATAGCTGGCGATACCTTTTTCTAAAAGGTACACATCTGTACATTATTTACCCATTAAGAGTGCACATATAAGGTGCGTACGTTATCAGTACTTAAAGTTTTACCTTTCAAAAAGGTACAGCCCCAGTGATAACTTTTTTGCTGTTTTTCTGAGAGTGAACAATAAGCCTTAGTATTAACATTAACATAGATAAATGCTGTTAAAAATGTTGTTCATTGCTCATGATACCTAATACATTGCCCTATATTAAGAGTGCAGTAAGCAGTTTCTGAGATATGCTGTTTATATCTGAAATAGCCAAAACAGACATGCTTCTACACGAAAGGATCACACCCCAATGATAGCTCTTGATAGCTCCGCCCTTACATTTACAAACATGTATCTGGCACCTCCCCTATTATGAGTGGGCACACCCCTTTTGTTGAAGTGTTTTTTAGAAGTGTTTTTGGTGCTTGGTCTGATCCACTTTTTAACAGCATTTCTCAGAAAATGTGTCTTATTAATGACTTTAGATTTATACTATAAATCAGGGCTTCTCAATCCTGGTCCTGGAGGTCCGCTGTCCAGCAAATTTTAGCTCCAACCCTAATCAAACGCACCTGAACCAGCTAATTAAGATGTTCAGGATTACTTGTAAGCAACAGGCAGGTGAGATTAATCAAGGTTGGAGCAAAACATTGCAAGACAGTGGACCTCCAGGACCAGGATTGAGAAGCCCTGCTATAAATTATATATATCAAATTGTATTCAACTTTTTAATCATTTGTATATCATCTTGATTTCCCAAGGAGCTGGAACACCAGAATGCAGTTCTGACGACAGAAATTCAGGCTGCTAAAAACACATGGCTCAGAAAAACTCTGGGCTCTTTCAGGACAGCTGCCAGCAGCCATCAGAACTCATCACAGACAGATCCTGCCTGGAGCCCCGCTCATAACCCCAACTCCAGCTGGGTCACCAGAAGGCTCTCCTGGGCCCATCGAGAAGGGAGAGCAGCCAAAGTATGAAGAGATTAAGCATACTGGTGGAGAAGAAAAGTATTTAATGAGAGCACTCCTGAAATGAGTCTCATAAATGATGAGGATGCTATTCCCTCAAACAAGCGGACATTATAGATCCGAATGGATGTTAACGTTGGGAATGAGAGGATTCTCAAAGAACGGGTGAAAGCAGGAAGCAATATCTGCCTCTCTAGAGATGAGTGCAACGGATCAGTTGCTCTTAAGGCAATCTCACATGAAGACTATTTTATTACTGTGTTTAAGCGTATTGTTTTACAAAAGTCACACTGCAAATAGTTTTGTCAGTGAACCTAAAGAATATGCCTCACGTGTTAACATCTAAATGAACTGGATTAAATTTAATTTTACTAAATCAACACTTGGTTACTTTAGCAAAAGTGTTATGGTTTATAGATCAGTTCGAAACAGCTCTGAACATTTGCCTAATAATGCTGTACTGTACAATGTAAATGTATTTATTTAATTATCTTATGCAGAACAAATAAACTTTATGAAGGACAATTATAAACCTAACGGCAAAAAGATCTTTATTTCAAATGTAAACGAATTGTTTGCTAATTTGTTCATTGAGAATGACATCCGGTTACATGGTTTTGATCACAAATAATTTGCATGTTTAAAGTATCAGCAGAAGTATTAGCAGACCTCATAATACACAAAAAGTGATGACCACCTAAAACAATACAAACAAGCAAATATGAATGTAAAGGGAAAGATACATTTGCTAATGGGCTACTGATATGCATGCAAGCCTTAGGTCAGACAGGGAAAATAGGCTGCGCTCTACTCTGAACTCTGATCTGGATTGTAAAGATCATCAAAATAACCCTCCGCGGCTCTGAGCATCTGAACAACAGCATTAAGAAGCAGTATGTCAGTTTGAGAGTCTATTTCCAGTTCTTG
>JAUCMU010000042.1:14350173-14374123 GCA_032275025.1 Enteromius treurensis
TAACAATTCCGCCTCTAGACTGTTACGAAACAGTCTGCGTTGTGTTGGATTGTGACCGTTTTTCAGTCGTCTTTTGCTAACACTTGATTTATATAAGAAGTAGGAAACGATGGTGTTTGAGTGTTTGAGTATGTTATGTACATGTACTGAACTGTTATTATTCAACCATGCCAAAGTAACTCAGTTTTTCATTCTATGGCACCTTTAAAAATAAATAAAGTCAATATTTATCATCCTTATTATTTAGAATATATATATTTAATCATTGTTAGGCTGGTGTAATAATGTTTGTCACACCACCACTGGGGGGTGCTGTGTACATTAAAATAATTTAGAGAGAATGCCTAATTATATCAGAAATGAATTCACATGTGCCAGGAACAACAGAAGACCATACCTTTGCTCTGTGCAGTTATGTGTAATTTGGTGAAATTATTCTTAAATGTCATGATAATTAAATTTTTTTATTCCCTCACAAAATACACTTGCTTTGTAATTTATATAGACATCAATCAACACATCACAACGAAATGTCACTGCACTGCAAATATAATGCTGCAGACACAAACTGCATTATTAAATATATTAATTCCATTAAGTACCCTATATTTCAATTTGTTGAGAAAATGAATTAGTGTAGGCAGAAGCATTATTATTTTTTATATATTAAATACTGATTGAAGAGACACTCTTATTATCTTAGCATTTATTAAGAAAAGATAGAGAAAGTGTAAATAAACCACACCTATTAGAACTTAATGTGTTACTTACTGTCTTTTGTAATTATTTTTTAAAGTTAGTGGAAAATTGTTTCTACAACAATTGTTTTAGTGTACTGATTACATTCAGAAACTCTTGGTCAGACAGGGAAATTTACTCAGACCTCTCTTCAGGATTGTAAAAATCGTCAAAATATCCCTCAGCAGCTCTGAGCATCTGAACAACAGCATTTAAAATCAGTACGTCAGTTTGAGAGTCTATTTCCAGTTCTTGGTAGTAGTTTTTCACTGGGACCACAGCAGACAGAGAAACTCCAAGTTTAGTGCTAACCTCCTGCATCTGTCATAAAGTAATTTATCAAGACAACATGTGAAACAAACAGACCATTACAGAATGCTTACTACCATGTTATGTACATGATTAATTCATACCATTGTGTTGATATAGTGGCTCTGGTAGACATTTTTCAGGTCTTCCCCCACTAAGGGGCAGGCCTCATCCACCTTAGTCAGCAGAACCAGCTGAGGAATACCTGAAATACAAAACAACGCTTTATAATCAAATCAAAGAGACCACTACCCTATGATGTACCCCTAATAATTATAGATTCATGCCAGTTGTACACTTAAACCCCACAAGAGGTCCTCTTGAGAATGGGAATTTAAAGAGACAGTCTATCACAACATCCTGTAATTATTTAGTTACTGCTATGTCATTCCAAACCTGTATGTATTTCTTTTAACTGCTTAACACAAAAGAAGATATTTTGAATAATGTATATGTGTACTGTAGGCTGAATTTCCATCATTTAATTGGGATAATACACTCATGTCAACTGTAATTAATTAAAATTGTTAAAAATTGTTACTCACTTAGATGGTTGGCTTTCTTTCGAAAAAGAACAAATTTGTCTATCATTTTATCAGAGAGGAGCTTGACTCTGCTGATGTCAATCACGTACACCACACAGTGAATCTTGTCTTTCATGCCAGGAGATTTATTGAAATGAGGGGAGCCTGGCTGTATTGGCATCAATGGGTTAAACTACAGAAAAAGAAATACAGACAATCAATAAATCATTAAGACTATAAAAAATACTAAATAAAAATCGATCTTCCAGACCTAATAACTAATATGTTTATATTGTAAGTTCTCACCTGATACCTGTCTTGAATGTGACCCTTCAAAATACTGGTAAAGTCATCTACATCTAGACCAGAGTTTTCACCATCCTCCAGACCCATTGAGTCACACAAAGAGAAGGGAACATTGGTGACAGTGTTGCCTGGCTTTATGTAGTAGGTACGGAACTAAATGGAACAAATATTTAGCAATAATCTTTAGAATACACTTACATAATTGTACATTTTGCATAACTATTCACAATTTGTCACACAGTAAGTTTACTCTGAAAGATGTTGAATGATATATGTACCTGAGTAGTCAAACTGGTGCCAGCAGTGCCAGTGTTAGCCTGGTTGCTCACGTAACCTTTGAACACAGAGTTGATGGAGTTGTAGAAGCTTGATTTCCCAGCTCCTACCGGACCCACCAAAAGAATCCGAGCCTGTTTGACTGAGCTAACAGAAGGCTTCCAGCCAGAGATGGTGCTCAAGAGTGCCTGTCTCTTCCTAAAAAATTAATTAATTACCAAAGGGTTGGTTCACCCAAAAATTAAACTGAAGCTGTGTTTTACACACATTTCGAAGCATCCTAGGTGTATGGTCTACGGTCTATGGTGTATTGATCCTAGGTTCTTTCAAACAAATCATATCAGAGTTATATTAAAAATTGTTGCGGCACTGGTAAGCTCTATCACTGAGGTGGGTGTGTGTTTCCATTTAACAGCCCCAAAAATGTTAAATAAAGTGCACAGAAAGGTAATAAAATATCCCTCACATGGCTCTGGGGCTGAATAAAGAAACAAAAAAAACTTTTGAAAGATCTCTCACTTCTGCTCACTGTGGTAACCGGAAGCAGTTGCGGTGGATGCTGGTGGATGCCTCTGGGAGCAAAGTAAACGATAATGGAAAATAACTATAAATAAGCACGTCCTGATTTTGCTGAGTTCGATGTGTTTTGTTCGATGTGTTCCTGGGTCAACATATTTTGTTGACCCTGGAACAACATTTTAATCCAAAATGTTAGTTTTGACCATATCTCTACGCCTAAACCTAACCTTAACCATGAGTAATGCCAAAATCATATTTAATGCTAGATGAATGACACTGATGTACAAGCACCAAACACTGACTGTAAACCTAAAATTCTCAAAAACTATAAACTGGTTCTTTAAATCTGATTGGCTAATCACAATGTTGTTCCAGGTTCTGCTAGACATGATCTCTTTCAAAAAAAGAAAAATAAGGTTTCATCGTCATACATTTGCACTAATGAAGAAAAAATCTGTATAATGACAAAATTATTATTTTAATCCTCCAATTTTCAAACCAAATTGGGCAATGACTGAATTTTTGTCTCAAACCAATAAGACATTTTTCCAGAACATTCTGGATTACAAAAAGGAAAAAAGAATCAGGAGTGTCAAGAATGTCAACATGACAGAAAGTACAAGCATTTTCTTCAAACTTAAACCGGTGTCTTAAAAATTCAGATGATGGATATATACCATTAATATTTTAACATGAGTTTTCTTTGCTTTAGGAGCTACTGAAAAACTAATATAGTAAGTGATGGAAAAGTGTTTTATTCAACCACCAGAGCCATGTGATGGACGTTTTATTATGGATAATTGTACTTTATTTAACGTCTTCCACACTGCAACTGCAAACACCCGTTTAGTCCAATGCTTGGAGGGGTTTGAACTGTTTTTTTTTTTTATATTACTCTGAATAGATTCTTCTGAAAGAAGAAAGCACATACACCTAGGATTCCTTGAAGATAAGTAAAAAAAACAAAAAATTTAGCCAAATTTAATTTTTGAGTGAACTAACCCTTTAAGCACTCATAGGGACATAAGAACATTTGTTCAAATGATGACTAAATGAAAGTTATTTAATAATGAATCACTCATTAGTTAATAAATTAATTAATAGCTAAATAAAAAATTTACTTTATACAATAAAGTAAATTTGGTATGCTTTACTCACTCAAAGCTCCACTGCACATTTCTCCATGGTTTCTCCATAAGTCCTCCATTATCTAGAGAGTATTTAGTCCAGAGCACTAGTTACTCACAAAACCATCAATGAAAGTAGTAGCTCAGCAATTATTATAAAAACAACACAAAAATAATACAAACCTTCCACTCTGTACACCTCACATTCGGTCAGCTGTAAGTCATTCCCATGCATCTTCTGTGGATCAAACTGGTATGTTCCTGGATTACTGTAGACGTTGACTGTGTTTTGGTAAAGAAATATCAAAGAGGCAAAGTTTGGGCCATTGTCAGTGAAAGCAAGCTGGGGGTTACCACTGACCACACGCAGAGGATTCTCTTTCATTTCTTTGTCATTGAAGCTGAAGAGAAAAGCTTTGTCATCCACAATATTTTGTCCTGTCTGTGCAAAATTCTTGCTAGTAAAAGCTCCAAAAACATATCCAGACTTATTATAGGCTACAATGACAGTTGGTCCCTGCATATTACACTTTTGGTGAAATGTAGTGGCATTGAATCCATGCACACTGGCTTTGAACAGCAGGCTGAAGTTGCCATGGTTGAACAATGAGCAGAGCTGCTTCTTCTGCCATTTATTCAAGCTGGATGTCACAGTGCTCATAATGATCTGAAAAACATTTAAAGCAAGCTGTTATAACAAAACAGAAGGAGAGGGCCATTTTAAAAGTATTAAAAGAAAATATGTAGGCTACTACAGACAGTAAAATACAAGGTATCATTGGCTCCAAACAAGTTATTAAAATCGTCACTTTATGCTAAACATGCAAAAGCATTGATTGATGCAACGTGTTGACTTAAAATCAGCTCACCTTGGTACAAGACGTCGGATTCGTCTGCTTTCTTTCGCTAGGTACCCAAAAGAGATGGCTTTCCTTTTAACAGAAACGAAACTTACGTCGTACGTCATACAAATAAAACGTCATTTTAGTGGCGCCGCAGGATTGCTTGTGCCAGGTTACAGAAAATTGGTTTACAGTGTAATCGTTTCTAAATCAAACATACTGGTATCCACATTCCTACAGTGCATGTGACACTTCGTTTTATAACAATTCCCGAATGTTTTATCGTGACTCTTTAATGCCTGACTTTTTCCACAAACCCCGCCCTGCAGTCGATCTCATTGGTCAACTCTGACATGGACTCACAAGTTCAGTCCAGATATCACGGTTGCATTCCATGACGGCAAACACTGATAGGCTACTATAATATTTCTTCATCTGAACCTAAAAATAAGCTTATACGTGACTTATTTAAACTGCTCAAATTAGGCAGTAACCATGATCTAAATTTCAGTACAAAACACTGGAGAACCAACATACAAATTCTTACACAATTTACCGTTAACATTATACTGATATGATTTAATATGCATGAGAAACACTGCATAGAAAGACTTAAATATATGTACATATATATATACATAAAATAATACAAATTAATTAGGCTAAATAGCTGTCTCGTAGCTAAAACTGATAGCAAAATCAGTAGATGACATCATAATTAATAATTCACTGATATACAGTGGGTAAGGAAAGTATTCAGACCCCCTTAAATTTTTCACTCTTTGTTATATTGCAGCCATTTGCTAAAATAATTTAAGTTAATTTTTTTCCTCATTAATGTACACACAGCACCCTATATTGACAGAAAAACACGGAATCGTTGACATTTTTGCAGATTTATTAAAAAAGAAAAACTGAAATATCACGTGGTCCTTAGTATTCAGAGCCTTTGCTGTGACACTCATTTATTTAATTCAGGTGCTGTTCATTTCTTCTGATCATCCTTGAGATGGCTCTGCAACTTCATTTGAGTCCAGCTGTGTTTGATTATACTGATAGGACTTGATTAGGAAAGCCACACACCTGTCTATATAAGACCTTACAACTCACAATGCATGTCAGAGCAAGTGAGAATAATCAGGTCAAAGGAACTGCCTGAAGAGCTCAGGGACAGAATTGTGGCAAGGCACAGAACTGGTCAAGGTTATAAAAATATTTCTGCTGCACTTAAGGTTCCTAAGACCAGAGTGGCCTCCATAATCCTTAAATGGAAGACGTTTGGGATGACCAGAAACCTTCCTGGAGCTGGCCGTCTGGCCAAACTGAACTATCAGGGGAGAAGAGCCTTGACGAGAGTGGTAAAGAAGAACCCAAAGATCAATGATGAATGATGAGAATAGATAAATGCGGACAAGTACAGGGATATCCTGGATGAAAACCTTCTGCAGAGTGCTCAGGATATCAGACTGGACCGAAGGTTTACCTTCCAACAAGACAATGAACCTAAGCACACAATAACAAAGTGGCTACAAAATAGATAAACTGTCAACACTGATTGTGGGTTTGTTTTATCTTATCATTCTGGCAAAAAATCAGCAGAGCATTTCCAGTGACATTTTAAATATTTTTTTAATTCAGATAACATACGTATACACACTTTCCTGTATGTGAGTGTGGCAATACATGGATTCAAAATTCTTTTGCACCCCAAAAACTTACCATTCTTTTTACAGTGCTGATTTAAGGAGATGCATCTAGAAAATAAATTAATAAAGGCCAGTATGCCCTACAGCATTCAGAAACACAGTAGGCATACAGTAGATATAAGAGCCTCTGCACTGCAGTTACAAGTCACTGTATACTTGATGTGTCAAGAAATTGGCACTTCTACCTACTCATCACATTTCCAAATGGGATGAACTAAATTATTTCTTTCATGCCGTCATATTTCTACAGATTTCGTAGTGATTTTCTATTATAGTGCACTGCATTCAAACAATTTTTGACTGAAGTGTGAAGTTACTGGTCCCCAAACAGTCAAAGGGACTAGGAAATGACTTAAATACCATCCTTTAAGAGCAACCTAAATCAAAGTAAATCTCAAAGTATAAAAAAAGCTCTCTTTGTAATCATGTTGTGTGATCTGATCTGTATGGGCAATTGAAATAGAAATATATGTGCCATTCTTAATCTAACCTCCACTGGCACTGCTAATCTGTTTATCTTTCTAAATTAAATGTTTCTAGTTGTCTTCATGCACAGGTGTAATGTGACAATGCAATTTGATTTGAACTCTGGGCTATTTCAAAGTTTGCAGTATTTAATTAGAATTATTTGTATATTATTTATATTAAGTAAATATCTTTCTTAATATTAAACCAGTGCAGTTACACTCCTAAAGTAAATACATCTATGGGTTTTGATTCAATCTAAGCCTGCTAAGAAATCTTTCACAAACATAATATTTGTTTGATAAAGCATCTGTCAAGAATAAACAAATCTACAGTGGTGAAAATGTGCATGTATGTACTACTGCCCTGCAAATTTGACTTCCAACACTAATCAAACACACCTGAACCAGCTAATTAAGCTGTTCAGGATTACTAGGCCGCGTTTCACTCTACTTTCAGGCTACATATACACTAATCCGGATAAATTTGAAAACAGCGTTTTCATCTAAAACATCTACACTATTGTTTTCAATCATTTCCGAACACTTGATCATCCACACTCAACGCTTACATTCCTGTACTGCGCATGCGTGAAACGTAAGATGATTCGATCTGCGAACTGATTCAACTGCTGTATAATGCCGTCCGCCATCAGTTGAATTGATCACATGACTGCATCATATGGCTAAAATGCGTCATCGTTTTCGAAAGCCTCCGTTTTCAAAGTCCACACTGCAACGCAAAAACTGCATTTTCTGAAATCTCCACTTTGGCCAGAATTTTTAGAAATAATCGTTTTCTGTGATAAAAACTGGGTTTTCGTGTAAATGAGAGGCCAAACCGCAGGGAATTATCTGCGTTTTCCCTTTGTGTAAACAGGTCCTCAGACACGCGCTCGCAAACTTCTCTAAGCACTTCCCCCGGGAATCCCCACTGCAATTTTGAAGTGGACGAGGGAAGTTAATATGGACAGACCCTCAATCCCTAGATTTTGACAGAGGGAGCGATTCTGCTTCTGCACCCTTTTGGCTACTCCATAGATCACAAATGCAACACGATTATGACATTGCAGATCGCCTTTAATTTATCCCCACCCCAAACAATTCTATAATATATATTCTTTTTTTGTTACTTTTATTATAGCCAAAATATAGCTATACACATATAGAATGCTGCACTAAACAAATTCGTAAGGGGGAAAATTTAAACAGTAAACCAACCGTATAGCTGATTCTAAGTGATCGAGGGCTTAGGGCGTTCCAATTCAGACAGTTGCAAGGGTTCTACAAGTAGTGTGCACTCATGCAACGTAATCAATGATGTACATCCGAGTGAACAAGACGGAGGGAAGTTAGCGAGTGAAGGGCATAATAAAACTGACTGGTACGCAGCACTAGTAAGCTACAGGCAGGTGAGTCTGATCCAGGTTGGAGCAAAACTCTGCAGGACAGTGGTTGAGAACGCATGGGATACACAAATGACACTGTACTGTAAATGTAAAGCATGTGTCATTACTGTTTATCTATTAGAACTCTACTTTACAAGCAGGGAATGTCTCCTCCTGCATAGCCACAGTGCTGTTGCTGCCTAGGACTGTGATTCCCAGCTGCCGTTGTTTTTCTTGGGTTTCCCGGTACCACTCATGCATCATCAGTGATTCAAACGTGGGAATCAGGGTCACCTGAAAAATGATACAGACTTGTAAAGAAAGTGTGTGACAGTATTCCCTTAAAAATGTGTAGATTTTAAAGGTGCATTATAGATTTGATATATGGGGTTCTCAGACAACCACAGGTATGCTTATCCAAGTAGAAGTGTCATACAAAAAAAATTACTTTACAAGTAACTTGCATTACTATAAATTAACCATAGATGGCGATAGAGAGACCAGAGTTCTGCAGTGCACCTAAACTGGATTCTGTCACAAATATATACTCATACATACGGGCAGGTCCTCCGGCCAGACAGATTTTCCCTCTATTAATGCATCCAGAATGGACCTCAGCAAACCTTCCTTGAGTGTGTCATCCCCACTTATTATGTAACAAGATGATCGTAAGCGGCAAAAGAACTCAACATCAACAGTGGAAGCTGCATGACTCGAGGGAAGGTAAGCCAGGTCCAAGTAAATTGAAGTGCCAACTTTGCTACCTGTTGATGAATCAAGATCCAAGTCATTGCTAAATGAATATGTACTTGTATACAAAAATATGTAAGATCAGTTCAAACCTGCTGTTGTGGATCTTTTAGAAGTGGAGCCTGTGTTACGGCTAGCCATTATGTCTCCCGCTGAGCTGCTTCTCGAGCCACTAACAGAAGTACCCTGACTTCCAGCTCTGGTTCTGCTGCCTTGTGTTGAAACACTAGAAGATGTTAGCCTCTGCGTAACTCCTGCAGCTTTTCTGCCTTTTGTGGCAGACTTTACAGCACTAACAGGATCAGGCATACAGGCACCAGGCTGAGGGGGAAGAGGAGGTAAGTCTTTCACAGGTGCGGGTGGGGGATCCTGAGGCAAAGAGTGATTTCCTCTGTAAGAATTCAAACCATCGCTTTGGTTTTGCATGTGCAGGTGGACACCGCCTTCTTCATCAGAATCTAGAAGTCCGTCTGCTGAAATGGATGGGCAATCCTCTACACCCGGATGTACATCTGAGTCTGTTGCCATTGGGAAATAGTCACTGCTAGAAGTAAGAGGGGTCTCCTGCGCTGGATGAGTGGCCTTATTACCTGAACTTGAATGTGGAAGGGGTTTAGCTGCATCTTGGGAGTGGTCACTATCATCAGAAAGGTTCAACGGACTGGTGTTACTAAAACCTGGTGAGAGTGGATCCTCTTGATCACCAACCGGTTTGAAATGTTTAAACTCACATGGAGAGACCAAACAGAGGTCAACATCATGGGTATTATCAAACAATAGACCCTGAGGTCCGGATGAACACCCGTCTGGACCATCATGAGGTGCATCATGAGTGTGAGGCTTTTTTAAAGACAAAGACATCCCCACTTTGAAATCAGAACTGACATGGTGTCCGTTGGAATAGGATGTTTCATCTTCATTGGTGGACTCGCTCACCGTTGGCAGCACTTGTTCAAAAGACATGGACAATGACTCATCAACCTCAGTGGACTGCGGTGAACTTACTTCCGCAGGCATTGAGTGAGTGGTGGTAACAGAGGGAGATATATCAGGCATTATATCCTTGAAAGAGCTAAGAGACAAGAAGCTAGAATGCTTCTCTTTGGAAGAAGATGAGATGCTCTCTTGGTTACTTTTAGGGCAGCCGGACTCTGAAAACTTGGATAATCCCATTTGCTGGCTCTCTGAACCGAGACACATCTTAACCCCAAAGCTACTATGATCTTTTGAGGCCCAGGTCTCTTCAGGTGACAGATGATAAGGAGTATGACCAGCGCTATTTGGACCTGATCTAGGAGAAGTTAGTTCTAACGTCTTTTCATCAGGACTGACACAAACTTCCTCATGCTCATTTGCTAAAATATTTTCTTTCAAAGCCCCATCAAGCAAAGTATATTCAGTGGGAGTGAGGTCTTGATTCACACATTGCTCATTTTTTATTTTGACAGAGGGTCTTGCAGATGCTGCAGCTTTGCTAGGGTTTACAATGCTGCTACTCTGAGACTGCACACTACCCGTTGAGACATTTTTCAGGTTCCCAGAGTCAACAGTTTGCCTCTTCACTTCAAATTGATGTTGTTCTTGATCCATTTCCAGAAATGCTGCTGTCATATCTTCTGGTGATGACATAGAGCGATTTACATCTTCTGAATCTGTTGACAACTTCTGATTTTGCTGCTCTTTGTTAGATTTAAAGTTTTTAGCTTTGTCCTCTGCCTGTTTGTTTAATTTCGCTTCATTTTTTACATTACTGGCCTTATTTGAGTTCAGTAAACCAGTGGAGGTTTTCTTGATATCTTTCCCAAGAGACTTTCTCTCTTCGGTTTTGCTATCTAACTTTGGTCTTCTCACTGAAGAATCCTTACCTGACATTTTTTTCTGTACATTTTCTTGTTTCTTTGCATCTGATATGTTTGTTTTGTCATTGCTTCTGTCCTTCAAAGACTCCTTTCTTGTAACTAGTCTGGAGGGTTTATATTTCACATTGCTTTCTATAGATTTGAGCTTTTCTTCAGTTTTTGGATCATTCCCATTCATTCCTTTGGTTTTGTCTTTTATTTCTAAATCACCATGAAGAGCTCGGTCCTTTGAAGCACCGTAGCTTTGTCTGGATCCATTTTTACCAGATTTGGGACTATCCTGACTGTCTGCAACTTTTGGATTCTTTTCTGATTTTAATGTTTCAAAATCTTTGGAGCACACTACAGGCCGCTTGAGAAACTCTAGATGCTTCAGTCTCTCAAGACCATCCATTATCTTTCCTTGTGGTGTAGAGCCAGGAAACAGGACTCTGATGATTTTCTCCACTGGGTTAGCAGGATGCCAAACAAGCAAAGCACATATAGAGACCAAAGAGGTTAGGTGGGCATCTAAACTCTTGGTTTTGGAACTATTATCTGGCCAGATATTCATGAAAGACTCTACTTCTCTGCTACGTTTGACTGGATTTAGGATGTAAAGTTCAAGACATCCCACTCCCATTTTCTGGAACAGAATAACTGGTTCAATGGAGCCACTTGAATTGCGTAAAAGTGGTTCTGGTGAGATCTTCAGTTTTTCCAATTGCTGTAAAATAAGTGCTGCAAGATCACTGCTTCGTAGTACATTCGGATCACCCTGAATTTTTTTAAGTCTGTTTGAGGCATTGAGGAAAACCACACCAAGCTCTGGAGAGATTAGATTCTTTGCCCATTGCTCCTTTTCCTGTGAGTCAGTTTCATTTTCCTCAAGCTCTGCGACCTTCCTCTCCAACAGGCTGTTAACTCCCGGCAGGTTGTCAGTTCCAACATGTGTAAGCAACACTGAGTCAACACGGTCCAAATGCCTGACAAGCTTCCAAAAGCAAGAGCGTGGATCTGCTCCACCATTGACCAAAACATTGAAGCCATTGACAGCAAAAAAAGCACAGTCGCCTCTCCCACCTGGAAAGACATAACAGCACGGACGGCATAGCTTGAGAAATCCCACTGTGCCGGGAGGCTCTAAGAGGTCAAATGGAGACTGTGGCTCTGAGGACTCAAAAAGATGGTCTGTGAACTCTTGAAGGCCCCCCATTTTGGGTAGTACCATTAGAGGATTCACCTTAATTTCAATGATGTCATGTATGTTGTGCTTCCCTAGCACAGAATTTTTCCATTTTCCAGTTTTAGGGCAGCTCAAGGTGAGGTTTGCTTTGCCATGTATGCTAGCAGAATTTAACATAGCTTGAATCTGATGAAAATGTACAGAAAACAAGGCATGAAGTCAAATATATAAAAAAAGATATTATATTACAGTACAAAAATAATTTGTAATGCTCAGAAAAGTCATGGTAACACTTTATTTTAAGGTGTAATTAGTACTTATTAGTAGTCGTTGTACTTACATAAAACAAAAAGTACTTACCATGTAACTACGTTATGGAAACATTTGTACTTAAAGGTTTGTAATTATGTAGATGTATAAGGCTGCTACTATTACACATTTGTCTGTTACACAGCTACTTATGTAACCAAAAGATTGTCACATACTCTATGTGTTGCAGACTTTATACAACGTAATTATAAATTCAAGTACACAGATATAAGCTACTTTAAAATAAAGTGTATCAAGACTGTACAGTACTTAAGTATAAGTAGCTGTGTAACAAAAGCTGCCTGTTACATCTACATAATTACAAACTGTAAATACAGGCTGTTCCATAACTTAGTTACATTGTCACGATCACCAGCCAGAGTGCCCTAGAACTCCACCAGAGGGCTTTCCACGCTGGACTCTTATGTGTGTCACCCCTGTCTGTTTCTGCATTGTACTCCAAGGACTCTTATTATGAAGTGTGTTCCCCACTGTTTCAGTGTTTCCCCTGTTCAGTCTCTGCCCCCTTGTTAGTTCCTATAGCAATTGATCAGCTCTGCTAACCCACTTGTTAACCCTCTTGTCTCGCCTTTAAAAGTGTTCATATTGGTTAGTCTAATCGCTGCATATTGAGTGTCTTTCATTGTACAAAATTATTGATTGTCTTTCCTCGCTGATCGATCGACCCTCGCTACCACTCTTGTGTTTTACCTCTTCAATTCCTGTTTGCTGTTGACTTAACCCCGCCTGTTTGACCATGTCTTTAAATAAAGCCCTGCGAATGGATCTGCATGTCCCAGTCCCGTTCGTAACATACTGTACATGATAAGAACATTTTATTTCATGTAAGTACAATGGCTACTACTAAGTACCTAATTAGGTAATTACACTGTATTATGACACCTTAAAATAAAGTGTTACCAAAGTCATATTATATACAAAGTTAAGACAGTTTTTTAAATCCATAGCTAATGTGAAGATATTGGCATACACATTTACATTATGACAAACCTCTTCATCTGAAAAGATCTGGGTGAAATCATTAGGAGTGAACTGGCCCGTGTGCAGGACCAGATCCCCGGAGTCCTCAAGAGACTGTCCTGTGAGCACCAGCAACTTGTGTCGAGGTGTGGATGATATCAAGCTGTGGACCTGAATTGCAAAAAAAAATAAAAAATTCAGAATTGTGAAAATATTTAAAGGTATATTTAACTATTTTTAAAAAATAGATTTCAATCTGTTATTTCTGCAAAAAGCCTCTAAAAAGCATTACAAAAAAGATTAATTAATCATTAATTGTAAAAATTTGAGTTTAATCAGTTTCAAAATTTGAATTGGTTATAGTGTCTGATATTGCCAAGGCATTGAATAATTTTAGCTGTAACATATGTAATGTGACCATTGTTATGTATTGATTGCCATGTAATACAAACAAATGAAACTGAGGAAGAGACAAAAAGATGCCTTTCAGTCACACACCTCAGAGTAGAGAAACCCTTCAGATGGATTTATTACAACTTTAATGTCCAGTACATCTGAACTGAAATGAAATGTCTTCTGACCTATGATGGGATTGTTGGGAGACAGACAAAATTAAAAAGGGAATTAATTAGAATAAGTAAACAAATATGTCATGCTTATGTGCATTTCTCAATAGCAAGCATTAATGCATGGCTAATCTACTAACAAAAAGCAATGCACAATAAGTTAATTCAACTAAACAGCACTATTCTACAGCACAAGTGCTTATGTATTTAGATATGCTGAAATCTTTTTAAATTTCAAAGTGTTCTGATGCTGACAGTCAATTCTCAACCAGAGTAGTGCAAATGTAAAAAGCTTTCTCTGTGTATTAGAGCTCCAAACCCCTATAAAATTTGTCAGCAAATATCACTTTCAAAAATATAGCGACAAAATGTTCCAGTACTGTTTTTCCAACAGCAGCCAAAGTCTGAACAATTGGTAGAAAGCGCTTCCTTCCTGTCTTTCTGCTGTGTCTACTGAAATAGCAAATTACCCAGCCTACAACTTTTACTGAATAATAGAAGCTGCACAGAAGTTGCAACTGTGTGCAGTTTAGACAGTTCTCATTACACAATATAAATATTAAGATGATAATAAATAACTCTCCCCAAGCAAAAAAAAAAAAAAACATACTTCTGCCTTTTTACATCAGATTAGCTTTAATGAAGTATGTATTGGGTTTCTACATGTATACTAAGCAAGAAACAGACTTATATAAACATAATTTTCTGATAAATATTAAGATAGATTTACATCCTCAGTGGATATTGCAATTCGCCTATCTATAGAAATTAGCATTTTCTAAGTAATCTAATGCATACATGTTCGTTTTCTACTTTTCTTGTGTTTACATGACCCAAAGTATGCTTGTTTTCATTTTCAGGTGTGTAGAAACTAAAATATTGGCTCAATTTTAACATATTCCATTATTTACTGGAATTACGCTGTGCATGCCTGATACTGTATATAGAGCTGAGCTGGAGCTGAAATACACAGTTGCTTCTTTGTTAATTCATAAGATTGCATCCCACACATGTGCCTCAAATGGGCACCAAAACATTGGCCCTTACCTCTTATGTCTTTGGATTGATAAGAAGAATGCTGAGAAACAAAAAGCTTCAGCTGCTCATCCAAATTACACACTGTCAGATCCACATCCCATGCACGGATACCTGTGTTAATGGTGATGCAAATATATGTACAGTTTAAAACAACCTCAATACATCAAAACATGTGCTAATGTATTTTTTTGACACTTGCTGGACTGGGTTTATAACAAAAACAATAAATGTTGATTTGAATGAACTGCTTTCTAAACCTCCCAGAGCAAAAGCACTGCAGTCAGCACGTAACTGAAACATCATGTGAGACACAATGTGGCTTTCAGAGACAAATGAGATGGCAGGCTGACTAGAACTGGGAAAAAAAACTTGTTTTGTGGCACTGGTCTCTCTCTGTACTCATGAAATATGAAAGCCTCTGAACAGCATGTTCTCATCTCTGATGACCAAAAAAAAGAAGCCGACTCATCACTGCTAGGACTGAAATAAGGAAATACCTACCGTTGGCATAAATAGCTGTCAATAAGGTATATTTCGTGATGCTAGGAAGGAAGGGGTAGATTGACAATAAACTAAAGCAATATTGCAATATCATAAGTGAAATTTAAAAACCTAATGAATTACTCATGTGCGAGGCAAGACCTAAATACCATTTTTTTCTCCATATTTGCTTTTTATGTAATTTTACTGTTAATCATCTCTCTTTGTAGTCGAATTTCACCACTACCATGGAGACAGGCTCTTTACAGTGTTTTGGTTGCCCACACATCTGTCAATATCTGACATGTTGGTAAAACCTTGTGTAATGCCAAAAAAAATTACACTTTTCTCTAACTGTTATTAAAATGCGTTATACTGTTTTGCAGTAAAATCCAAGTTAAACTAGTATTTTGTAGCATGCAGCTGTTTATTTTTATTTATTTTTATTTTTTTTGTGATATTTAATTGACTGGCTTAGACCAGCTAGACATCATTGTTTAAAAAAACAGCTACTTAGATTAAGGTAAAACTGTCATTACGTTAATGATGGCCACTAAAGTTACATGCATGCAAAAAACGATCGCTGAGATGGGTGTAAACATGCAGAGCCTTGAACTGTTGGGCACCCTAAAGAACACATTACTTAAACTACACATTCATTTCTATAACATCACTAATCAACACGTAAAGCAAATAATGTCGTTAATCATGTTGGAGGGCTAAAGCACAAGGAGGCTATTTCTGATGTTTACTATCTGATCCTATAACACTGCAGTGCAGAGAACAGCTGCACTTAAATTGTCCCAGAGCATGGTATTATTGCTTTAAACGCTAGTGTATACAGTATGTTCAGTACAGTACGCAGTATGTATGTAACTATATTGTGTAAATAATAATAATAAATTAAATTAAATGTATTGCTGAAGGCGACAGATACTGTATGGCGCAATAAGATACATTGTGTGATTGTGTTTCATCTCAATTCACCAGGCAACCGGTGAATCTTCAAGACTAAAATGTACAGATTGCTCTCAACCTGTTCTACAACATACAGAAATGAGGGATAATGGTCATCTCTAACGTAATATGACAACAGCATTGATTAGCGGCATTATTTTTATTTATTTATTTTCCAAAATCCAAAAATGTAACAAAACAAAAAAAGCAATACCTCGTTCAATCTCCACCACAATATAGTCCAGTAAATGCGGTCTGTAGAGCGCACCGATGACAATCAACATTGAGTATTTGTCATTGCTGAATCCAGGATGGGCTGTCAGGTCCTCCGATTCCATCGCTGCCGTTAGACCCGACGCCATGTTGGAAAGTTATTCTTATGATGTAATACACAAACAATCGAGCATTATTGAGGGAACAGGCGGATAATTTGAATGGAACTGAAGCTGACCAATTGAAGTCTGTGTTCTGACCGCCTTGTTGCATGCATCACTATTATGAAATATTTAGTAGCCTATATGATTATATAGGATGCTAAATATTTCATAATAGTGATATAGTCATATAAATCTGTCAATCAAATATATATATACTGCAAATAACGCAAAACAATAATGCAAAACAAGTAAACCATTCAGTTGATGACTTTATTTTTTACTTTCAATTTCCATGCATTTTGCACAGCAGTAATATTAAAAAAAAATTAAGTAAAAGGCAACATGGCATCAGGGAAAAAAATCCAGATTTATTTCCCAGATATCCTGTGTCTTATTAAAGGCATTTTAAAATAAAAAAGTGGCATGATGTTCCGTGTAGACAGCCGCATAACTTGCCAACTCTTGCACCTTTACGTACTGCACACTGCTCACCTGCATCACACTGTAGATAAAAAAGTACACATATGAGTAATGAAGTGGACAACGTAATAACAGTACACGAACAGACACACATACTGCAGTGCATGGTGTCGTAGCATACATCATTTTGCTGTCAACTGTATATTCTTTGTAAATTATTTAATTCAATTCAAAGTGCAGTTAACTTATAATTAAAATTATAATCCAAGCCTATCAGAGAATTAAGTCACATAATCATGATTAAAACAATGAGGGTAGAATTGAAAAAAAGGTGTAAAGGTTCTGCATTTGTGTAAAATGCTACATTACCGAAGGAAGTAGGCTAAATCTTTTTCTGGTTTGTGGCAGTTGCTTATTCTTTAACTTCTCAAGAACCTCTTGCAGTGCCTCTATCTGTTAAACAATTAACATTTTTAAATCAATTTCCTGAGATTATGCAAGATGATTCTTCTCATGTCTTTTTCCAGTGTTCCATCATGAAAGATGGGGTTACATGCGTAACTCACCAAATTGTTCTCATCCTGTGTTTTTGTGGCACTCTCCATAGAACGACTGTCAAGTGAGTCATCACAGCTTGTGAGAATAAAGGATAGGGCAGAAGCAGCAGCAATAAGGATGATCCCTCTACTAACCATGACGCTGAAACAAGTTTCCTCAGTCTCCACAGCAGAAGATGGTCAGTGGTCTAATGGTGTGATGAAGAGCTGCTCGTGGATTCAATACCACCTGCTGCAAAATTCATGATGATGACCCCCAGTGACACGTTAAGCTCTTGCAAGGCCATATTCTCATATTTGTAGTAGTTCATGAGGAAAAAGATTAGCAAAATGTCTGATAATGCAGATGTGGTTTGTGTTCTAACTCAGTGTTCATTAACCAAGGGTTTCCTTTAACAGTCTCAACATTTCAGAAAACCCAGGAACACCCAAAAGATTTTTTTTTTTTACTGAAACACATTACTATAATTTTCATATATATATATATATATATATATATATACATTTTACATAGGCCTAGTACAATAGTCACAGACATGTATATACATAGTACTTATTAGTTGAATGTATATAGTTTAAAAATTATAGGAAACTTAATTCGTTTATATGCTGATCTGTTAGGTTTGAAGCGTTATTTAACTTCTTAGTTGTTCTTTTTTTTGTAAAGACTTCTGTACATTTAGTAATAACCTTCATCACTGCAATACCCTCAAACACCAGCAGGGGTTGACAAACCTCTGAATCAAATCCTAAACAGCAGACAAACTCCAGAGGATTGTATGGTCTGGATGATTGCGGGTCACGTCCAATATTGACTTTGATCTGGCGGGGAGGAACAGATGATTGGGGGCATGTCTGAAGAGGAACCAGGGTCAGTGGCTTTTCTTCAGGTACTAATGAGACAACCTGTAAGGCACAGACCCAAAGGCAATGGATGTCTGGGGTGACAGACAGAGTAATTCAGACTAATTTATAAAATTAGAAATAAAACTCCAGTCGTTTTAATCCCATGTTAATATTTGTTAAACTAAGCACGAATACGTGTAATCATATTGTACAGTATAAATGTTTAATGATAATATAGGTATGTGTGTATGTATCACACACACACACACACACACACACACACACACACACACACACACACACATTGAGAAAGCACACTGAACTTAAGTTACATTTATTTGCTTTATTTATTGACATTATAGGCCAGATGTTGATAGCACAACATAAGAGATATCTTATAGATTTAAAAAGTCAATCAAGTGTGTGAATATTGATATTAAATAAAAATCCAGAAATATGAAATTGTAAGCTTAAAAGTTAGATTGTGTAGGCTACATGAGCTAGGCTTACAACTATTTAAACTATTTATAATTTTATAACATGTTACTAACTTTGGGTAAATTCTATGGAGCCAGGTCTTTTACAGAACTGAAGAGCTATTAGCGGACTTCTTGCAAGGACATACAATGTCACTTGATAAAGGATTAAGATGATAACGTTGTCAACAGTTGATTTATGGTCCTACAAACTTTGTCAAACTGATTTTATTCAACTGATGTAATCATGACAGCCCTGAGAATCATCCTGAGAGTCCCTGAACAGATGATTGTCATGCAAAATGATTTTCCCGTAACAATCAGGTAATCCTCCCCTCCGTGTTTCGATTCACAGCTCTTCTTTATTTTGTTGTACCACATAATCACTAACATAACATTAAAGCTGAACTGAACAGCTTAATCGTATAATACCTAACCATTATCACCGAAACCAAGTTCGTGTCATTTTAAACGTATTAGTTGATGTAGTCACCGAATGAGTACCTTCGTGATCATCTTCATTTCTGATGTCCATGGCATGCCCACACATGTCCCTGTCCTCGTGCTCAGGCTTCCACGAGAAGATCTCGGCACCAGATGGCGCGCTGGACAAAGAATACTGTAACATGGGCTAATGACTATGATAAATGCTTTTCAAAATTATTATGAGAATTGTATGACTTGTACACGTGCATTAAGACATATATATATTGCTCCAATATATGCAGATGGATAAGAAATGCATTTTTATTGCATTCTTTAAATTAACGTTTTACTTATTTATTTTCCTGAATGCATTTTTAGTATATAGCAGTCTCAAGCTCATATCAAGATGCATTCTTTTTATGGATTATTTAATGTGCAAACAACGTCTTTTGCTAAAAATAAATTAATTAAATTAAATTAATTTTTAAAAAGTAAGATTGATATAGATTCCAACTGTATGATATGGCAACATTACATAATTAAATGGTTAAAAATAAATAGACACATAATCATGCATATATATATATATATATATATATATATATATATATATCAAAAACTCAAAGGGTACTAAATGCATGCTCTGTTGCAATTAACAAAAAAACAACCTAAAAGAAAATTAAATATTCATGCTTTTTCATTTTCAACAAATTAATCTGCAGGATTTCGTTATGGAGAATTGCCCCTTGATCGTTTCTTTCACAAAGACAACTGCAGTTGACACAATACTTCACACAATAGGACACTCCATAGAAACCTTCGTGGACAATTTGCATGAGGTTTCGGCTGCAGTTTCAACCACGCCTACTACGCTTCTGCTGCTATAAAAACTCCGGCTCCCACAGATTCAAGTCAAACACGAGTCGAGACAGTATTGTAGAGACAAGCGTCTGAGCAGTGCGAGAGAGAAACCACTCGAAATCTCTGTGGATTACTACTGCCGTCAAACATCTCCCTATTCATTGGAATTATATTATTTGGATTGCAATTTCGATTTCTGGATTATATAATTTAATTACAAACATGACTCTGGAAGAAGTTGTTGGATGCAACAGCACTGACAGAAAGTAAGTAACCAAAGTAGTTTTTCTTAGCATTTAAAAGAACCAATGTGTGAAAAATATTACTTTTCATTTTAAAGGGTTTGAAAAGTTAAAACAGTTTTGTTTTCCCTTTAAAGAATGGAGACTGTAAGTGAAGCTCTTGAAGAGCTGCTAGTTGCTGCACAACGACAGAACTGTCTGACAGTAGGAGTCTACGAGTCTGCACAGCTCATGAATGTGTAAGTATTTTATTCAATCTACAATATAATCCAGTGTTCAATGCATTAGACCAAATCGCAAAAAACAAAGTGCATATTAAATTAAACGCATTTATTGACTTGTACAGGGATCCAGACTGCGTGGTCCTCTGCGTTTTAGCGACCGATGAGGAGGACGAGAATGATGTTGCGCTTCAGATCCACTTCACGCTCATCCAAGCCTTCTGCTGCGACATCGACATCAACATCGTTCGCGTCTCGGGTATGAGACGTTTGGCACAGGTCCTCGGCGAGCCGCTGTCTGCTGACAGTAACGCTAACGAACCAAGAGACCTCCACTGCATACTTGTAACTGTAAGTATTAATACGCATACTATAAATACACGTACAGTATACCATTTGGGAGAGGGGCTGCAGTTTGTTCATGTAGCTTACAGCATGTAGCAAAGTGTTTTTGTTGTATTGAAATATATTTGAATAAAAAATAACAGGTTTTTTTAAAAACCTTCCTTGTGGACTCACTGGAATGTATTTATACCACTCAACCTGTTGTAGGCTACTTGTAAGACACCCACTCTCCCACCCCCAACGTAATACTCACCCTTAAAACAAACTGGGAAAGTAACAAACAAGCTATTGTCAAAGATATGCAATACTAATCATATTTTGTTGTTTCTCTTAGAACCCACAAGCCGAGCATCTCAAGCTGAAAGAAGTTGGGAGTTATTGCAAGGAAAGCCGCTGCAGGAACCAGTGGGTGCCCTCCATTGCCCTGCAAGAGCGCTGAGGTGTCCTGCACTGAAATGTGCTGAAGAGAACGGAATACTGATGTGGTCCTTCAACCGTCAGGAGGACATACTCATCGATTCAAGGGGACTGATTGTCCAGCTTCCACCTTCCATGTTTATGGAATTCTAAGTGTCAGAGGATACTAGAGACATTCGTCCACGTTCCTCTCATATTGCATGATCGGTGGTGTCGCCCTTTTGGAGGGACCAAAGGAGCACCAGGGTGGTCTGTGATACAGCAAGGATGCTAGGGGATGGCGTATGGCCGCACTTTGCACTCCACATGGGGGAGAATGAATAACACATGACTCAGACCTAACAATAGTGAGATGGGTCTACAGAGGAAAAGAAGCTCTGCCTTTAAAAGAGACTGCTATTTAAGGACTGAACTTGTCTTAGTTCTTATTTATGCACAACACTGATTTCATCCACAGCAAATAATATATTTTGTTATTTATAAACTTACAGATGTTTACTGTTTTCTTATGAAATAAATTTTATGCTTGATGATTTTAAAACGAGCAGTTCCTGTTGTGTTTTTTACGCCAGATTTAAAAAGTGCAACTTGTTGGGCATCATAAAAACACATGTGCGAAAAAACTGTCACACGTGCTGACACAAGCTCATAACAAAAACAAATTACTCAAATATATACTTGCTTCCTTGTAGTCAATTATTATTGTTTCATGTTATTTTAAGCACAACAATAAGGAAGAAGGACTTAAATTGCTCTGTGAGACAACAGACAGTTCTGATTAAGGGTAAAGAAAAATTATTACCAAGAAGATAGCTGTTCACATATTGACACCTGTTTCCCCCTCCTGGATCATAAATCATGCAACCTAGATGCAGCACAATGTTTACAAACGTAAGAGGCTCCTTATCTGTTTCTCAAATACAGGGGTTTGTTTGCAAGAGGTGCAAAATGTACATAAGGGCACAAATCTGCAGATATACACTCTGCACTAGCTTTTTAATATCGTCCTGTATAAAAGGATGAAAGAGCAACTACCGCCAGACAAATCACAACAAGATCATAAAATGCTTAGCAATTCTGTTTCACTGATTGATTCCAATACTGCCAGTCAGCCAAAGTGGCCCAAATATGATATATACTGGATATATAAACGGTGCCCTCCACTATTATTGGCACTCTTGGTAAATCTGAGCAAAGGTGGCTGTGAAAATAAATCTGCGTTGTTTATCCTTTTGATCTTTGTTCAAAAATTTACAAAAATCTAACCTATCATTGAATTAAAACAATTGAAAACGGGGAGAAAAACGTGATAAATGATTTTTTTCAATTGGCCACAATTATTGCTACGTCCTTTCCCAAAGATAACAGCTCTGAGTTTTCTCCTGTAATGCCTGAAGAGTTTGGAGAACAGCTGATAAGAGAAAAGAGACCATTCCTTCATCCAGAATCACTCCAGACCCTTTAGATTACCAGCTCCATATTGGTTCTCCTCTTTAGTTCACCTCACTCATGGTTCAGGTCAGAGGACTGGGACAGCCATGGTAAAAGCTTCATTTTGTGCTCAGTGACTAATTCTTGTGTTTATTTTGATGTTTGTGTTTGGATTATTGTCCCAGTGGAAGACCCAACCACGGCCCGTTACAAGATTTCTAACAGATTCAGTCAGTTTTAGATTTTGTTATCTTTTGGTATTTGATAGAATCCATGATGCCATGTGTCTAAACAAGCTGTCCAGGACCTCCAGATGAAATATAGACACACAACATCAAAAACACAGCAGTATACTTCATTGCACACATGAAGTACTTTTTTATCCCTGTGTTCACCAAACCCATCTTGACTGAAACAATTGTTTTAGTTTCATCTGATCATAGAAGCCAGTCCCATGTGTAGTTCCAGTACTGTCTAACAACTGAACATGCTGGAGATTGTTTTTGCATGAGCAAGGAGAATTTTTCTGAAACCCTCCTGGACAACATGCAGAGCTAAAGTAGGCACTGTTTGACTACTGTATTTTTTTAAAGGTTTTTTGACCCTGAGACTCCAGCTGTGATCCTTAAAGAGCCTTTAGTCACTCAAACTCTACATTTTCACTGCTTTAGCTCTCTTCTTAAAGCCACTTCACTAATTTGTGATGCTCAATCTTTTGCAGCATAAAATAAATATATTCTTTGTTTTTTCTCATTGTATTGATTAAGGGATTTTGGGCTTTGTTTTCCCCCCATATATATTTCTGTGAATCAGGAAGCCAGGGCTGGACATTTTCATGTCCATAATCACCCTGGAGTGCTCAAAATTGTGAATATGAATGGGAATATACTTCAAAGATATTTTACTCATAAAAAAACTGTTTTACTTCAATGATAGTGTCATGTTCCATGTCTGTCTGGTCCTGTTTCCCCCCGTCTGTGTATTTTTTGGTTTAGTCCTGTCTTGTCTTTATTTGGTTTCTCCTTGT
>JAUCMU010000042.1:14377089-14420290 GCA_032275025.1 Enteromius treurensis
AAGACGACGGTAATCACTGGAAATCAGGTGTCCCCAACTAAGCAAGCCAGAGGCGACAGCGGCAAGGAACCAAAACCACATCCATGAGAGAATGGGGAAAAAAAACCTTGTGAGAACCAGGCTTAGTTGGGTCCAGTTCTCCTCTGGCCGGACGTCCAGCACCTAATTTCCAGTTCAATTTTAAACACATGTTAGATTGTGTAAATACTTATAGTGTGTGTGTAGGTATCAATTGATAAACAGTTTAACTTACATCACATATCATTAAGCATTAAATCCTAATGGTGCATATCAATCCACCCACCCTTCTCCTTGACGCAATGGGACCTAGTTTGCATGGGCCAGTCCTATGATAAATAAACTGATGAGCATATCATACACAGCTTTACAGCCCACATTTCCTGTTGTCACCACACCATGTTTCCTTTTACGACACTGGAGATTAATGGTCTGCAAATACGGAAAAAAAACGAAAAAGAATAGCAACACACCACATGCGAGGATTTTCTGAGACTGAAGGGAGCCACATTAAAATCCGCACAAATTACTCTCTTCATTCAACAAAATCCAGGTTGTATCATACCGACGCCAAAAGGTGTATTGTCAAGATCACTACTTATCAATTAAAGTTTACTTCAAAGAATTTTTGCATTCTAGTATGAATATAGCGTATAATTTGCTAGGTTAATTATTGTCTGTATTGTGTGTATAGACAGAATGGTGCTGTATTTTATGACTGCTTATTTTCTGATGCCAGTGAGCGCAAACCATACCTTGATAAGAGCACTCAGTGGTTTCTCCACTTCCTCTAAAGTCTCTCACTCAGGAAACACCATATCTGTTTGACTGGGGGTTACCGGTGGTAAAAGAGATTCATTCATTAGTCACTCCATGCCTTTAAACTGAAGCTGGGAACACATTGGACTCCCTTCTGTGACTGATTGATTAGCAGAAGTTAAGTGCACCGGAGCCAGTGGGAAGTCAGGCACGTGCCCATCAGCCCTGAGCCTGTAATCTGACAGCACACACTGTACAAACACAATGCCACACACAAAGTCCTGATCAGATGAAGTGGGTTGCAAAAGTGGAACAGTGTAATGCAATGTCCACCTCACCAAGACACAGAGAATGTTTATCAGCTTTAATCAATGTCACAGGCTGTTTGCATTCTCTAAATGCAAGACCTTATGAAACCAACCTGTTTTTCACTTTGAGTTGTATTGCACTTCCAGTAATAAGCAGATCTTACTTAGGTGTTGCCCGAAATGAATCAATCATGCAAAACGGTTCTAAAGCCACGTATCACACTCATATGTAAAAGTAATTATTAGGCTCCTGTTTCCTCTGCAGAAATCAATCAGTCTGGGGGCAATCAGCAGTGGCAGAGAGAGAGACGACCGCTAATGCCAAACCTAATATTTCTGCAGGGCTCAGTGTCAGACCCATAGTGGCAGAAATGAAGGCAGTCACAGGTTTTAGGAACTAGTCAAAACTAGTGCACAAAAGCTGTAATTATAGACAAATAGAAAGATTTTTTTAAATTCAAACCTGTTATAACTGTCAGATTACTGTGCATTGTAATGCATCTTTAATGTATGGTTAGATCCGGATCATAGCATATACTTCTCGGTCTGAAAACATTTTATGCCAATATTTATGAGTATAAATTTAAATTTCAGCTAACCTTTCATTGCAAAAATAAAAAGTGACAGAGTGAAAACATGATAAAATGCTACTATAAAAACTTGGCAACTGATTAAAAACTTGTTTGCAAAAAATTACAATAAGACAATGTAAGTAAAACATTGGGGATAAAAGTATTCGCAAAAGAAAAAAAATATTTTAAAATATTTTGATAAAGTAAGTTGGAATACTAACTTTTATTATGTAATAACAATGCTGATAACTACATATACAAATGTATGCTTTAATTACGATTGTCCAAAATGTCCTCCGACTACTAAACCCAGATAGGTTATTTGTACAATAGCTGAGATGAAATACGACCCATCAGAGCGTATACTAAAATTTGCGCCCCTATCGGCAAAAGAATGTTCGCATATTAATTTTTTGCACTATGTTATCGGCTACATGATTCAGGGTTGGTGTAGCCCAGTTTTAGAGAGATGCGTTATAAGACGAGCCGTGATCATGAGTTCAAACTCCCGAGAACGCATGTGCTCATAAAACCTTATAAATCATAATATTGCACAATTTTTGTAACGATTAGGTTTAGGGGTGGGTTAGAGTGGTCATTCGTACAAATAACACCTACTAAAATGTGTTCCATCACCATGAGATCGTTGGAAAACACTGCATTTTGACAAAACACGCATTTTGATTGGTAATCACAGTCATACTTCAATTCATGACGACAGACGCAATAAGGCACTGTCATTATTTTTACATTATTTTTACTTTTTCGCTAGAGAGCACATACCCTTAAAACGTAAACATAGGTCATAATAAGGTACTTGCACAAATGACAGAATTTTAGTGTCTTTTTATTTTTAAAAAAATAATTGTGATTTTTCACACTTTTCTTAAAAAAGAATAGGAAACGCATTTGCAGCTGCTTATTTAGCTGTTAGCAAACCTAGTTTTTCTCTTTCTTTTCTTCTTTAAGCACTGAGGTCAAAGGCCAGCTGATCATTTTAGGTCATCAAAGGTCATCTTATTCAATGAGTCTCTCCAAAAGTCTGGTCATTTTAACAGTGCTTGCTCAGGAGAGATAAACAAGAGGGTGGCTTAACTTTCACTTCCTGCTGTTGAGTTGCTCAAAACTGAAGTGCAAGGGTCAGTGTTTAATATAGTAAAAAAACAACAACAACAAAACAACAGCCCAATAATGGTAAACAAAAATGCATATCTTATACATATTCCATTAATGCTTTTTTGAAGGTGAAGGAGAATCATACTTAGAGTGTTTTTATACTGTTTGATACAAATACAATCGGGCCGTTCCAGAAGAGAGACACTAAATAATTGTTTCCGCAACAGCTCATTCAGACAACAGACTGTTCAGTGACCCAATTCCAAAAATTAACCGTGAGTTACAGCTAAAAGTGTTTTTTCACCCAGCTGAGAATGTGTTGAAAAGCATATTTACAATGTTCACAGCAGGCCGTCTGAACCTCCCTGACTTGCTGGCTCGCAGCCAGGCGTCTGTGTGTATCGGTGTCTTGGAGACTGCATGATCCACAACGGTTACAGCCCTGATCATGCAGTCATCACAGAGGCTTAACAAACCTTCAGCGGCCCCAGCTAACTGTCTAAGTCTGGCAGACTCCAGCAAACTGTCTGGCTATGCAGGTAGTTTCTGCACTCGAGAGACAAATTAGGCAAACAGGCTAGTAATAATAATTGTAGAGTGTACTGTCTGTTCTTTTGCTGTCTGTCTGGTGCATGTGTAAATACAGGCAGTATATGAGAATGACATACGAATGAGATACGAACATCCCACAACACAGTGTTCCCTTTAAAGATGCCAGGACACGAAAGAGTATAAAAACTATTTTATGAAGCTTGACTGAATGTACAAAATGTTATTATATGTGACTACAGATCGGCTGTGCTCCAGTACAGAGGTCTCACTCTTTCCAAAATGGCAAAAACAAGCAGAAAACAGGATTACAGCTAAAGAGACAACCAAATTACATAGTTGTTTTCTTTTTGTCTGAGCTACGTAGGCACTTTTTAATAATATCATTACAGAATAAACAATCTGAGTAATTAGCCACTCCTCGCATTTGGACTTTATCTGTGATTGCAGGTTTTTTTTGTTTTTTTCTCGTTTTTTTTTTTCACATTTACACCACAGAGCTATTTTTGTAAAAGCTTTGTTTTTGTATGAGGCATATTTCTTTTGCATATTTACATTAATAGAGATGAATTTTAAACAATGATATTTATATTAATTTTAGACAACCATTTACATTTTCCGGATTTTTAAAAAAATGTTTTTGAAAGTCTCTAATGCTTACCAAGGCTGCATTTATTCTATGAAAATACAGTAAATAGGTTAATATTTTGAAATATTGTTTTAATTCATTTAATGTGATTAATTTGTATGTTTACATTTTATGTATTCCTATAATCGCAAAGCTGAATTTTCAGTAGATGTTAGTTCATTAGTTCACAATCCTTTAGAACTCATTTTTTATATGCTGGTTTGGTGCTCAGGAAACACTTCTAATTATTATCAGTGCTGAAAGGAATTGTGATTGTTTAATAAAGTTCAAATATATTTATAGGCACTTTGCACAATTGACTATTGTTACTGAAAATAGTCATATTGCAACTTCAATTTCAATTAAGTCCAGGGGTTTTCTGCAATGCAAGCACTTTTTCCAGAAACCATCGCTAATATCACGTCATTCGTAGAGCTAACAGGAAGTGGGCTTCGCATGCTGAGCTGAAGAGAGTTCCAGATAAACTGCGACAATGCACAGAAAGAGGGAAGTGGCTCTTCTCGTTCTTTTGTGCAAGACTGCACTGAATAAAAAACGGCTAGGGGCTGACAAAATCTGGCCCGGCATGGGGCTCCACAGCAAAGAAGCTTCATTAGTCAGTTACTGCTGCCCAAATTGGAAATATAATGCATTTTGGTTAAAAAAAAAAAATGCATCGAACTAGATCTAAATAAACTAGATATAATACTGCTAGAGATCTTCAAAGGTACACTTCAAAGACAAAATGCACTGCTAGGAAATACTTTGAAGTGACTGTTAATTTTTAAGGAAGAGGGAAAAGCGAGGTCAGAATTCCACATCATGCTGTCAGTCACACACGGCACGCGTTGCATTCCACGCATTCCACATTCCAAAGGTCACTGCAGGAGGTTGGTATACAGTACTGACTACACCCTCAACAAGTAACTGCTAGATATGCAACTGCACAAGTCATATTGCCTTCAGAAGTTTGTGCAATTTGTTCAGCATTCCTGTCATGCATTAGATGACTTTGACCATGCTAATTGTCTAATTTCAAGAGTTTAGATGTCTTTATTTAATTCGATCCTAAAAGGCTCCCAAAGCCTCAATAATTGTCTTGTTGTTTGTCTCTTTTCTCCAGGTGTGTCTGATCTGCCTGTTTTTCAGTGATAACATTAGCAGAACTGCAGTAAATTATTGCATTTAAAAATGACTTGTTTCACTTGTTGACTTGTTCTGAACTTGAAGTGGCTTAATACACGCAATACACCCTCATGCTGCCACTTGCGTAAACAACACATTTGACACTAAGGTAAAGTTCAGTGTAAAAGCTAAAATAATTTACTTACTTTCATGTAGTCTTTATTTTAAGGGCCTATTCTGGCTAGCCGTTTGCTATGACGTTTGCCTTCATAAACTCCTAATAACTGTGAATTAATAGTAAAGTTGTTAAGTTTAGGTATTGGGTACATGATTAGGAATGTAGAATAAGGCAGCATAGAATTATAAGTAGGCCTACTAAAAACAGCTAACATGCTAATAACATGCATGCTAATAAACAACTGGTTGGCTGCAGCCAGTGAGTACTGGTACTTAAAACTAAAGTGCTACCAACTTTATTTCTTCTGTGGAACACACAAAAAAGATGTATTGAAAAGTGTCTTTGTGTTGTTTTTGTGTTTTTTTGTTGTCCACAATGTCAGGTCAGTCAGTGTTGTTTTGAACCCAAACTGATTTTATAATATGTACAAAAATATGGTTTTCTTGAAGAAGAATTTTCAAAATATCTTATTTTGTGCTCTATGGAGAAGATTTGAAATCACATAAAGACATGAACTATGAGCTAAAACTATGAACTATGTATTGCCTTTCAGACGTTTTGTACTACCATCTATCAGTAATTCATAGACATGCAGAAAGGAAATGTCCCAAAAAAATGAATGAAATCACGTTAAGACATTTTCAGGTATTTCTTCTTGTACATTCTTATAATTCTTTTATACATGCCATTTATGCGGTTGACAAACCTTAGTTTCTAGACATGCCGTTACATGTCTTACCGGTGCATAATCGTTAACTCTTACCCATATATGGGTATCATTTATAACAGAAACTTCCCGGTATTTCATTGTCTATGTAAATAATTGACTTCGCTCAGGATGATGGGCATACTTTATCTCTCAGTCGATTTAAAACATGCTGTAAATCTGACATGAGCCTCAGAGGAACTGCCATCTAAGGTAGTTAGCTTTAGACCATACTTATAGGAGAAAATATGTTTCCTTTTAAAGCATATTTAATTATCGCAGGGATTATGAAAGTGCCCTTTGCTGGCAGATGGATTCCAGTGTAGAAGACTGTTGGTTATTGAGCAGGAAGAAGGCGCTAATGTGAGTCATTGTCAGCAGGGGACGAGTCCTCATTATCTGAAGCCCACCTAATCTGCAATGAGAAGATTTATAGATCGTTTATGTAACCTTCCATGTGCAGCTACTGATGGTTAGCGGTCTGCTAATAAAACTGGAATTATGCTGCCTAACTATTTAATGTTTGCTTTGATTATCATAATGCCACCTTTAACTTCCACTGCTCTAACATGACCCAAAGGAAGATTTTTGTTCCACTTTTAAAGCTCAGCCCCATTTAGCCACTTGTTAGCATCCACCTTTTTAATCCATGGTAAAAAGCTTTAAAAAGTCACAAGGGGGTATTACTGATGTATTTTAAGTTGGGGAATTAAGCGTGGAATTATGCTGGGTTTGTGTTAATAACAGAGATTTAAGGCATTTAGCTAAAAATAAATTAATTTTTAAATCCATGGACCAAGAAAGTGCTAAAATGCTAGTTTGCTTTGGGGTTTTGGCCTACAAAAATACGTCATCCCTGCAGCATTCCATTGTACACTTAGATTATTTTATTTTGTTTTGATGGCTTATAATACAACAGCGCATGGTTGACAGGTCATGTGATCAGATATGTTGGCCCACTTTATGTAAAATAAAAAAAAGAAAACATTAGTATCGTATACAGTAAATAATTGAAACTATAATTGTAAACAATGACAGAATAATCATTTTTGAGTGAACGCTTCTTCTAAGTACTGTACGTGTGCTCAATTAAATTTCACAAAGACATTTTCTGCAGAGAAGTGCAGAATTATACAGAATAGCCAAGGTAAGGAAAAAACATTAAGAGGACAGGATAACTGTGAAGAGGAGAAATGTGTTTGTAAGGTGTCTGCATGCCAACTAGAGGAAGGCCTGTTGTGAAAAAAGGTGATAAAAACCTGCTGAACTTGAGGAGAAACGGCAAGCAAATCTAAATTCCAGAGCTTTTGTTTCAAGCATCTACCCATGCCCATCCTTTAATGACTTTAGTAATGCATGACTAGTTAAGGCTGCAGAGGATAGCAGTCTATCCTGAGGAGCCAGGGCAGGACAGCGACAGGTGCCAGAAGTACATTTTTGTCACGAGTCTAAATGGACTTTGAAGGGAGTGTCAGAACGCACAATGTCAAATATTCATAAGACATCTTCCATAGGAAACTGTAGGTGGAGGTGGAATGTGGCATGACAGAAAGCAACAGTATTTCTCTTTCTGTCCCCCCCTCATCCTGTTTCATCTGCCCCCTCCAAAATCAGGTTTGTGCAGGGCAGACGCCAGCTCGGGGAATGTCTGCTTTGATCACTTGATAGTGTGCTTCTGACGTAAAGCCATTCAAAATGCCACCACCGATAAAATCATACAGAATGCTGACCGAATGATTTTGTCTTGCTGTACAACTGTTCATTTATCCACATGAGGAAACATTAACACACACTGCACGTTCTGCTAGTTGCAATGAAAGTATAAATCATCATCAGTCTTTATACAGTCGATACACATGGCAACCTTTCAAGGGAAGTTGCCAGGCAACATTGCTGAATGTTTAGAGCGAGACACAGGCCACCTGTGCACTACTGAGGCTGCTATTGTTGTTGCCCAATGCACAAGTGTATATTTGCATTGGATACAAATTTGCATATATTTTAACTATGGCCAATAGCAGTAAGCTTAGAGTTATTTTAATATTAATAGATGATAACAGATAAATAGATGGCATTAAAACATGCATGAATTCTTTTGTTAACAAAACAATTTTTAATTCATTCTATAAATTAATTAAGGCATTACAAGAAAATGTACAATATGACATATAATTGTACATTTTCTTGTAATGCCTTAATTAATTCATAGAATGAATTAAAAATTATTTTGTTAACATAAGAATTCATGCATGTTTTAATGCCATATATATATTATAAAGATAATACTGAGTATTAGTTGACAGCAAAAATAAAATATCATATATTAACCAATACATCCAATATAGAGTATATTAAATAAAAAATAATATCATCCAATATGATATGATACGATATAATATGAACTATATTAACTTGGGGTCAGTATGATTTTTTTGATCACGCAAGAACAGATCAATAGCAATTTTCATTAATAATTGCTACCAGTTTGTATATTATGACAATTTTTCTTTCATTGTTACACTATGCATTTTTATATTCAGTTATAAATAGTACAATGCACATAATGAATCATCATTAATATCATGACCTTAATAACCCTTTATAATGTATAATACATAAAGGATTTAAATAAAGTATTACTGAACTTTGTATTTATCATAAAACTTTCACATAAAAATGTATTTAAACAGAAAATATTTATTTTATATTTTTATGTTTCACAGTATTATTTCCAGTAAATTGATAAATAAATAGAAAGCATAAAAGACTTTTCAAAAAATATTTAAAAATCTTTTTAAATTAAATGTAATTTTTTTTTTATTATTATTATTTCATATAAAATACAATAATATGGCCTGATCAGCAATATGGATACAGTGTGGATATATCATCTTTAGCATTGTATCTCAATATGAATATGCAGTTAGACTTTACATAATCAAACATTTCTGCTAAAATATTTCTAAGGGTTATTGTTGATGCTGAATCATGACATGATACTTTGCAGAACCTAATTTAACAATTATAAATTGTCAAAAAAAAGTTACACAATCATCTGCTTGGCTGCAACTTTGTTTTGCTCCTTGTTTTAGCCGCTAAGCCAATTTTTCCAACATCTGCAGTGCACTAGCCGTAGTAAACAAAGGCAAGCATGCATACACTTGCACATGCTCACGGATCAGTCTTAAGCTCTTAAGACGTTAAGTATTGCTTGCAACTGCGTCTTAATGATACAGACTCCATCCTAGCAAAACCAACACCTTTGCAGTGCGCAAAACAACAACAGCTGATGGCGGTCACTGTCATTTTTCCACCACAAAAACACTGTCTGTCCCTCATAATCCCCCTTGTATTTTTGGGCCCCACCCTGCTGTTTTCTCTTCATAAAGATCAGCTATTTTTGCATGGATGTTTAGTCACCTGCAGCTGATTATGAGTGTAAATACATGCCAAAACAAGACATAGAAACATGTTTTCATAGCTGACCTCGAGCACACTTTTTCTTTCACCCTCTCAGTGTCCTGTGGTTGTCAATTTCTGCACACACACACTCCACTTATGTAACATCCCCAGTTTCATGTACCACCCTGAGCTCTGTTGTCCTCCCCTGAAAAGAGCAGCCGTGTTGGCAGGTGTTTTGGCCCTACCCAGCACTCTCTTTTAATGTGTATTTGACACATGCTCGGACTCCACTCCCTCCGTACTCACATGTCAGGACAGAATACTACGAGAACACCGTCACACTCACTCACATGCTGCTCCAGGTTGTTTACCTTCTACTGGCAGCTGGTTGGCTGAGTCACTCTGGCTTTTCTTAAACACTCAAGACTGTTCCAATTTCACTTTTGCACTGTTTATTCCCTTTCGTGCCTGTTTTAAAAAAAGATATAAGTGCAGTAGTGTAAATATGACCTATGCAATGTACTGCACGAAAACAGAGATCTGCAGGCGTCTTACTGTATATAGTCAGCTGTCTGGAGTATTTGTGCACACCAACAGTATTATGTAAGATCTATTTTAAAAAGTGCATAGCATGAATAACACTAAAAATCATTGCAAAACATGTGCACTTAAAAGCTGAAGTGTGCAGGGGTTTTATGCATTTTTATATTAAGATTACAGATGATAATCGATTTGGCCAGTATTTTTCACGGATAAACAAAAAGCATCATTATATAATATATTTAAGCTTACATTGCTACAGAAATAGTTACAATATTTGAGCCAAATTACAATTATAATTAGTGCTGTCAAATGCTCATTTGTATCCAAAATAAGTTGTGATGCGTAGATGTATAATGTATAAATACACACACGCATGCATATATTTCAGAAAAATAAGGCGTTTCTATATTAAATATATTTATAATATCAATTATAAGAATATAGACATCTAAATATATTTAAATATTTTCAATACAAACTGCATGTGTATTTATGTATACATCGTAAATATACACAGAAAACACATTATGCAAACAACACCTTTTTTGT
The DNA here is from genome assembly GCA_032275025.1 of Enteromius treurensis. Classification (NCBI taxonomy): domain Eukaryota; kingdom Metazoa; phylum Chordata; class Actinopteri; order Cypriniformes; family Cyprinidae; genus Enteromius; species Enteromius treurensis. The sequence continues at coordinate 14,387,543 of JAUCMU010000042.1, forward strand.
ATTCAATTCATCACGATTAAGCACTAATTATATAAAAATATATGTAAATAATGTTCATATTTCAGTATTCTAATAATTCAACCATTACTGTGCAGAAAAAAGTACACCTATATCTTTACTTTATTTCTGACATTTTATTGATTTGTTTGTGAAGACTATTTAAAAAACGATCAGTACTTTTGCAAATAGTTTAGTTATGTATAATGTTCCCGCTTTAACATTTATGCACAAGGGGCCCAGAGTTTGCAACAGAACAGAATAAAACAAAATCGGTGGGTCAGATGTGTGTGTGTGTGTGTGTGACATTTCCACTTCCTTACAACACCTCAGTCAAGCCTGTAGCCTATAATAAACAGATCGGCATCAATGCAGAGTAACATTTTGTCTTTATTTTATTTCATCTACTTTTTCTGATATCATCATTTTTAAACAGCAATATCCACAAAATATTAACAGTGTGCAAGAAAAACATGATTTATGGCACATCAGAGAAGAACAATTACAAAAAATAGATATATTTCTTCATAATCAAGGCAGAAAGATACATATGCATACACAGGAAAAAACACAAAGTAATGGGACAAGCTCAGATTGAAATCTACTGGCTAAGGACTCGGCTACAGATATTACCCACACAAAGCCTAAATCTCACCTCTCATGGTCATGAAAGAGCTCGGTGGTGTGAAGTCGAACAACGTTTGGGAACGAGGAATTGAGGTTAAGATATCACAGCCTCCTCAGCACCTTAAAAGTGTTCTCGCCTCGCGAATGAGAAACGGATATGCTCCCTCGTCCTGACAACAGGTCTCACAGCCGGGAATAGACTGCGGAGTCTTATTAAAAGATTTAAGCATACTTCGGGTAAACGCTATACTTTGGAGCACAGTGTATCCGAACACCATGAGTCAAGAGGGTGAAGAACTCAAGCTAACTTAGCTTAGCTGACTTTCACAGTGTTTGCTCCAGTGTAATACCATCCATCGTGGTACACCAAGGTTGTTTGGCGGCTGGTCCCAAAAAAAAAAAAAAAGCGTTTGTAGCGCTAGCTTTATTTTAGCACTAGCTTAGCGCATTTGAGCACTTTGCACGTGTCCAGAAAGGCTTCATCCTAATTTGGACTTATTTCTAAAGAATTCAAATATAATTCTTCATTTTTATAGATTCTGAAATTTCCATCTTTCTCGACATGCATAAGAAACTACACTGCTCAGGCTTAACAGGAAATGATGTTGCTGGAGCAGCTTTGTCCAGTGATGGGCAGCAGTGTGATTTTGCCGATCGCTGGATGAGTCAGAGTACTCGTGACCCCCACAAGCCTTAGTCATTCATAATACAGGAGCTGATGACAGCATCCCGTGGGCCGAGAGGAGCACAGGCCCCCTCTGTCCCACTACGAGCCCCTATTTCCTGCACTGTGTTGTTATTTTCCAGCTTTTGAAGCGGGACAATGGGGGAATTCTGTTTTTAGCTCTTCGCTGAATACTGTGAGTGACTGTTTTTCGACACAAATCCGTCACTCCAAAAGATTTTGCATCATGTGCTGGGTGCACATTGGATGTTCAGAGTTGTGGCTTGACCTTGGCCCTCATCTTTTGCATGTGACTGCTCAGGCTGACGGCCTGTTGCATAACACTGCACATCCTGCCCTTTGGAAAGACTTGACAACCCAGACCACCGCGTGAATCGTGCCTCGAACAACGCCTTAAGCACCTTGCGTGGGCACTGTGTCAACAATCCATTCCACATTCCCTCGCAGGGAGCAGGTGACCTCATCACATGTACAAGCACTTGGAGCCGTCCATCAATTCCTTCCCTCGCATCTTTTGCCTCGCCTTAAAGAGGACAAACTGAATGGTTAAATATAAATGATGGAAGAAACGGAAATATTACACAAAGATTACAAAAAGATAAAACATCCACAAAAAAGAAATGAATGCGCTTTAGTTATCAAACACTGTACAGTATCATACTCAATGACCAGATTCCATGTTTCCATAGAAAGAAGAAATTGGAACAAACAAATCCAAACAGCTATTCTCAAAGTTAACACCAAAAGAAAGTTTATACATTTTTTTTCCTTCTGTATAGATTTTACAATCAAGTTTGGTTTCAGAGAAAAATAAAAATTGGCCATTGCAGTGGCTCGGATTTCAAAATGACTCAATTTTATGGGGCATGTCTGAGCCTCTGCTATATCAGGATCATACATATTCATTATGATTTAATATATTTGATACCACAAATGTTGTTGTTTTTTATTTCAAATCAATATCTCAAATAATAGGGCTCATTTATATACGTATACACACACACACCGAACTGCACTTTAGGAGGGGACTGGGAAGGATATTATTAGGTAAATATATTTTCTGCATTATATAAAATTATTCTTTTATAACTTGGTGTTTGAGGATTTTAAAATATAGTATAAACACTAGAAAAAAAACAAAGCATTAAGATTTTTGAAAAGATGAAAAGAAAAACTACAGCTCAGAAAAAAAGTACAAATATTGGCAACTCTGGTTAATGTCTTGAATCCCTTTGTAAAACATGAAATGTGCTGAAGGTAAGCATACCTGGAGGAAATTTTGGCCATACAAATCTAAATTGAACCTTTAGCTTGCAGATTTGACGTAACAATGCAGGGTTAATACCGAACAAGCGTTTACCACAGTGTGACTGGGCTAGCCAGCTTGTCAGTCGGCATAATCGAGACTGTCTTCCTCTACTCTCCACCATCACCTATGGTAACAAGGTCAGCCGCTGCACTGAAAAACATGCTGGAGTATCTCTCAGTCTCTGTGGAATCTTTTGAAATAGTTTTGTTGAAATTCTAAATCTGCCACCTCCTGTTAAGTACGTCTATATGCATGAATTTAGACAGGCGTGCTGTGTAGATTCATTCATATAGATTCACTCAACGCCAGGCTACATGACGCTAGGTATTCAGATATTGCCCCTTTTTGTGTTTACAGAGAGAGTGTGGCTTTTATTTTCTGGACAATACTGTGGATCCCAGGTAAAAAGAAGTGTTGGACTGAATTGCCCATTGACTGGGGATGGACAGCGGTTAAAGTGGGACTGGGAGAGCTGGCCTAGATAGAGTAGCTATAGAATGATGCAAGGCTTCTTGTCTTTGAAAGGATTCTCAGAGGTGGGAACCCCCACCAGCAGAGGGTCACTGCGGGCATGCTGCTCACAGTAACTCATGAGGTCTGCAGCAGCCTTAGACACCTGGGAAAACCAGAGAGAAATGGTGATACAAAGAGCGAAAATCAGTTAATTTGTTAACATGCGCTGAATGGTTTAACATATTATTTTACGCAATGTTACTGCAAAATACCATCAAAAACATACATTTGTACATCAGAAACAACATTATTTTAGTGATATGTCCCTGTGAATAGTATATATACACAAGTATTAGTCAGCAATTATGAACAGATGAACTCTTGATTCATCATATGGCTTTCTATTGTGCCGCCTTTATTATTATGGTTCATTTTAAAGAGCTAGTTCACCCAAAACTGAAAATTATCTCATTAATTACTCATTCTCATGTTGCTCCAAAACCGTTAAGATATTTGTTCATTTTCTGAACAATAATTTAGTAACAAGAAAGGTAGTAAGGACATCATTAAAATCGTCCATGTGACATCAATCATTGCAGAAAAGAAGAATTGTTGAACTTAAAGTCATTATTTCTGTATCCTTGATTTCCGGGGACATTTTAGTTACACTGTTGTCTATGGAGAGTAGGAATGCTCTCAGGTCTTACAGCAAAGGTCTTTCAGGTTTGGAAAAACATGAGAGTGAGAAATTAAAATGACAGAATTTTCCATTTTGGGGTGAACATCCCTTCAACGTAAAAGATTTTAGCAGTTCAAGTTTATACCCATAGTAACAATAGATCACTTAATGGACTATATGGGGTAACCCTTTTATTTTAAAAGTGTTCTTGTTACACGTTACATGTACGTACCATGCAACAACAATAAAGTTTTGAATGCAACTAACCGAACACTGATCCTAACTCCAACCATATAGACAATTAATATTACTCAGTTCCTAAATGTATAATTAGACTGCAACAATGACACAAATAAAGTGTAACCCTATAAGGTGTAAAACAAACAGGCACCTTTTAATACCGTCATAGTGTTCTGATTTTCTGACAAACACAGCGGCCACTTTTTTAAAACCTAAAATTGAACAGGATTATTCAAACAGTTTTCTCTCATACTACCACCACACTCCGTCTTGATTAACAAATACAAAAACTACTTTTTGTGGACACAGCATAATGAAATCTTGTGTACCTTAATACGTTCGAAGCCAGCCTCGATCCTCAGCTGCTCCACCAACTTCCTCGCCTGGGCTATGTTATTACTCGTCGACATTCTCTGCCATCGGTTATCGTGCCAAGTAAAAGGAGAAAATTCTACAACAACCAAAAACAAAACAAAATTGCAACAAATTAAAACGGAAGCAAAAATTTGACTCACATACAGACAATTTTTATGAAATAAAAAACTATTTTGCTTCTTGAGGGGACAGCTCTGACCACACAACTACCTAGCAACATCAGTCCAGACCACCCAGTTCAGGGGATCCATCAATCAGACTGAAAACAGGTGCACCTGTCCTCTGAGGCTAAACACAGTGGCTTATCTTCTCCCTCCTCGTTTTAGGACCAAGTGTTTTAAAAGACAGAATGTGTGAGGACAGACATGCACATACCCATAAAATAAAAAGGGGGAAATAAATCAACCTTTTTCATGTCTGAGGTCCGAAACACTAGCTCCATCTAACTTTATTTGTAAAGATAGATTTTTTTTTTTTTAAACATGACCTTTCGTATTGTCTGAAAAACAGAATTGTATTGTAAACAGAAAAATGTCATACAGGTTTAGAACAGCATGAAGGTGATTCCTTTACTTTAATAGCGTCATAGCATAAACCCGCTTAGACCGTTCTCATGTCAGGAGATCTTATACAGTTGCATCCTCCAAAATGTCATTTTAAGAACCTTTTAATATCAGCACACCCACAGAGAGGTGACTATCAAAGCAACCGCAGAAATGCCGGAAACATTGGACGCAGTGAAAGGTTTGGTTCTTTCTAGAGACAAACACGCTCCTTGTACGTCCCTTCCCTTTGCTCCGCACGCGCGCTTTCTCAAAGGAGAGCGGCACCCCTGGCATTCCAGGACGTTCCTAGAAGGGGCCGTAGTTCTAAACTTATGTTGCTTAGTGCCTGGGCTTTGTCTTCTCACAGCAAACACAGTCTCTTTCACAGCTCCATGTGCTGCATTCCAGGAAATGGGCACAGCGGCTCTGCATACATAATTGCAGCACTCTAGAATACATTGGCATATTCATTCAAACATACAGGTCTCATAAAGGACGATGTCTTTCTGCACAGTTTTTTCCAACCACATCTTCTTCTTTTTTTAAAAAGAAAACCCTCACAGAAAAACTGCAAGATTTGGACCGACAGAGCCACAGTGTGTACCAATTATAGGCTCCAAGTAGGCTGCTGTGATTTAATCTCATCTACTGAAAAGCAGTACGTTATACATGCACAAGTGAGACATGTAACTGGTGCATTTGGGTCTAGACATAAACTTTCCGATTGCTTTTTGCAATTCGGAGCTAGAAGTGTGCTTGAAAAGTGTATCAACACAGATACATTATACTTTTATCACTACAACAAATTTGAATACTGCAGCAGTGGAGATGATGCACTACAGAAAGTGTGTTTATATGTACAGTTCTTATCAAGCTACAGCAGGTTTTGTGCATAGTCCATCCACGGTCTACATCTCATCTGTGTAATCAAATATTTGAATGCGTTTTTCTTAACCTATAAAGCGCAGTTTGCACAAGAAACATTTTCAATCATTGTTTAAGTCGATGTTCTGGTGTGCTTTAAAAACATATTTATTTGCATGTATTGCAATGTGTTTTTTTTATATTGCACTTAAAAATGACTATATGTATGATATTACAAATATTGCAATTGCAGGTTTATATATTAAAATACTGCAGTTTCATCAATAATATTTCGCTTTAGCTTACTATAAAAGTTGTCAGTACATTCAGAACACACTTTTTTCACTTAATTTCGAAAGCAATTAAGAAAATACAAATAAATATGTCTGACTTAAGTGGGTCAGAAACACTCGGGTGTATTGCATTTAATATGAATATAACTTTATTTGCTATTTTCACAGAACTAGGTGTCTTTAAAGCATACTTAAAGAATACATACTTTAAAAAAAAACATACTTTTAAAAAAGGACATGTGTTCACAGATGTACATTTATGAACATTTCACAACATGCTCCCTCTACAAAAAGTGGATTTTAAAAATCTGAGAGGTTTAGACCATGTCACACGGCACCACAGAGTGCGCTGAACTCCCTCTGGATCTTTATTTTCTCTTCAGAGGCAGTATGGATTATTAACCCTTATCCATGACTTAAACACAAACACACTCCTCATTCTCTCTCTCTGAGCTGGAACCAGGTTCACATGCAATCACACCCTGCTCCTTCACATAACTGTGCGGTCTGCAGCGCCAAGGAGAGTCTCCAAAAACAGGCGTCTCTTTCTCCACTCTGTGGTATTCTGATCCAGTGAGGAAGAGGAGGAGGAAGGGGGCACTGGAAAACTGGACCCCACCCTTAAGTCTCTGTGCTCTATTTTAAGCCGATTTGAGCTTTTGCATATTTACCAATAATTAAAAGCTAACCAAAGCAAACCGTGAATACACAAGTTATTTATGGTGTTCATTGTTTCAAAAACAGAACTCAATTTGCAACGGACCATTACAACAACCAAACATTCTTCCCATGCTTTTTTAACCTTCTGACTTCTTTGGTATGTCTCTGAAGCATCTAAAAGGCATCGATAAATTCAGGATGCAGCATGCAAACAGTGGTGAAGTGAGAATGTGAAGTATGCATCATTCCTGTTTGGTCACAGTCTGCTCTGATATGCGCGGCTTTGCAGGCAGCCTTTTTTTTTCTCCTCTCAAGTTCAAAGTGAGGCGGCAGTTCCCGCCAGCTTTCCAATCAAGCGCCAGCATTAAATCAAAAAGCCCCTGACTCTAACGGACACCTGGTGGCAACGTGCCGGCTCGCGCAGTAATCTCACCAGGCTCCAGATGCTTCCTACATTCCCGCTCTCTGAGCTCTCGGCGGGAATACCGTATATGACTGTTCTAAACAAGGAGCGCGAGGGAGGAAAAGGGGGGGGGGGGGGGGGGAAAGATTAAAACAGAGTGTTATGGCCGGCAACAAGAAATGAACAACCGCCAAACGAGCCTGCCCGGGAAAGATCATCTTATAAAGCAAGTCCCCGTGAAATCGGAGTCTGGCGAGTATTTAGGCCATTGGAATTTGTGCTGGCTCATTATAGAAGCTTGTGAAAATAATAGCTGCTTCATTATTTCTAATACTAGTAGGCTACTTAGTTTAAGTTGTTAAAATAATGCTTAAATAGCTTGCTACAAATAAAGCAATTAAATTATGAGCAGCAGTAAACGCTGGTCATTTCTGAATTAAAGCAGATGGCTGTTTTCATTTTTGATGTTAAAATATGTAACACACACTACTGTTGAAAAATTGGGGGTCGGTATAAATCTTTAAAAAAAAGTCCCAGGTTTGCATTTACTTGTTGTGATGGCAGAATTTAGTTTTGTGTGTGTGTGTGTGTGTGTGTGCAGTAGTTATTCCAGTCTTATGTGTCACATGATCTTTTCGAAATCACTCTAATATAATGCTCTGGGTTATTAGCATGTTAAAAGCTGTTGTGCAGCTTAATAGTTTTGTGGAAACTGTATTTGAAATGCATCTTTAATGCTAACTTATGTTTATAAGCTGGACATTCCTCAGCCCTGAACCATAATTTACTATCAGCTGGCTGGTTGTATGGGGATGCAACATTTGACTGGACAAAAATCAGTGTAGAGGATGAATTATCAATATTTTTGGTCAGTTTTACTTTCTAAAAGATTTTAGGAGTGCATTCAGGAGTATGCTAGTATATGCATGCCCTAACAACAGCATGTTTGCCTTAGCATGGTGTACATTTTGGTGCAGCAACATTGGCACAACCAGTAGTATAAGTTTAAGGCATGACTGTCTTGATTTTTAATACAACTGCCAACAGAGATTGTCCACAACAATATATATTCATAAAGTTCATGATAAGTTCACAAATCTGATCTACATGACTATCTTCCCCACCCTTCCTTGTTCCTGACAGGCTCAGTCAGCTGCTGCAGAGCTTCTTACAAGAATCAGAAACTGAAAACACCTATAAACCTGATCAGCTCAGAACAAATGCCAAAAGTGTTTTCTTCGGCTTACAGGACTTTCCAGCAAAGCAGCACACTCGCAGGGGGAGGGGAACGAGGGAAGGAAAACGAAAGGAAATGAATGAGATTTTTCATCTCCCAGCTGAGATCATGTGACGAAGCGTTTGCTCACGTCAGCATGTGCACAGAGGGGTCACAGAACGTTCGTGTATGTGAGGGTGTGACCGGTGGGGAAACAGACGGATGTGTAGAGACAGACACCGAGACAGACAGACTCATGACCAGGCAGACAGAAAAAAAAAGACAGAGGGACAATACACTGAAGTGGGTGGGAAATTGTTTGGACAGGCTTATACAAAGAGTTCCCTGCAGAAGCATTACTGATAGAGTTCTGGCAGACACATGCTGCATGCAAAAACACAAAGACCTGATAAAAATAAGCATTATGGGACTGTTTTCTTTACAAAAAAAAGTCCTTACTGTAGCATCAATATGGTGAGCTTACAGTTTAATTATGATTATGATTTTGAACTCTTGAGGTTAGGGACCGGCACAACGTCGCCAACACCTCACCGAAACGTTTGATCAGACAGGTGGAGCTGGCATTGCCGGTGTGTGCATCATTCCGTGGTACCTGCACCACCCTGTCAAAACTTGTTTTGCAAAAAGGCAGACAAAAGAGGGATTTGAGGAGATCTGAATAGCTCAATTCAAGCCACTTTGTGATAATACCTTTAAACGATCATCGAGTGAAAAATGACGCTAAGGAATTCATTAAGCATGTGTTTAACAGTGGGAGGAATTGTTGGAATGCTGTCCTATGCAACTTATGTTGAATGTTACATGAAGCTATTGTGACCACAAATCTTGGTTTCACAACACATGTAAGCCATAGATATTCTTAATGGCATACTAATGCAACATGCTATAAAATTGAGATCTTCCACCTTTTTAGATAACCTTGGTGTACAGAGAGCAAAAAAAATTGGCTGTTGCATTTTAAGACTGACATATAATGACGTGCATTTGTGACCATTTTAATGTGTTTTGCATGAGATGCTAGCTTACATTGCAAACACATTTAAAATATTACAAAGTATGTATACTTTACATTTCTTTGTTACATAACAAAATTGGTCTCTTTTGCTCACTAAGCAAGCCCTGTATTTGATCCAAAATACAGTAAAAAAAACTATAAAAATAATATTGTGCAACATTGTGAACATTTTAATGTAATGCATGATTTAATTTTATTTAATGCATTTTAAAATGTCATTTATAACTGTGATGGTAAACCTTAATTTTCAACAGCGATTACACCAGTCTATCATGTCACACACTCCTTAGAAAATTCTGGTATGCTGATTTAATAATCTACTTATGATGATAATGATAGTGAATTTGTATTTTTATTTACTTTTTTCAGGATGAATAGAAATGTCAGAAAAATGTTTACATTTTTAAATACTTTAATTCTTAAGTTTATTCTGCCCTTGCTGAGAGGAGAGAAAAAAATTGAGTTATATTACTTTTATTTCATTTCTTAAAAATAATCTTAATGATCCCAAACAATCTGAACAATAATATATATTAATGCAATCAATGTAAAAAAAAAAAAACTTAAATAAAAAAATAAAAATTGAAAAGTATTAAAGGGACAATGAAACTGATCAACATTAACGTCTTAGCTTGAAGTTTAATTTAATATAACATTGCAATTTTATTTAATGTTTTTTTTATTTATTTATTGTATTTAAAAAAAAACTAAAAGAAATGTGTAAAAAAATTATTAGAAACCTGCACTTTTTCTTTAATGTAAATAAACAGAACTAAAAGAGCAATACCATACATACTGTACATGTAAAAATTAAACCAACCACCATATGCATTGTGTCTTTTTTTTTTCTTTCAGCATTTACAATCTCCAAACGGAACTAGTATACAAAGACAATGCAAACCGACAACCACTGTGACACTTTACAGTAAAAGGTTCCACTCCATCAGCAACAGATACTGAAAATAGGGGAAAGGTTAAAAATGTACAACACCCCCAATGACAAACAATACCAGAAAAGCAAAGAAATGTGTTTTCCTACAGCCTTCTGAGGAGGCACCAATTTTGCACACTCTGCAAAAAGGCTGGGGTGAGGTTAAAAAGGTGGGCAGGAGTAGAAACGAAAGATAACCCCTACAAAGCCTGGAATGAAGATGACACGATGAGGTCAGGAAGTGCATCTAGTCAAAACACAAATAACCTGTGTGGGAAAGCCATACCCTCTCCGGATCTACTTCATAGGTGACTTTTCTTCACACCGGAAGCATAAACAGTTTTTCTGCAATGCCAAAACACATTTGTTGCCAGAAAAACGGATCTACAAATATGCGAGAAGTCCTACGTGACTCAGGAAGGTGCATGAGATGATAAACATCAGTGGAACAAAAAAAAAAGAAACTGCTGCGTATTGCCCTCTTCCTATTCTGAGAACTGAGTATTTACGAGACGGCACAAATCAACAGCCTTTTCATGAATCACTGAGCTCCAGGAGAACGTAAGACGGTCAGATCCTTTGTGATTGAAAGAGTCTAGAAGCAGGAGATTTGGTCACTCAGGCAAACATGTGGTTCCAGCATAATGTGCGTGCACAATGGACACAAACAAGGCCTTTGAGGCGAGAATCAGAGCCAGGTGCTTGGCAATTAAGCATTGTGATCAGGCAGTAAACAAGCATACAGGGCAGAGCAGAGAAAGTGACTAACAGACCTCTTTCACAACAACCGACTTCCTCCCCCGGGCCGCTTCCATATAAGGTCAAAGGAAGCTGAATAGACGGAAATGGGGAACTCCTAAGGGGTGCGACGCAGCTTCCAGTAAGTATGAGCGGCACTTATCTTGGGGATTCTGAGCCGATGCGTCTATGACCTAATACAGCATTCTGTCTGTTTTCTGATCCTTGGAGTGAGAAGCCGTTTTCACTGGAAAGTCTGCAGCATGTTGATCAACTGTTCCACATGTATCATTCTGAGCTGTGGAGAATGAAGTTGTGTGGTGGAAACATTAGCCATGTTTTCCACAATCTCCTTCAGAGCTGTGCCAGCTGCGGAGACATTGTGTTAGGACTGGAAGAGTCTGAGATGGGACACTGTGGTTGGTTCTGTCCTTGTGGGAATGTACATGTGTGGAGGCTGGGAGATATTTGAGATGACGCGGAACATGTCTTCTCAAGGCAGCCACTGACGCAAGAGCAGTGTCTCACTTACTGTGTCTTACATTTGGTCCCTGATAATAATACAGCCCTGTGCACTTCTAGCTGAAAGTCACCATGAAATCAAGATGGTCAACTTTAGTATTTTATAAAATAGTGCAGTGCTTTATTTATAAATCATCTATTCGTGCACATGAATCCTTAGCAACAGCAATTCTGCATTAGTCCTCAATTAATTTGATAGTTAAAATAATAACCGATTTGAATCATTTAGAAAAACAAAGCCTTCTATCATAAAGATTTAGCATTATTTTAATTTAAATGAATTTGCTACATTAGCAATGCAAAGTATTAAAATTGTTCAATACTGATTGGAGTCAATAAATGTTATGGTCAATAAATCATTAGGTTAAAAATAAAGCAATACCAAACATTTAAAAACAAACTAGTTTTCTACGCTGCAAGTGAATTTAGGTGTGAATTTAAGCATTTGTTATTTAGTTGTTTCCCCCCCACTTTCTTCTAAATCTGATATTCTAGCCGCAGGAAGTGACAGCGTGCTGTTGTGCAGCACTACAGAGCTCATCACTCTCTCTAAACAGCTTACTAGATGACCTCTGTGCAACTTCTGTGACATCTGACAAGTGGCAAAGTTCTACGCTGACCGCGTTGCTGCTTTACTTGTATCTGCACCCCATGACGCACATTATACGCATCTCCTCCAAACATCTATACACAAACAAGACACATAAGCATGGTTCAACAGCCAGTTCACCTAATGTTCTGCATTCCTTCTTCAAATATAAATACAGAGCTCTGCCAATGACTACGACATGGCCATGAGAGAACAAACAAATAAACATTATTGAGTTTTGACCCACTGGCAATGAAAAGCTGCAATGAAGCCACTGATGGAAAGTGTTCTCCTAATGTCAACATGCATTGGGGATTTAAGCACCTATGATGATTATGTAAGCTATGAGAAGATGAAATAATTTAGAGACAGTCGAGGCCAATGCAATGCCAGTAGAGCCCACAAACCATGAGTAAACAGAACAAATGGTGGGTCTGCAAATGCCTTCATGGAATATAAAGTGCACCAGTGTTGGTATTTGAAACTATCAACACTATTTCGGTTATGTCAAAAACAAACACTGGAAAAAATAATGAATAAATATGAAAAACATAAATTAAAATGTTGCCTTGTCAATTTAATGTAGTAAATAGGTTTAAGTACTAAACCTTCCGGATTAAATAGAAATTAAAATAAAAAAATAAGGTTAAATAGGAATATAAAAAAGTAAAACGACTAAATTGTAAACTAAATTTAAAACAGAAAAAATATATTAAAATTAAAGCTAATTTAAAAAATATTTTTTTAAAGGAAATAACTGCACCAGGAAAAACAAGTGGCACTGGGTCACTTTTATTCCAAAAAATATGGCACATAATACTTAACTAACCCTGATGTTCACAGACTGCATCTAACATTAAACTTTTTGTAAATTAAAAAAAATGCAGCTGAATGGCAAAATTAATGTAAAATCAACATATATTTAAAATAATAATTGTTTAATGCCGTCTTTTAAATTTGATGGCAACTCCAGTTAAGTTATAATTTTTTTATTGCGTTAGCGGAGTTCATTGTTTTAGTAAAATATCCATCCACACAGCTCCCATTCAAGGGTAACTGATTAATTTATCTGTCATGTAGTCGAGTATAATTCCCACAATGATTAAAATGCCTCCCCTTAGGTAGAACAAGTCATTATTGTACGAGAGAAAGACGTTTCTAACTGAAGCCCGTGGAATCAATTGCACATGACATGTAATGGAGACAAATCTTGATAATTACTATGGCAGGAGTGGAGGCAGCTTTATTAAAGTGATCATTCAGTTTTATAAATGGTGACCAAGAGGGAGAGAGGAGACGGAATGTTCAGAGCCGGTCCGCGGTCGCTCCCTGCGTCTGCAGTCACCTAAAACAGCAGGGCATTAAAGAGATATACGGCAGGGCGCTTCACACCTCTGTCGTGAAACTGCGTGAAGCAGGCAGTTCACATGCAAAGCAGAGTTTTTTCTTGCCTGGACCCTGCTGGACTCCTGCTGAGAAGAGCTGCTGCAGATATCAGCTGCACAGGTGTCAAACCCCACTCCTGCTTTCCCAAACAAGCCACCCTCAGTGAAAAGAGTGTAACTGACTTCTCTACCACAATAGAGCTAGCAGGCCTGTTTACATGGAAAGGCTGCTAGGATGATCCAATTAGATACACTATCGGGACAGGTGACTTAGTGCGAAGTGTTTTTGTTGTTGCAGTGAAATGGAGGCAGTCAGGAACACGGTTCCTGTTAATAGTAAAAACAAATAATAAAAAAGAAATCAATACACTCCTTGCTTGCAACATACTTCCTTGACCTGAAGAAAGTAAACAAATGAGAAACTGACTTTGAGCCTCTTCCTCTATTGCAAGGTTACCTGTAAAGCCCTGGTCAGGTGCCAAAAAATATGTTGTTTTTTTTAAAGCACCAACCATAATTGGTTAATGGTTATTTTACTTGCATACAATAAAAAATACAATATGGCACTAATACAAAACGATTGTGATAATTTGGCAGTATTGTTAAAAGATAAAATAGCTAATGAAATACATAAAGAATTCCATCCGAAAGAATTTGCATTAATTTAATTTAATATAGAAAAATTATAATGAATAATAATAATAATAATACTACATATAAAATAATAATATATAATAAATTAATAGTACTTTCATATTATAAAAAAAATAATAATTTAAATAATGCATCCATGCTACAATTTTTTCAAACAAATTAAAATGCTAATTCTATAATCAAGAACACAATATCAAGGAGAGAAAAAAAACATTTGCATTATCACGCAGCCTTGGATCAAACCGAAACCCATGAAAACTGGTTTTCGCTGGGAAGTTATGCATGAACACTAAACCTTTGGCCTTGGTTTGCAGGACAGGCCTCTGTGTTGGGAAGCCACACCTCTTCTCTTAAATCTTCCCCGTGCAGAGAACGTTTACAGAGTGTGGAAAGGCCCTAAAATTAGGTCAGTGCTCCGGGAGCTTAACCTACTTGCTTGGTGGAAAACCGTATTTATCACCAACACCAGCAGACAGCCTGGTCCACAGCAAGACTATTATCTGAATATCTGCCAAGCCTTTAAGGGTTTTGAAAAGAACAGCAGTATAATTAATCGTTTCATGTAAGAGAGGCAGACATTAGTGACTGTTGTTTCAAGTGTTTGGCTGCAGGACTGAAAAGTGTTTTGTGTTTTGGTGGCAAAACAAGCCAGGTGTCAGCTGTAGCACCCCGTTCCCGTGATTGCGCTCTGGGAGGGTAAAGAGCAGCCAGGATCCCCCGTCTAGTCATGAGAAGGGTCAACTTGTGTCAGACTTGGGTCAAAGTTGAGTTTTAGGTGCCAGTGATCATGGGTTAGCCAACACGATATCTCCCTGCTGCATGACTGGCCTCAGCACATCTGCATCATTCTAAGCACATCAAATGTGAGAAATAATGCTTGAATTTGATCTATTCATGACATTTAACCTATATTACAAATTCTAACTGCTGAGGAAATTTCCATAAAAAAACACAGTGGATTAACCTTAACTTTGCAGTCACAGATTCAACAATACACACTGTATAGTGCTTTTATTTAAATTTTTTTTTAGGTTAAAACATTGAAAGAAATATATTATAATATTTAACAAAATATTTGAATGTTTTTTTAATATGCATTTTTATTTTATGCAATACAGTAACATGTTATACTTATTTTATATACACGTAAACATTTAATTAAATATCCACAAAAATGTAAAATGACTTTGTTATTTTAATTATTTAAAATTTACACTTTCTCATACATATGATGTAATTAATCATCACAAACAGCCTGGTCCAATAAAATGGAAGAAAACATGAATTAATAAATGAATAGCAGTTAGTATCACTTTCAGTTAATTTGCCACACTAGCATGTGATACAGTAATCCACACTATGTGCTCTGGTTACTGTACGTTTTGTCATTATGCATACATAAAATTTGCATACCGCACGGACAGTAAATATGCTGCAGAACGAGCTGTATGCAATACCAAACACACTATGCTCATAACATGCAGCCACAATGCAAAACAGTGCAGAATTCACATGAACACTAAAACACTAACAAACATCCTGTTTTCCTATTCTTGGATATCAGCTGACGTGCACATTATACTGCTGGTTTACACAGAAAGGTGGTAGAATGCTCATGACCTTTGAGTTCCCTGATGTTGAAGTGGATTCATAAATCAAAGGTTTAGAAAGAAGGGCAGGCAGTAGCTTACTGCTAGTACACCAGGCAAGACTTTCAGAACGCTGATTGTGTTCAGATCGGCCCGAAAGAATAACAGAATTAAGTGTTTGTTATGTTCCAGATGTAAACAAGTTTTAACATTCAGTGTGCAACTCATATCAAGCAAAAACGAACAAATAAAAACTGGATAAGCTTTAGTTTTCCCAGGAAGAATTATTAAAATTCCACTTAAAGAACGTTACGAATAAAGCAGCATTCCTGCAGCGCTTCAGTAGCTCACTGGAACTTACAGCCATTCAAACATTCAAAACATGCGTCTAACCATCAGTCTAGCACAGATATGAATGAAACCTTCATGCAAATATATACAGCCATGCATAGTAACAGAGACCAGGGTAAGTGGGAAATGTTTCAATACATTCCAAAAATATTTGCTGCAACACCTTTTTTTTTTTTACATTTCCCAGCAATAAATGTTTTATTTGAAAAAATAATTATCGTTTAGTTAATAATTATAAATGTAATTTTTTTTTTGTTTTTTTTTTGTTTATTTTATAAAATGTATTCTTTTATGAATGTCATTGGCTCTGTAACAAATTGTTTATGCTCCTCCATTTTCATTTTAGGTAAATGCACAGAGTGTCTTGTAAATGCAAATGTAATAATATAATTGAAAGTGACACTATTTAAATCTTAATATTACTAATGCAACTTTAAGATCCCTGCAAACGAGCATATAGCCTATTCAAATAGAATTAAATAAGATACTATATAAGAGGAGGAGGAGGAGTGATGGAGGCGGCAGTGTGCAAGTAGTCAATGCGCAATACACTGCACCCCCAGCTGTGAAGCATGAGCTAGAGTGGGCCGCACACACACACAACCCCTCCGCACATGTAGGTGAGAGTGGGAGACTGATCTATATGCTGGGGAGTAAGCGAACACAGCACAGGGAGAGGCAGAAGGAGGGAGTGCATCAGCAACCGTTACTCAGTTTCTCCCACGTGACATTCCTCTTTCAACGACAAAAACGAAAGCGAGCAAAGAGCAGCAGGAATGCGGCCAACAGTCGAGCTGAATAGGGATTTCTGAATGCCGAGGAGCTTGTGAAGAGGCAGCAGCAAAAATAACAAGGTTTTTTTTAATTGCCACCGAGTCCAAATCACACACATGAATCATTATTTTTGGATAAGCTGCTGTATGCCGTTGCATCTCCGACGTCTGTCTTGGATGCAAGCATATCATATAGCATGCTATAAAAGCTGCTACATAATCCTGCCATGTGGACCAACAGGGAAGTGATATAAGCTGTTACAAGTGCAATCCCAACTGTCTCTGCAAGGAAGGGCAGATGTTTATGCAACAACTACCAACACCTGTCCTGTACCTGAGGAATATGAAATGAAGTGAATTTCAGTTAGTCAAAATCTTTCTTCCATTCTGCTGCGAACTGCGAAAAAAAGTTGAGCTGCTGATTCATGTTTTTAAAAGCTCACTACACAAATAGCACAGTCATCATGACCCAGGCTCTTTTGAAGCTTCTATCTTGCCAAGCCTTTCATAACATGTTCAGCTCTTTCACAACACAGACAGAGTAAAGGACTTAAGTGTGGGGTATTGAACTACAGACCACACATCCATCTGTTGAATAACAGCCTTCTTTAGCTTGCAAAACATCCCAAAATCTACCACGTTCTGTAACTATTTTTGGCTCTGCCTTTTTCATATTCTCAGCATTTAAAATGCTAAAATTGAAATTTGTTGCATGATGCATAAGTTAGGCTATTTCAGCAAATGAGGTCACATATGGAATACGTTGCATGTGGAAATATCCAACAGCTTAGTGTTTAGTCTGAAAGTCTGTGCATGACTGTCTATCCTCACTGACAGGCTTCTAGGCAGCGTATGGCAAAAACAGAAATGACCACAGTCCCAACAGTATATTTCCTGTCTGCTTCAAAAAATGATCTCTAGATAAAACCAGACAAAATTCAGACTGATGTATCGGAAGGTGTTTTCCCTAAAGCATGTTTTTCCAAACAGGACCCCGTACTTTCCCCCCACAGTCTGTGAGTCAGTCAGCTGACGCAAGGCAGCAGGAATCTGGTCAGGGGTTTCGTCCCGTCTAGACTGAGCAGAATGTAACTAGAGACAGAATCACATTGGAAAGCAAAGGCAGAGTCTCTGCAGTGAAGTCCTATACTGCCACTATGTGGTGAAGCATGCTTATGGCACTTACATATGACTACTGTACTTGTAGATGTACTATTTATATAATAGTAATATATTACAAAAATCAAGTGGTTGTTAACTTTGACTTACTGCAAAAACCTCTGAGATATTAAGTCAAATTCATATAGGCCTATATTATATATTTTATTATTTCCTTAAGCATAACAGTATGTGGGATGAGCTGAATTGAACATTCATTTTCAGTGTTTGGTATGCCCCCTTTACTTTCACTTCAAATTATTTTCTGGTTTAAATTTGATTTTGAATCACAATCAGGTCTCACAGTCTTGGACTCCCCAACATGAATACAGAAAACAGTTCATTTTCGTTTTTCATTTTTATGTTGTAGCGTGACATCTGCATTCTTAAAAACCAAAAAAAATATTCATTTGAAATATTCTATGTAGTAAAAACAGGTTTATTAGGTATTTTGTCTTTAGATAATATAACAACTAGAAGTTAATCAAAAGCAAAAAAGACTATTTGAAACTTCCATAAAGTGGTTGTTGTGTTGGTGTGTGTGTGCGGGTTGATGTGGTTCATGAGGACACAAATTTGCATAATGACATGGGTATGACATAGGTATTACAATATGAAGGTGTTTTATGAGGACATTTTCAGTGTCCCCTTAATTCAAAAGGCTTTAAAAACATACTAAATAGTGTTTTTTGGAAAATCTAACAAAACACACAGTTTCCTGTAAGGTGTAGGTTTAGGTGTAGGGTCAGTGTAGGACAATACCACATACAGTCTGTACAGTAGAAACACCATTACACCTATGGAGAGTCCCCAGAAATCACAAAAACCAACATATGTGTGTGTGCGCGTTTTAGGGCTTTGCTTTATGGCTTAATCTAGAACAAGTAAACCAAAAGAGCAATAGCTATAATGGAATTCTAGAAATACTAAATATGCATATACTATACTAGGGATGTCCTGATCCGATCACATGATCGGAAATCGGGCCCGATCACGTGATTTCAGACTCGATCGGAATCAGACGTTACCTCCCGATCAGGACTCGAATATATATGTGTGCATATATATATATATATATATATATATATATATATATATATATATTCTCATAATTTTTTTAACACATCTATAGCTATGCGGTGGTACAGAATTAGACCTCTTGACTCCACACAGGACAGCAACGCGTGTGGCATGACATCGCTTTGTTGCAGAGATGCTATTGGTTTAAAATAGAACACGGAAGCAGCTTAAAAAGCGAATGTCTGCGGTCTGGAGGTATTATAAAGCTGATGACAACAACATTTAGGTTTGCACGATAATCATCGCGCGATATGTATTGTGCATCTTGTCAGTAAAGGCGGTTCTGTAATCAGCGGTAAATTCCATCAGGTGCGTGATCTTACATTGAGCCCCATTCACTACGCAGAGCCGTTGTTCACTGATGAGCTGCGTAAATTCTGGTTCATTATCAGCGTGATTTTGCGCAGCTCGTCAGAGAATAACGGCTCTGCCTAGTAAATGCGGCTCAATGGAAGATCACGCACCTGATGGAATTTACCGCTGATTACAGATTTATTGACAAGATGCGCAAAACATATCGCGCGATGATTATTGTCTAGCCCTAACAACATTGACATAGCAAACTTTGAGAGATGTAAACATGGGACTGCAAGTGGTGGAAAACAAACCTGAGAGTTTGAAGAGGAGAGAAAAAAATGCCCCGTGACAGCGCGAAGGCGCAGAACAATACAGCCACGATGGCACAAATTAAACTTTTTTTTTTTATATTTACAGTTGCACTTAAGTCCAAAAGTGAAGAAAAAATATGTTATTTATACTTGATAGTTCAAGATTCCTCATAGAAGTGCTCTGTTTGTTATAAGAGGTGTATGTTAAAATACGTTGAATTAAATAAAAAAATACTGAACATCCTGTATCTGTTTCTTCGCTCTTCTTTATGCTTTCTTTATGTATTATAGAAGTATTGGATCGGGACTCAGTATTGGCAGATACTCAAAATCAAACGACTCAGACTCGAGGGCAAAAAAACCTGATCGGGACATCCCTATACTATACTACAAATAGCATCATTAACATAATACAATGAAACAAACAACAAATATTGTTAATAATAATACATAGTATTATTATTTAATATAATATAAAGTAATCTTTTTTTTTTTCTCTTTTGTTATTGATTTTTAGACAAATCAAACATAAAATCTGAATTCCTATCATTTATCAAACATGCAAACAGCATGTCGATTACAAGCAAGTACACATCAACTGTATATCTATCAGCAATGAACCACAATGAGGCCTCATCTGTGTCTATTACCAAAACTGAACTGTGGACTTCGGTGGTTGCTATGGATACCGCCCATTGCAGGCTGCAGAGAGTATATGCATGAATCAGAGGAATAGTGTTACTTTGACACCATCATGTGGTCAAAAGTGGTCGTGCTGCATCAGATAACCTGTCGGCCTGAATGTACAATTCCCTGCCAACTTGATTACAAACATAACAAACATCTGCATTCACATTCAGATCACTGTAACATGTATTTGGAAGTTGTTCTACCTGGATGATGGAGAGACTGGAGACTAAAGCTGGCTCAGGGACCCGCAGGCAGCTTGGCTTGTCTGAAACACACGAACACAAGGCACAAACCATTTATCAGAACATTCAAGCAATGCGTTATTTGCCTATTTGAGTGATTTCTGCATAATTTTTATCAGTGAATAAAAATAGGTATTGCTTCAACTGCTGTATTTCATTATATTTCATGTATTTTATAATAAAAGTGACATGATTAACCAGAATAAGTCGCCATCAAAACATTCTTAAATTATATAATATAGAAATACAAGTGAAATCCGCAGCAAAAAATTAACAATAACAAAAAATAAAAAAAATCATAAGTCACATAAGCCATGTATTTTATCAATCAATACGATCAACAGGGGGCAGTGTACTGATGCAAGGCCACTAACACAATTCATTTAATACAGATTAGGTCAGAATTAGCATTATTGCAATCTTAATCTTCATTATTGCAATCTTAAACTTTTAAGTAGCTATGCAGTATTAAGCTGCCCCACCACCATCTGTGAGGGTTTGTTTTTATCCCTCTCTAATCATGACATGGAAATATGCTCAGACAGGTTTTATCCAAGCAAGTGTACACATACTGTAAATTCCAACCTGTTTTCATTTGGGTCACTGAAAACCTTAACTTTTGCTTTTTGCAATTATTAATACCATTTCATATCATTGAATTTTATTACACCAATACGGCCTTATGATTAAGAAAACAAAATGTTAAAAATATATTAAAAAGAAATATAGATTATTAAATAAATATTAAAAATAAATATTTTTACAAAATATACAACAAAATATAAATATAAATTAATATTAAAAAGAAAAGCATTTAAAATGCTCAATAATGTTCAAAACTACTGTAGTTTACTGTTACACTACTGTTAAAAAAAAAAAATCAATCAATCAATCAATCCTATACAAATGCAGCAGTGCATTAAAAATACAATAGCCCAAAATATTTATAGTCTAATCATAACTGGCAGCAATTTTTTCATGCGCTCTCAAAGTTGAACACGAGATGGTGAAATAATGTGCATTACAGCTATAACCATTATTCATGTTGTCAAAACAAACATTTCCAACCAGGCAAACCAGAGTAGAATGAGAGAGATGTGAGGCGGCAAAATCAAAACCTATGAATAATTAATCTCATCTCATTCAATGGAGCTCCAAGTATGATCCTAGCCAAGCAAAACAAAGTGGCCACCTTCTGCATTTTCGCCAACCATCTGTTCCTGTATACAGAAAATGGCTCCATTTTTTTGGGTTAAATTGGGGTTCCTATGGAATAAGTGAGTTAAGTGAGCCGGTTCTGTAATTAGAGCACAGGAGCACATCCAGATGTAATTATTTTCACGTCCCTGGGAGCAATGGGAAAATATAGGTCGCTTAAAGCCATCTGATTAGCTTGAGATAATTAATTTTAAATACATATATTATTTTAAATATATATATATATATATATATATGTATATATATATATATATATAAATTTTTTTTTTTTTTTTTTTTTTTTTTAACATGATTAATTACGATTAACTGTCTGAAAGCACAAATATGTATATGCTAAAAAATTGCTAAATTACCTATATATAAGCTATCCATATCTATACATACACACACTACTAAATGACACATTTTCACAAAGCATGAGTGTTGAAAAAAATAACAAAGCCAATATGCACACATGCATCTATATTGTTATGTTTTGTATATTCGGGGGAGGGGGGGGTGGTACCTGTACCTGCACTAGACAATGTGACATATAACAGACGTGTAGTAGCATATGTCAGGTGAGTATACAGTACATAGCATTAAGTACATCAGTAGAACATGTCAGATTAGACTTAAAACCTAACCAGGCCCAGAATGTGGAGTCCTAGCACACTGTGAATTATATGGCTCAGTATGGTAATGTTGCCAAAACCATGAGAATGGCTCACCATGAGGTCACTTTCTATAATAGGTAAACAGAAGTGCTCCATCAGCTCTCCAAATGTAGTACGTCCCATAGCCCAGAGCGAATCAAATACTTGCTCTTTCTCTTCAGGCGAACCTGGTTAAACTTCTTGTCGTGTCTAACAAAATGCACATTATACTTCAACAGACCGATAGAGAAGCGCAGAGTGTAAATACTATACTTGAAATACTATAATTAAATCAAATACTATAAATAAAACAATCAAAAATAGATGTAAATAATATACATTTAAAAAATATACTATAAATACCCTACCATAATATTAGCTTAATTAGTTTAATGATATTTGAAACACAACTTATATGAACATATAAAACCATTTCATTTTTATTTTATATTATTTACAGACGCTTCACTGAGCAGTCTTCATCTCCCAAGTCATTTAAAGAACAGACTTCAAAGACTATAAATTATTTTTCATTATCTTGGCACGATCTAAATGTGACTAAACATTACTAGTAATACCCATACTAAGTAACTAAACGACTTTTGGCACATCCACAATTATTGTAAAGCCTTGCCAAAGGAGGACGGGCTCCCCAATCAAGTCTGGTTCTTCTCAAGATTAATCTAAACATCTTACAGAGCTTTCTGTTCCTCTGCCCCAGTGGCTTGTTCACTGGATACTCTGTAGAGCCACTATGAACCGAGATCCATGGTGATAAGAAATATTCCTTTCCTATAGAAAGTGAATGTACGTGCCTGGTAATTATGCACAAGCCTATAAGTAAACTCCAGCTTGAATGTAACTAAAAAGCAGGCCTGTGAAGATGATACTGGTGGCTGTTTTTTAGACCGAGAGCTGTATTACTGCATTTAGACAACGTTTTATCATGACATCGTCACAATAAATCAGCCCAAAACGATGCAGAAGTGCAGTCAGTTGCATATCAGCTACAACGCACAGCATTTTCCTCCAGAGCTCTGTAGCTGCTGTTGTTAGGCCTTGCTCACACTGATGGAAAGACAATGCGGGCATTTTGACAAACGGTACGCTATGTACGCCTTCCTGCCTATAGCTCTGAAGACTCCATCGTACGATGTACAAACCCGCACTGACCCGGCGCTTTAAATATCAGCCACAGAATAAGATAAAATATAAGGCGTAAAGGTGTTGACAGGATGCGCAGGAAAGCTGCTGCTGCTTCTCGCCTGTTAAGCTGTAGTTTGAGCCAGAGAGCAAAGCTTGATTCACGCAAACACCCAAATGCCACTCTTGGCCTCGCATTTTTTTTCTCTTAAAGCAGACATTTAAAATGTACAATGCACTAAATGTTACTAATCAGAAGCCCACTACCCACCCCACCGGACAAGGCTCGGAAAATCCAAGCGGTTTCGGATTCGTGACACCGGTGGAGTGGAGCGCCTAATGCAAACGCATTGAAAAACAAAGACGTTTCGGCAAAGCGAACGGATGCTCGGAAACAAACCAGAAGGAAGGAAGGAAGAAAATAAGAGCTTGTTGTATACTCACCTCGTCTACGGTGATTGTGGAGGTAATTTAAAGGGCCAGGTTCGCGCAGATTGTCACCCCCCCTTCCAAACAAACACCACCCCCTCCGCGCACCAGTGTCCACCCAGTCGGTCCCCCCGCCACTGGTGACAGCGTTCTCGCACACAAACTTGCTTTTCTCTCCTGGGAAAAAGCTGAGTCGGTTCTGAGTCAAATAAGGCGGCTCTTCGTTAAAATCGAAAACCAATCAGTTTCGCCAGCCCTGCCCTCTCCACCCTCATCGGGTGACAACGGGTTCGGTTGTGTCTGTAGACGAGCCGTTTCGCGGCTCGATGGGATTTTTGGGGTTCTGATCTGTCGAGCGGTTTAAGAAGCACACTTCACGCAGCGGTTCATCGACCCAGTCTTCACAAGCAACACGTTTGGGCGCACCGCAGTGTGCAGTAACGCCTGCTAACCCAAGAGGACGCTGGTGCACAGTGTCTGCTCACACCGTCCACACATCTGCAAACACAGAGCTAGGGGGGAAAGGGTTACAACAGAAACACTAATTTATTTCATTGATCTTCTGACTTTATTTTGCATTTGAAAGAAGAACACAATGTTCTATGTTCTGCCTGCTGCCTTGCTGACAGCAAAGCTATTTCCAGTTTTAAAACATTGTCTTTCCTTTGATATTTGATTTATTTTGACTACTTATCTCTCTCTCCCTCCCTCTTTTTACCATTTTTCTTTACTTTCTTTTCCTTCTGAGTAATATTCTTCACATTGATTCCTCTAAACTAATTGATATCTGTTTAATAGTATTTTTAATATCAAATATAGTAACCAATCTTTTATAATTTTCACTAGTTGGCCTGACTATTGATTGGATTCTAGCTACTAGTAGTAGCAATACTGCGATTTTTATTCCAGCACTGTAGCATCCAGACAGCCCCTTTTAAAGTTTTTTTTTAATAGCTTTAATAACCAGTATTTATTAATTAGACACTAGTGCTATTAGTTCCTAGTGATTTGTCATTATGTATGTATTCTAGGTGTCGCTGGTTTTTCTATTTCTGCTTGTAACCTTTCTGGAATTATTGTTTGTTTCTTATTATTATTAAGCTGGTTATGTATTACAGCTTTACTTGTACCTTTTATTAGATACTAGTATCTATCCTAATTGTTGTTGAAATTAGAACCAGTAATTAGTAAACTATCATTGTAGTTAAGGGTAAAGATTGTTGAAGATTATATTATTGGATAGATATACTACAGTACAATAAGTGATAGTACCAACATAAAGAATAGAGTGTAATAAAATGTAATATATAACACTGATTTAAAAGATTCTACTTGGTGGCATAGTAAATACTTCAACAATTTATCCAATCTACCCAAAGTCATCTTTAAGTCACCCTTGTGTCCTTCCAAACCTGTATGACTTTCTTCTGCATATAAATATATATACTGTGTATATATATATATTTGTGGAATGTTCTGGGTATCACTGACTTCTGTTCCGAGATTTCTAAAATAAATAAATAAGGAAGAAAGTCTTACATTTATAACAATATGAAACTGAATCAATAATGACAATTTTTTTATTGGTATTATTGTTGCATACTCAACTGCAAATACAGGCTTCGGCGGGATGTGTTCTGAGTACAGTACCCTAGGTATATGTTAGATGCTGTAGGTGGATCTGCACCTCCAGGCAAATTTGGCACTTGGTAGATCAGAGTGAGCCAGCCTTGATCATAAAGCCCACCAGTTTTCTTCTGAAAATAGGCCTTTCAAAGCTTTGAAAATGCAGGACAGTTTAAGAGTAGACTGTACCCTGTGGCAGTTAAAAATACATACAGTGGGGCAAAAAAAGTATTTAGTCAGCCACCAATTGTGCAAGTTCTTCCACTTAAAAAGATGAGAATGGCCTGTAATTTTCATCATAGGTATACCTCAACTGTGAGAGACAAAATAAGAAAAAAACTTATTTTTAAGTCTAGTTATTATTTAGTGAGGCAGTAACGTTCTAGCAGATTTTTGATCTAACATAATAACTTTAAGCACAGTATATTAAAAGAGTATCCAATGGGAGTCTGTTTCAGTTCACAGATGAGCTGAAAGTAGGTTTGAGTTTGTACCGGGTTTTTTTTCAAGCCATCTAAAATGTAAAGGTTTTGGCCTTTTTAATTATGAAATACATATGAACTGACCCATGAGTTTTGTGCTTGTAAATGTTAAAGATGTTTACCTTTATATTTGTTTGCTTTGAGATGCTACTGTTTTATTCAAGGACTATGCGGACGATTTGTCTCTTCTTTCTGCTTCACTTCACAGCCTCCCTCAGGAGCCTCAGGATTCTCATTGTGCCTTTGGATTCGCAAAGGTCCCAAATGATTTGTGTTAACATTTGACTTGGCACAGCACAGTTGCCGTATTTTATACAGTGTGATGTATTTATAGTAAATGGGAATGGAAAATACTTTTACTGCATTAACGTTACGTCCTCTGGAACATGAAATTTTGCTGATGGCAGAATATTTTCTGTATCATTTTCGTGCTTTGAAGTCACAGTTCTCTCTGCTCTGTTCTCTCTCTCTCAGATAGCAGTGGTCCATCTAACAGTCTGCATGGAAATTGCAGTACTGCTGAGAAAGGAGTGAGGTGGTGCAGTTGTTGGGAGGCGGGTGGGGGTGGTTGGTGGGGGGGATAGAGAAAGAGAGAGAGAGACAGAAAAGGGAATGAAGCAGTGGATCACAGTCACAGGAAAGTTTATTAATGAAGGTTCCCCAGCAGCCATGTTTTGCTCTGTGCTGCTGGTTTGATCCTAAAAACATTATAGCAAATCTCCGATCCAACCTGCCATGTTTCAGCTCCCTCCTTGAGATACAAAGGCAGATAATTCAAATATTTAGAACAGGATAGAAATTGGCAATTCAGAGTGTACAAGACTGGGTTAAAAGAGTTTGTGTCCATTCAGTATAAGACTCTAACTGTTTGTTTCTTGCGTTTTTCACCTTCACAATCTCCATTTGATTGTTAGTATCAGAGATATCAATTTAAATACTGCATCATATGGCACCTTTGTGCGCATATCATTTATTTATTTAGTATTTATTTCATGCATTGTATTTCTCATCATTATGTATTTCTTTTATATATTATTGTAAGCACTAGGAAATATATAAATAAATGAATAAATAAATATAAATATTATAAAGTAATATAAAAATATAATGAAAATATTATTATTATATATTTATAATCATTATGTATTTTTCTGTCTTTGCAAGCACTAGACTTTTGAAATTAACATAAGTATATATATATATATATATATATATATATATATAGTCATAATATACACTACCGTTTAAAAATTTGGGGTCAGTAAGATATTTAATGGTTTTTAAAGATGTTTCTTCTGCTCATTAAGGCTGCATTTATTAGATTAAAAATCCAGAAAAAAAAACTGTAATATTGTGAAATATTATTTCGATTTAAAATAAATTTTCTGTGTTAATATATTTTAAAATGTAATTTATTCATGTTGAACAAAGCATCATTACTCCAGTCTTCAGTGTCACTTTCAGAAATCATTCTAATATGCTGATTTTTTATTATCAGTGTAGGAAACAGTTGAGCTGCTTAATAGTTTTTTTTAGGATTCACTGATCATTAAAATATTAAAAAGAGAAGCATCTATTTAAAATAGATAATAATGTTCAAAACTACTGTTACAGTAGTTTACTGTTTCACTACTGTTCAAAAGTTTGGGATCAGTACATTTTTATTCTTTCTTCTTTGAAAGAAATGAATACTTTTAATAACCAAGGATCTATTAAATAAACTAAAAAGTCATAGCATAGATTTTCATTTCAGAAATGTTTTATATTTGGTAAAAAAATAAGTTGTTTTTTACTTGTTAAGAATCCTGAGAAAAAAAATAATAAAACAAAAAATAATCACAGGTTCCAAAAACTATATTTGGCTGCACAACTGTTTCCAACTTTGACAATTCTAGTAATAAATCAGCATATTAGAATGATTTCTGAATAGAATATGTTCAGAATAGAACACCATCTCATTTATATTGCAAAGTTTACTACAACAGTATCTACTTTTATTTTTAATTAGTCACAGTATAATTTTAGTATCGAGCCAATGATATAGTTTTTATTTTTTATATATTATATATATTTCTCTTTAATATATTTTTTATAGATTTTAAGTTTTATTAATCATTAGTCAATTTTATTAGTCATCTTTGGATTTAAAAAAAAATATATATTTTTAAAATATGTCTATACAGATTATTCTTTTTAACATGTCCCTACAGATTTTTAGACTTCAGTACTTATACATCAAGTACAAAAACTTTAATTAAAACAATGAGTAAATATTGCATTGACAACCAGCAGGGAGAAAACAAACAAACGCACAAACACACACAAAAAATATATATACTGTATATATTTCACAATATTACTGTTTTTGCTGTACTCTTCTGCCTAGGTAAGCAGTTGGTAAGACTTAAATATGTCTTAAGAATTGAAGAAACATATCTTATGTCTTGCCATAACTGCATATTGCTGTGCTTATTATATTATATTATTCAAGATACCTGTAGAGAAAATATTCAGTACACAATGGACTTAGGCTTTTTCCATTTCTTCAAGTGAAATTCGTAGTTGAATGTTTCTGTGTGTATCTGCATTTGCTTCTACCTATACGTTTTTTTTTTTCTCTGCCTGCTGTGATTCGGTGAGCGTACAAACACGCACATACATGCACATTGCTATATGTAGCCATCTAAAGCGAGTTCATGGTGAGCTCCTCATTCCTATGCATTCATACCATTTCAAACCATATCCAGAGGGTATTTGGGAGGTTTGCTTGGCATTTCATTAGGATTCACGCAGCCTGTTTGCGAGGGAATGTGCAGCAGATAGTGTGAAACTGTCAGCAGAATCATTTCAATGTTAATTCTCCCCAACATTCAGATCACTTGAAGCAAACTCCCCGTCAGAGAGGAGCAACGGGAGCCGCATTTCTGCTGCTGCATCAGAATCATAGAGAGCAGCCTGACACACACTTGATTTATAATCACACTGAGAGTGTGTATGTGTGTCTAATCCGCTGCCTTTTCTTCAGCTCGCTTGTTTTTCTCCCTCTCTTAAGCTACAATAGCACACAAATGAACAATTCTGACCCTCTGTTTTTACTCTCCCCTATAGGGCATGCAGAGACATTTCTTTATCTTTGTGCTGCTGTTTTCATCTGCACATTTGATCCCTGGATGTTTAGCGCATATTGGAGTTATCCATCAAAATGTGCTCCCCTCATCTTTCTCTCAGAAGTGGAGCTCCTTCAACTCTTGGAACACTTTTTATCAAGGCCATTGGGGTTTGTATGACTTTTAAGAGGACACAAATACTGATATGTTACCAAAAAAAAGCATTCTGAGGGAATTCATAATCCGCTTGCTTTGTAGTTTCTCTCTGCAGTCTGTTACTGCAAGTCCAAGTGAGTGCCTTACCAGAACTTATAAATACCAGTCTTTCCATTCCAAATACTTTTAAATAAGATCTAAGATCCACTCCGTAAGTAATATACATTATTTATGCTGCTTACTAAGCGTATCATCACTATTACTCATAATTGGTGTTACTGATATGACCAAACTCTTAACCTTAATTTAGTGCATAAGTCATTCTCCGCCATATGATACAAAATGTTCAGATCAGAAAACAACCCTATGTTTAAAGAGGAGAGAGCAAACAAGTATTTTTACATTATATTTTAGGCATAAGTACTAAAAAAAAGAATAGTTTATATTTAGATATTTTGGCATTGCATTACTTGTGTATCATCAGCAGTGAATGGGTGGCTTCAGAATGAGAGTCCAAACAGCTGATAGAAACATTACAATAATAATCCACATAAATCCAGACCATCAATTCACCTTTTATTTTGATTACGAGACACACTCATCTGGGATAATCTAAGAGTTTAAGCAATATTTTTATACAGTATCCTGTATGGATGAAACTATTCTATTATGATTATTTTCATTAAGGTCAAATCTACATCACTATTATGTTCCACAAAACATGTTTCTCCTTAAAATAAAGATGATTTAATTAGCAGATTGATTCACAAATCACAGTGAATGATTCATTTGTGACTTTGACTGGTATGATTCCAGCAGCTAATGACTCACTGATTCATTGATCCGGTCAGAACGGATCTCAAGTCAGTCTTGGCTCAAACACAACTTTATACGGGAATAATATCTGATCGCGATAACTACCTTAACTCAAACAACCTGCATGTTTTATGTACTTCATCCATCCAAAATAAATATAGTTCAATCTGACGTGAATCAATACAATTCAGACCAGACCTGAACTAATACAATTTTAAGGCAAGCTTTAAGATTTCATTACGATTTGCTGTTTACTCTTGTGAGTCCATAAGTAGATTTGTGCATTGCAGGTATATGGGTTAATAGAGTATGTGTGTGTAATGGGAATGATGCCTCACTAGAGTACTACAGTCTGATATAACCCTTTTTACTCTAAACAGACAGACATGATTTACTGGGCGTAAACAAACATACTGAGTCGTATACGGAACATACCCACACACACAAATGAGAGGGAGAGAAAAGGGGGTCGAGTATTAAAAAAACAAAAAAACCCCCAAAGAAAACCTGTAGTTGCAGCTTCTGTCCTGAGTGGGGCAGCAGAGATACAGAAGCTCGAACAATCACCTCTCTGTATTAATAGTGGCCCAGTCAAAAGCACAGCACTGACACATACATGAAGTGTTAAAACAAAACCAGACACAAGAAAGGAAACAACAATGGAAAATCCCACAAGGAGGTCGATGAAAAGGTCAAAAGAAACGTCTTTGACTTAGACAGAATGCCCTGCGGCCCATTTGCCTCAAGTCTAGATGAAAAATCCTCCCTACGAAGCCCTTAACGCTCTCACGTTAATAAATATCTGACTGGAATGAAAGTTAATGGAATAATGTAAAGAGATAATGTTGAATTCTCCTGCCCCGTGACACCTCGGCATTTCATCAAAGAACTGAGGCGAAAGTCCTTCTTTCATCCGACGCTTTAATTGAACGGAACGCCTGGGAAAAAGCCCCGTAGACGTGTGTGTAACTGATTAATAGCCAGTTTGGTGTTAGCCTGGGGAAACTGAACAGGTTTATCTCAGAGAAACCTTTTTTTATGTAAAGAAAATAGAGGTATATTCTGATTCTAGATACTTTGAACATACTATTTCAACAGGATTTTTGCACAAAGCAAATATCATTCATTTCAGAGGGTGTTAAACAAAAGCTGAATGCTGATTAAATTACATTACAAAGGTATTTTTCAATCCTTATTTAGAATGACTGACAGCCCATCATTCTGTCCGTTAGGCGAACAATATAATTAGACTCTTCACCAGTAAAGTACAGTCTGCGCCCTTCAAGGCCAGTCTAATTTAAGCTTGACTTTAAGATCCTGTCTATGATGCGGATCTCTCTACACAAAGGCCGGAAAATGATTAATGGTCTATCAGCTGCAGCCACAGACAGTGGAGGCATTTATATAAATATTTCCTTTACCTTAATTCCCTTAATTAATGATATGGGGAAATGTGTTGGTTGAGTCTAGCTGTGGTCATATATTAGAAAGGATTGGTTGGTTTTTGACAGTCTTGTTGCCCAGGCGTTTATGGGCCAGTTCCTTCTCAGCTGCAGGTGACTCATCTTGCACATTATTAATGACTGACCCAGAGGGACAAACCACTGTCTGCGATATGAGAGGGAGAGGATCGCACCATTTACTTCTAGTCAAGGGGAGTAAATGCGATCAGTTGGACCTACAGGAACGGTAGAGGAAACCGAGTCTGGGATGGAGGTTATTCATGCCACTGTAAACACAGCTGAAAGCGGTAAACAACCCACCCAAAAACAAAGCAATGGTGCAGCTGAAATTTATGCACCTATTTTAATTCTGACATTCAACCAAACCAAAAATAAGAAGCACTTTCAAGAGTAGATCCAATATGTGCATGCTGGGCAACCCAGAGACAATATTTTATTTCTCAGTCTTGCTTTTTTATATCCCAGGAGACTTAATGGTGTTCTTAGTCATGTATGTTTAAGGTATTTACACAATTTATATGTTTATCCTAAAATTATTTAAAGAGAGAGAGAGAGAGAGAGAGAAACCCCTCACTGATATACAGTAATAATGTAAAGTGAAAATAGTGAATATCTTATCTCATTGTTGCACAGAAGAAACAACTAAGATATTAAAGATGCATTATTATTGATAGAAACATTTTCAGTAATTAAAATTAACATGAATATTTTATATGATGATTATTATAATATTATATAATATCTAATAATTATTGTTGTTGCTAATAATAATAATAATAATAATGTTTTATAATGTATTATAAACTAGTGCATGAAACCCACTTAAAGTTTTATTTAAAGTCATGTTAAAACAAATTAATTTATTACTATTACAACTATTATCATCTTCATTGTCAGTAAATAAAATTCTATCTATCTATCTATCTATCTATCTATCTATCTATCTATCTATCTATCTATCTATCTATCTATCTATCTATC
>JAUCMU010000042.1:14420390-14467438 GCA_032275025.1 Enteromius treurensis
AACTTTTGCAGTAGTTTACCGTTTCACTACTGTTTAAAAGTTTGGGATCAGTACATTTTTATTCTTCTTTGAAAGAAATGAATAATTTTGTTAACCAAGGATCTATTAAATGAAGAAAAAAGTCACAGCATAGATTTACATTTTAGAAATGTTTTATATTTGGTAAAAAAAAAAAATTGTTTTTTTTTTTACTTGTTTTTCATCCAAGAATCCTGAGGGGAAAAAAAGAAAAATTCACAGGTTCCAAAAAATATATTTGCCTTCTCAACTGTTTCCAACACTGACAATTCTAGTAATAAATCAGCATATTAGAATGATTTCTGAAAGGATCATGTGACACTGAAGACTGGAGCAAAAAAAAAAAAAACTACCTGAAAAGCTACCCGAAAAACTATGGGCAACCTAGAAAAGGGAAGCTGTTTTACCAAAAGCTGTAATGCCAAATATTTAATAGAAAAATAACCGACTTAAAACCAATTTTTGTTGGTGAATATACTAGTGGCCTAAGCCTTTTGCACAGTACTGTGTACATCATCATAATTTTTAAATTAGCCATCCTTTTCCCTTAATAGCATGGTTTTCAAGCTCTTCTGCAGCACTCACGAGAAATGTAGTTCTTTCAGATAGCTTTACACTGACTATTCAGTCTGCTTTGTCCCATAAAACCCTGCGTGCAGCACAGGCTGAATGTGCTTTTATGCATTATTGCTTTGTAAATTCCACTATTTGTGTATTGAAGAGTCCACACCTGGGTCAGCCGAAAGTGTAGTGCTCCTCATTATGTTGCCATGGAAACCAGGTTTAGCACATGGCGCAACAAGATGTTTTGAGGGGGGAAAACAGACAGCGCTTTTGCTTTCAGTCATTTTATTATGAAAATCAATTTGCAGATTTATTACAGAATATTTGCAGGTGTATATATATATACATATATATTAGTACGTATTCTCCTTCATTTGGGATGCGTGGGCACAGCATACCATGTCTTAGGAAGACTATTGCTAAAGGACATGTCATACACAACAGTAGCTAACAGCTATAATAATGAAAAAAAGAAAAAAACTTTTGTAAAATATCGTACAAAAAAAGAAAACAATAAAAAGCAGAGTTAAAAAGTCACTTCACAGTTTTGTTGCTTGCCCTCATGCTGGCTAAACATCAAGTTGGACCATGCGTAGTTTGATTTATGAAATGGAGGTCGTCATTTATATACGTTTCACAGTACATTCCATTACCCTTAGGCATTTAAAGTGCTCACTGTGTAAACTGGATTTAAGATATCAAACTGAAAAAAATGCATGAAGATAATTCAGATGTATAGACAAAAGTCCCCTGGGATTCCAACCAAGCACGTGAAGAGCTTTCAAAGGAATTGTGTCCAAGTCTATAGGTTCATCCGACAAGAGTCAGTGCAGTGAAATATTCTTTACATACAATTTACAAATATATACAATCAAAAATGCAAGATATGGTAAAAAAAAAATGATGTTTTGCACAGAACTGCGAAGGGGTGGCAGGTAGCTGACAGAGAGCGCAGACTTCCCATGCATGTAAAATGCAAGGCGCTCTGCAGTTTTCCTCTCGTGCAGCTTGCAGTGGCTCTGATGGTATCAGCAGCGTGACTCATTCGCCAGCTGAGTGGGCTTTATAGAGATTGGACACGTAGATTCAGGTATAACAGATGCGAAACATCACGATAGATGGATGAGGCGTTGTTCTGAATTTAGCAAATTTCAAAGCCGTAAATCAGCAAACTCTCAGCAAAGTGATAAAAGAGGGGATTTTTTTATCTTGATATGACTGCATAAACTATGCAGAGCAGAACTGCTGCCACCAGTAAAGAGGTGGTAAATTATCGGAATGTTTTAAGGGGATGAATGTGTCGGCAGGGCATCCAGGGAACTTAATTAAAATATGAATCATCAATCAGAGGCAACAGGCTGAGTCATAATATTAACGGACAGCTGATAAACTACTGCAATGCTTGTCACAGTATATATCATTAGTATATATTACAGTTACTGTCTACAGGGGGTGGCGTACAATATTCTTCGACTTATTTATAATACTATTTTTCTACCTGCGCCAAAATAAAATATATGGTCCTACTCGTGTGAAATGTTATCATTCATATGAGTGTTTAATAAACTTCTCACTTTTTACCATATGTTTATATTATGCCACTATAATTGCTTAATTTACAAGTCTAACAAAATAAACCATGTGAATTTGGTCTTTTCTGTATTATAGTTTTTTGAAATCTTGTGTAAAGCTCTTTTCTACTCTTTTCTAGTGTACCCTGTTCAAAACCAGCACAACATGATTAATAATGGCAGATGTGTAATGCACAACCTAAAAACATATTTAAGGGGTTCTTTTTCACATCATAGTAAAAAAGGCAATAAGCTGGTTAAATGGAAATATAATGCTATACAATCAAGGCCCTTTGAAGCATTTCTTTTGTTAAAGGCTGATTTGCAGTGTGATTGCATTCTCTTACCCTCCTATAAGGGTCGCTGAGAACACAAAAACTCCTGTAATGTCTGGTACTTTTGAAATTTTGTTGAAACATTTGAAATTTTTAAACATTCAAGATGGCCATAGTATATATACTCTTCAATGTTCACATTAGCCTCTGTAAATAGGATAAAAGACTTGCTTCCTCTGTTTAGTTTTGCTGCCAGAAGGCACCTCCTGCAAATGCATTCATTTCCTGATTGACTACATTTGTTTTTGTCTTAGTTATACAGTTATAAAAAATGAGCAATTAATCTTGAGAGACATAAAAAAAAAGGAAATGGAGATTCTGGCTCACTCCAAATTACTAGGAAGGCAAGAAGTGTCTTAATTTTGAGCAGCTGAAT
Source organism: Enteromius treurensis (assembly GCA_032275025.1). Classification (NCBI taxonomy): domain Eukaryota; kingdom Metazoa; phylum Chordata; class Actinopteri; order Cypriniformes; family Cyprinidae; genus Enteromius; species Enteromius treurensis. The sequence goes on from JAUCMU010000042.1 coordinate 14,423,255, forward strand.
ATCAGAGATGATGATGATTGCTTGCTGCTTTACATAAGCATGTGCGCATCTGCATGAAATATGAGTGTCTACATGCTTTTAGATTTTTGATCTGCCTTAATGTCACTGCAGGTAATAATTTTACAAATCATTATTCTGGTATTTTGCTAATGTTTAATGAAAATCATTGTCCTAAATTTTGGTTTGGTATTTTTTAAGATATAAAAAATACCCAGTTGTTAGTCGCTTTGGATAAAAGCATCTCGACATGCAAAAGTACTCATCCAAATATTATGAGGACAACAAATAAAAAGTGTATTTTATACAACCTGTAATAAAATATTAAAGGGTGTTTTGACTATATTGTTACATAATCTCATATTGACTCTACGTGCTTAACATTAATAACTATATAAAACCAATATTTAGTTGTCATTATGCAAAGTCTTATCTGCATCATGAACTCAAAAAGGACTATTTAAATGTTTCTCAGATGTGAGAGATGGTGGTGATGCTCTGTAGTAGAACCAGACAAGGTAATACGAACAGGCCAGAGCTTGTTAAGGCCAGAGACTGATGGTGAAGGATGAAATTTGAGATGTCAAAGTAAAATCCTTGTTATCGGAAATAAGCATGAAATGTCAAATAACACCATCTCCATTCATTTTCCCCTCCTCAGCTCCTTTCCTTTGTTATCACTCTCCCAATCTCTAGGCTTTATCTCACCGTGTCTCTAACAAGCGCTCTACATGACGCTACATTTCCCCTTCAGCTTGTCTGCCCTGCTTTGCTTCCCAGAATGCTTGCCATCGATGTTCAAACTCATGTTTCTCTTCTTCTCCAAGTTGAGAAGCTCCTGGAAGAGCTCAGTGACGTTGTGGTTAGTCTTAGCCGAGGTCTCCATGAAAGCACACTTCCAGATCTTGGACTGGGCTTCTCCGTCTTCAGTCTTCACTTCCCGTTGAGTCTCATCACTCTTGTTTCCCACAAGCATGATAGGGATGTTCTCTACGTTGCCTTTGATAGCCAGAATCTGCTGGTAGATGGGCTTTAATTCTTCCAGGGATTGCTTACTAGTAATGGAGTAAACCAGGATGAATGCGTGACCCTTGGAGATGGACAGACGCTGCATGGCAGGAAACTGGTGGCTGCCGGTTGTGTCTGTGATCTGCAGAGTGCAGACACTCTTGTCGCAGCTGATCACCTGTCGGTATGTGTCCTCCACCGTCGGGATGTAGGTGTCCCGGAAAGTGCCTTTCACAAAACGGAGTACCAGGGAGCTCTTGCCCACACCCCCTGCTCCAAACACCACCACACGGTAGTCGTTGCTCTGCTCAGGCATCTTGGGCCTTCAGCTGCACCACTCGCTTTCTAGATCTATAGAGGGAAAAGAAATATTTTTGTGTACCCATTTTTCTTTTTTTTAAGATGAAATAATTTGATTCATATTGACCCAAAATATAGGCTAATCATATAAATGTAACATATTAGATAAAACAATTGTATTTTTGTACAATGGTATTTTTCACATTTTTTATTCAAAATATGCTTTATTTATTTTAAAAAATGTATACAAAAATATCTTGCACTTTTTACACCCCCCACAATTTTAGCTTATTTGTTTACAATAAATATATATTTAAAATATGTATTAAAATATTGCCAACAGTTTTATTCAAAAATTCATTTTTTGTTTGTTTCTAAATCACCAATGCTCCCAACAGAATTAAATACTCTCAGGAATTATGAATAATTAAAAATGAATAATTATTTCTATTAATATGTAAGTCAATTTAAAAAAGCCTAAGAAAGAATAAATCATTAATATTTTTCCAAAAATACTTTTTCCCAAATCCCCTAGCATCCACTTGGTCCCTAAAATTACATTGTTAAATGCAAAAGTACATTGTAAAGCATGACACTAGGGACAGAAATTAATGACAAACAATATTTTTTTTTTCAGTCACCAAATATGTTGCTGAATCCTTGATTATATTTCTCAAATGTGTGTAGCTGCATCTACTAAAAAAACACCCATTAAAAAATGCATATCAACCCCTTTTCAAGTTTACTGTAATTGGGCGTAATTCTGTCACATCACAGTTTGTTCAGTCTATACAGAATAATTGCTAGTGACCGAAAACACATCCTATTTAAATCCATCATGCTTTAATAAACATTTAATTTGATCATAATTTATAAACTGGATATTTAGCTAATTTAGAATTTCAGGATACACAAACATATGTGCATAGATGTTTTACTACTGGACAGGACTCAAGTGGTTTTTATGAAGAAAGAGACATGAGCCTTGACATCCATCATGTTATTATGCAATCACAATGCAACTCATAATAATGTATCTGTGCTTTGCCCTCAGACACTCTCTTGCTTTCGCTGCAGTTTATGGCAGTGCATTATTTATTGCCTCAGAGCCAAAACAATCATTCTAAACAGTTTTCTGCTCCTGAGCACACTAGCATTCTAGATTGAAGCACTATGTATCAGTCTGAGAGTAAAAGATGTTTCAGATTTTTTTAAATAAGCTTTTATATGTGCGATTTAATGTTCTCATGAATAATTTAGCCAAGACACAGACCATATCCATCAGTGTCAGAAAACCACAAACATAGATCACACATCGAATTGTGTATAGATTATGTAGAAGCGAGCAAGAACACAATTTCCAGGCTTTACACTGGTTTCGGCCTCAGTAATCAATACCTCAATTGCACACCAGCAGATGAGGGATGCTGAAGACACCTCTAATGAAACTACCACAGTTCTATCAAAGTTCCGCCTGAACTTTCATCAAAAAGTACAGATTAACCTGGCATGTGCACATATACTATCCATATGATGGAAGACATGACAGACATATGTTTCAGAAACCTTGAGCTGATTATGAAGCAGCTTTTTACTGCTAGCTAAGGAATGCAGTTGAAGTTTTTTGTATGCAGCAAATTATTTTTGATTTTGAGCTGGTATTTTCTATACTAGTCTCAAATTTTTTAATTGATGTATGTGCACACTTATAAAAATAAAGGCATCAAATATTTCCCCCAAATAAATTTAATTCACCGAAGATTTGGAGAAATTTCGCATTATATCACTTGCTCACCTGTGAATCATCTGCAGTGAATGTGTGCCGTCAAAATAAGAGTTCAAACCGCTGAATAAAACAGTAATCCACATGACTTCACTCCATCAATTTACATCTTGTGAAGTTAAAAGCTCAGTGTTTATATAAGAAACATATCCAGAATTAAGACGTTTTAAATTGAAACAGTTGCTTCTGGTCCATAATCTACAATAATGCTTCCCCCTATAAAAAATTCCATGCCCTGGTGTCCTCTCATATCAAATTACCTCAACATATTTCAATGCAGAAGATCCAATGGTGGGCAAGTGATGTATTTCAAAAACTCATTTACATCTGGGATGGCCTGAAGTGTCAATAAATGTTCAGCCATTTTTAATTTTTAGGTGAACTATTGCTTTAATACCTATGGAACCTTTCCATTGCAGAAACCCTTTCGGAACCTTCACTGTCTGAGTGTAGCACCATAACGGAACGAGATCTCACTCCCCTTTACAAACATAATTAACCGGCTGTTTTTGTAACTCGTGTGTATTTTTAATGTCAACTTATGTGTGAATTAGAACTTAGTTTAGTACTCATTTGCCTTTGACAGCCACTTTCTATTCATGTCCTTCAGATACATGCACTCAGAAAATAGTAACAGATCAATAGTTAAAATATGGTTAAAACAAATGACTTCAGCCCAATAAACATGACATTCAGAACCAAAACAGATGATTTAGCAGGTATGAGCTATAATGAAACAGATCTATTCTGAAAAAGGGGCGGAGAGTACCAGCTCATTTGCATTTAAAAAGACAGGCACGAAAATCCTTCCACTCAAAATAGGCATCTTCAAAATGATATAACAAATGATCTGTGAGGCATTTTGAGTTGAAACTTCACAGACACATTCTGGGGACACTACTTATATTACATATTGTAAAACAATATGTGTCCTTTAATCCAAAATAGAGTGTTTTGAAGTTGTCAGAAAAATGAAATCAAGGTTCTAAAGAAAAAAAAACTAAAACTATGTGAAACTAACAATGTCTCTCAATGCTGGCTTGCTTCATATTTTCATCCAGCATCATGACACCAGGCTACTTGCACTCAGGGCTTAAGGTGCAGTGACATGCTTGGCAGGGTGCAGCAATCCCAACAGCAGTCAAGCTCTCATCTGAGAGAAGCCCTGGTGCCTCTCTCCCTCTCTCTCACACTCTGCGCGCTGTCAAATCAATGAGCAGAGGACACTGAGCCTTTGATCAATGCTAGTGTCTGCGGATTTCAGGCCTCTGACAGGCTGGTGCCCCCCTCTCGCCCCTCTTAAGGTGTCACACTTGTTTCTGCGCTGTGATTGATGTCAATCTCCCTTGGAGTGCTGTGTTATCTATTCTATAAGTCCCTCACGGAAGGGCCAGAGAGCCGCTGAGCTTATTAATGCTGTTACAGCGTCTCGCTACTCCAGCCAAACTCTATTATAGATTAAGTTTGGCACGAGGAGAGATTATAATGCATGTCCCTCATTCAAGGTTCTCCCAAACTCTCTCACAGCAATGTGCTGATGCTGCCAGATTTGGGAATGACCTTGCTTTTACCGAAGTGAATGTGGAATATATCACTCAGACATTAGGATTCGAAAGGTAATGTTTGCTGAATAGCACACGGGCGCTGTGCCACATACTCTTAAACAATCACAGTAAATGGAAGCGAGGGCTCAGTATACTGGTGGTTTTGTTTGCAAACTCCACACACTCCAGGGCTATGCAGTAGTCAGAAACAACAGTATATAGACAAATGACCCTATTTGCTTTCTGGGCTTATTGTGAACAAATCATTGGTGCATGTATTTCCAAACAAATTAAAAGTTCTTTATAGTCTCGAATCAATATGTAATAATTTGCTGTTGTTTTGAAAAACTTTCCTTTTCTGCTGATTTCACGTAGGCCTCGCTGGATAATGTTTACTAATGGCCAACGAGTTATTTAGGAGCAATTACAATAAACCGACATGTTAGCTGGGCAGCTGATCACTCTTTTACATTCTTGTTGGTAGATACTGTGACTATACTTTCTAGATACAAAAAACACCTTCTTAACTGATGCCATTAAATTTGCATGAATTATAATTATTAATAATATTATTATTAGGGTGTGAATTGGTTCATTTGAATTAGATTGTAACTAAAGTAGCAAGAAGGATTCAGGATTGCCGTTTGTATAGAAGAAAAATGTAATAAAGGAGAATTAAAACAAACTAAAATTAGTTTTTATTTTTATTAGGAATTGCGCAATACAAGCCATTGAAATGAACAGGTTTCATAGCGCAGCTCATATTGCGGCCTGCATAAACTGGCATTAAAATGCATCTGTCTCTGTGTGTGTGTGTGTGTGTGTGTGTGTTAGAGAGAGAGAGAGAGAGAGAGAGAGAGAGAGAGAGAGAGAGAGAGAGAGAGAGAGAGAGAGAGTCACATCACAGTTGGAGTCAATCGCGGCTTGTGTACTGCAAATACATACAAGCACTGTGTTGGTAACAGGACTCTGTTTCCCTTTTGGCCTTGAGGTGATGATAAAACTACTAAGGAAATTATTAACTGTCTTTACATTTATTTAATTGTAAATTATTGCAATTATGGTAAGGGGCGTTATATTTCCGGCGCATGCTTGGGGTTTTCAGCCAATCACAATGCACTGTGTCAGCTGACCAATCAGAGCAGACTGAGCTTGTTGGAAGGAGGGTCTTTGTAGAAATTTACCCATTTGAGAGAGGTGGGGCGTAGATGAATTACAGTATATATGTATAATTACAAATTACAATAATTTACAGTATTTAAAAAATAATGTGTTTTTGAACATTAAAGCATGTCAACATACCCTGTTACACAAAATACACCAAATAATCATCTTTAAAATAGAGTATGACCGTTTCTGAGCTTTTAATGCTCCAAAAGCAGTACCTAGAGGCAAAGAATGAATTACCATTTTTACCATGATGAAGTTTACTAGCAATTTCTGAAGTTTACTGAACAAAATCTTGTTTCCACACTTTTTTTATTAGTGAAGATAGACAGACAGACAGCAGAAGAATGACAGATAGGTGCGTCTAGCTGTTTTTGAACCGTGTGAACAGCTCTTAAAGTGAATCACTGCATTGGATTCCAGAGGACGCCCATCAGGCCGAGTCCATTAGCCTGAGTCTGCTCTAATCTGAGTGAGAAGCTTTGCAGCATAATATACTGTCTAAAGAGCTGCTTTCTTTTTATCAGTCAAAAAAGGCTTTCACTCCATTGGATACCAGTACTCTATTGAGGAAAAAAGGATTTTCGGTTCAGAAATTCCACTTATTCTGTGGGAATCAGATATGCCTTGCTTTATTCCATACTAAAGCCACTGACAGGAGATAGAGAGGCATCTGCATGCACACATTTGTTTTCACACTGAGTCTGAGACCAATGGCAGTGTTCTGGGAAATCAAACTTGGTATTGGTTACTGCATGTGCACAATGAAAGAGAAAGGGAGAGTGGGATGAAAAGGAAGGGGGAGGGATTCGGAAATTATAAAATAGCCTTGGTGCCATTAGGCGCATGACTTAGTATTATGTCATTAGCTATGTCTTTTGGTGCAAATTAAAGCTAAGCAGATGGGGTTTTTGCAACTTTGATCAAAATTGATATTTCTAGACAAACAACAAGGGGAAAACAGATCAATGAGTACATATACAGTACATATTGCTTGCTGTTCGTATATAATATCCATATGCATTGCAATAATGAAGAACTCTAAAACTGTATATAAAGGGATAGTTCATCCATAATTTATTCATCCTCTTGTCATTGACTTTTCTTCTATGAATTCTAAATGTAAATATTACAGTTCAGTTTGTTTGTTTGTTTGTTTGTTTAAAAAATGAAAAAGGGTAAGAATGATCATGCTATTCTGTATGATATTACCTCAAACGGAAAAAGTCAGAATCATGAAATAAAAAGCTGCAATTACCTTTTTTTAAATTCTTTTAAGAATTCTTTTAGGTTTTTTTTCCTATCCAGATGAAGTCACAATGACCTTTTTTATTCTTTTATTCTGTAGTGAAAACAGGCTTCCACATAAAGCTGTATTACTTTCTCTTTCTTTCTAACTATCTTCATTTGCATCACAAAGAAAAAAATCATAAAAGAATCATCAAGAAATCATACAGGTTTGGAGTGATAAGAGGGTTAATAAATACTGACAAAATGTAACATTTCAAGTGATCTATATATATATATTATCTCTTTCCCATCACTCTACAAAGTTATTATCGTCAAGAAATCACTGCTGGGTCTCTATGCCACAGATGTGTGCTTGTGTATCATACAGTGTGTACAGTAAAGCAGCTAAAAAATTTGGACTCATATGGGGAGCAGTGCTACAGCCTATAAATACCCCATATGCCATCTGCCATCTCAATGCACCAAATGTTGCTGGATTAGCCCAAACTCACTCACTCAGCTGTGCAGGGGCATGAGAAAATGTTGTCTACATTTAAAACAGTTGTAAATAAATACTGGCACCTTCACAGTTGTCAGATGTGCCTAATCAGATTCTGTTAATTTATATATGGATTTTTTTTATTTCAAATATGTAAAAAATCCCAATTTATGCATATACTGACAGCAAAATTAACAGACAGACAGAAAAAAATGCATTGAAATCATTTGAAAGTAACAACAAGCAACAATCAATAAATTCAAATACATGTAAACAATATTCCTGGCATCATAATGGTACTCTAACCTCATGAACAAATGGCTACACATGACAGCTTCAGCTGACTGGCTAATGGCTCTGTTGCATTTTAGCTTACCATAAGTGTTCTGCAGTTTTAGTGTGTCCCTGCCAGCATTGCAAGAAACATCTCTCTTGCTCTTGTCGATCAGTCCGTCAAACAGATTGCTCCTTTGTGGACTGGGCTTAGAGGCTAATCATTGCGCTTTACCTCGTCTGCCTGTTGGATGTGCTTCCAGTGACCCAATTCAAAGGATTTAAAACTCCCAGCATGCATCCATGCCACAAAGCAAAGCTCCTGTGATGCGAGGATGCAGTTGATGGATGAGTGCATGAAGGTCTGATATAATGTAAAAGAGATCAAGTCAGCTCTTTAAACTAGATAAAAACCCCTATAAACTGCAGTTTATTTTGAGGCGATGGAAAGTGTTGGTTTTTTTTTTTTTTTAACTTGATCCCTTATTTTGGCCTACGCACTGGCAGACAACTTGTATCTTAAAACCTTAATACTGAGATTTACATTTAAACATATGCTCATCCATTACAATGCCTTAGGGTGTAAGGAGCTAAATCAAATGCATGGATTGTCCTCCACAAATAAACTTATTGATTTGCTATCGTTTGCAAATGGCTGGAGGTTTGCTGCCCGAGAACTTGAACATGCATGTGGCTGTTGGCTAATCTGGTTGCTTAAACCTTTTCTCTATTATCTGTTACGCCTCAAATAAATTGTTAATAACATTGCAGCTCTCTAGCAGGAATGTTCTCGGCTTAACTGGTGAGGTTAAGTGGGTGGTAAATGTCTATGAGTTTATATACTTAATCAGTTAATCTCAGATCAGCATGCTTATTGAATTCATCATGAGCATTTCATAAATTTCAAGGATAATTGTCTTGAGTGTGAACAATCACATGGCTTGATCTCTCGCCTCTGAGCTATATCTGTCTTTCAGGTAAACTTGTATTATACTTAAAAGGAAAAAAAAGAATTAGTTAAAACAGACTTAAACAGATTTCTAAAACCGGCTGTAAATCAGAATATGGTCTGATGTTGATACTTTTAGCAGGTCATGCTGATTACTCAAAACATGCTTTGACACATTTGTGTTCAGTTAGATTCAGGGGTCTTCGATTGATACGATTAATATTATGTGACTTTTTTTAACTATTTACAGAACTATACCTTAAATATAACATTAATATTTAACTGGATTCCTGTAAAAATGCAAACCCTGTATTTCAACTCAGACATTAACACACAAAAATACACTTTTTTAAATGAATATAAAAACATAATGATGTCATTAATCATCTGATGACAGCTCATTATCGACAATGAGAAAAGCAATGACAACAGTCAAGAAACCCAGTCTTTAAAATGTGCAAAAAAAAAAAATATATATATATATATATATAAATCAACACATTTAAAAAAAATAAACTTGTGAACACTATAATATATAATATATCAAATATTAGATGACAATGCGTTTGTGTGCAAATTTGGTTAACATTAGAGTGTCAAATTGGTACATTTTCAATGTATATATAGTTGTTGTTGTTTTATAGTTACATTGTAAGTCATTTGATCGATGCATCAGTCCATATTGATGTATTTTTTCATCCCTTTTGGTTATACATTCTTGTCAAGAAGAGCACACAGAAGCAAAGCTTCATGGTACTGGACTAAAAGAAGAAAACAAACTGCAATCCAGGCCCAGGCTCAGGTTCTTAAGTGCCCTGCTCACTATAAGCTCTTGCAGGACTGTCTCAGCCTGAGCTCAGACTTTTTAGGCGAAGCAGAGACCTTTTTACTGTCACTATAGATTTCTAAGAGAGACCCACCAGAATAACACCTGACCCCCTTCAACACAGCAGTACACTCTTAAAGATACACTCAGAAAACTATAGTGCTATATTTGAGGGGACATCCATAATCGACATTTTAAAGTGCACTCATTTAATCTCACAATGCAAAGGTGGAGCGAATTTACATTAGTTGCTAAAGTAGGGCTTCTCAGCTCTGGCCCTTAAGGTCGATTCGTCTTGCTCTAACTCTAATCAAACACACCTGAACAAGCTAGAGGTCTTCAGGATTACTATAAAAAGACATGATACTGGATCAACATTTTTTGGGTTCCCACCTGTCACAAAAAGTCAGTGACTTCTATTATAAAATGACATTTTTGTGTTGTAAACTTAAAAAAAAAGATAAATCCAAAAATGTATTTTTTGTGTAAAACTAAAGATTAGCCAAGGCTGTCAAATAATTTCCTCTAAGAAGTTGTTTATTCAGTGGAGTGAAGCCTCTCCTCTACAAAAAAAATGGCCTCTGCATTAGTCATTACGCTTTCTTGGCTAAAGGTTCTAGTGATTTTTCAACAAAGGTGCAGGTTGGTGCTAATCTCTACAGTCCAGAGTTGAAGACACAATCTAAGTTTTTGTTTATCTCTTATTTGTCCCAATAGTTTTGAGCTTCATAGGGACATATACTGGCAAGGATGCATTAAGTTTATGAATTGCTGATGCTTCGCACCAAGTCATTTGTTCATTTCCTTTATGGTCTCATACTACAAACATCCATTCTCTGACAAGGAGAAACCTACTTTAACAAAATAATATACCATCAATTAACAGCATTTGAAATCACAGCAAGTCTGTCTTTAAAGGTGCATAAGATACTGTTAAAATTAGTTTCCCAATGGAGAATTGAATCAATTTTACAACCCTTACCCAACTGTTGCACTCTATTGCATGAAAGGGCAGGTCATGTGATGTCAACATGGTTGTGTCCATGAGGGGAGACCTTTTCCAGTTAAACTTTTTTTTTCAAGAAATCAGATTACGCTTAAGTTGTCATCTCACATTTTTGTAGCCTATACAACCTTTATAACATTTATTTATCTGCAACTTTTAAATGAGCAAATAATAACCAAGTGCACCTTTAAATCCCATTATAGTCCAGATGAGGTGAGGATCCCTAAAAGGCTTTAAATAGTACTGCTATTACTACTTCTGTTACTAATAAAAGCATAGGTACTGGAAAAGTGCTTTGCCCTTTTCTCATTCAGCTCGTTCCATCATTCTATTATTGCCTCTGGTGCAATACTAAAAACTGATGCACGTCTGTGAATTAGTCTCCATATAAATTGCTGCATTAGATTTCATTATGAGCGCAGTCTGCATCATCTTCCGCAGCAAGACTACCATGAGGGTCATGCATTGGCTCTATACTATGATATATTATTATACTAATGCACCCAAGACGACGTCAGCAGCGCGCAGATCCTCTTTCTCGACGTTCACGTTGCACAACCAAACCAGGCTCTTTAGCCCACTACTCATTCATCCGTTTAGACATCCAAAAAAAGCATTTTTTATGATGCAAAGTGCCATGAATATACAAACAGTTCCAATTAAATGGATGACTGATCCTGTGCATATGCTGGTTTGCTGTTTGTAGCGCACACTCGTACATTTATAAAACACTGAAAATATATATGCTATGTAAAAGCCCTAGCGCGTCTTAATGGAAATCCCCACAGTCTCTCAGACTGCAGGCAGTTTGCACCAGTGTACATTTTATATCATCATGGGGCCGGTTGTTGGATACAGCAGGAGTAAACTATGAGTTCAGCATCACCACATCATACGCAGCCCGTTTCATTCATAAAGAAGCGACTCTCCAGTAGCACTGATGGTGCGGCGATTCACATGCCTTTCTTGTAGCTTAACATGTTTTCTACGTAAAGCCAGCTTTTATTAAGAACGGTGTTCAACATTTTTCGTTACTATTTGCTGTCACGGCAAATGCCATCATGACAGTTATGGTCAGTGCCGCTGACGATTTCCACACAAAACAGAAAATGCTGCAAGTACTCAGCAGTCAAAGTCTAACTGAAATCTGTGTAACGCTTGTCCGGGTTGCTTATGCTGTGCTCTATTAAAACACACACACACACACACACACAATATACCAAAGGCACTACATGAATGAATTGATTTCATACGTCGGCGCGCGATTCGACTCACCTACCTGAACTTAACGTATCCCGCGTGACTGATCTTTCTTTGACTGACAGGACAGATGAATGGCAGCCTGCGCTAATAAGGTACTAAAGCATTTTAGACTTATAATGAAGACGTTATAGAGTCCTATCTCAACGGCAGTCCTCTCTCTCCCTCTCTCTGTATCGCACTCACTCAAACACACACTCTCTCTCTCTTACACACACACACACCCTCCTCCTCAAAATCTCCACTTGCTTCAGATAAAAGGTGTGAGATTTGTAGCATATTGCCTACAGGAGGTGGACAAAACAGCATTTACCAGTGCAGTCTCTCATTTTGCTGAATTCTAATACAAACTATACACCTAAAAAATTCTATTAGGCTACGTATGAAATTATTTTGCATTTTATGCACTGAAACTCAGAATGTTAGAGATTTTATAAAAAAATAAATAAATAAATACATTAAAACATTTAAATAAATAAAAGTAAAATAAATGCAATAATAAGAAATTAATAACAAAAATGTAAAAAATAAAAAAAATTATACATTTAAGTATGTTAAAAATAAATGTTCCAAAAAAGGTAATTAAGGTACCTTTTTAAAAATACAGGGTGTCAAAATCTAAAAATGAAAAGTCAATTGATAAACTATGGCAGAACCACTTTTAAACTGTGTTTTCAAGTTTTTTCAATATACATTGTCTGGGTTGGGGTCAATTCAGGAATGAACAACACAAATTCCAATTCAAAGGAGGAAGTGGAATTGGAATTAAACAACAATTAAAGGAAACAGAATTGGAATTGAATTGGAATTTGCCATTCATTCTCAATTCAATTCATGAATGGGCCCAACCCTGTACATTTTATATATCTTAAAAATAAGTTTTCCTGAGGGCAGTGTGAAAAAAATAATAATAAAGGTGGTCCAAATGGTGGTACTTTTAATTTTTACAGTGTTTTGTGCTCCGTCTCTCTGGGCCTGAAGGTGCATTGGCTGCAGAAAAATCCCTGTAACAGTCTGAATCTTTAATGGTGCCGAGTTCCTTGCAGCAATTCCGTTAACTTCCATCTGGCAGCTAGACCTGGGAAGGGTGGCCAATCAAAATCTCTGTTTTATACAATAATCTTTCTGAAGGCACATTTCCATTAAAGTAATTGACAGAATATTCTGTATAATACTTAACAGGTATTGGTATGAAACAGCACAAATACACAGTGTCAAACAAAGACCTCACCAAGTAAAGACCTTAGATCAGTAAGCATTAAATCTGTATAAACTAACACTGGGACATCATTAAACATGCATAGTCTTTTTGTGTGAAGAGATGGAGGCGGTAGACAACCAAATATAATCACAATAGACAGGCTGGGGTGTACAGTTTGATAATAGCTTGCAGGAAGCAGGAGGCCACGCCGCAAGCAGCATGTGGATATTAGTCACCACATAATAATGTCTGCCTTCATATTCAATTCTCTCCCATGCTTTTTATGTCTTTTCCTTGCAAATAAAAAGAAATTAAATTGTGAAAAGCCATGTTAAATACTAAACAACAACAACACTGAAGATTCAGTTAGGCTTTAGAGTGGATGTATTCAGAAGTATTCAGACATTTATATTGGTATTCTACAGTGAAAAAACGACTTGTTTATGCATTTAAGCTTTTCCCTACAGTACGATGTGATTAGCTAATTTAAGATTCTGATTAATTAAGGTCTCGACAGATTTCATCAGATTGACATTTAACCAGTGGTACAGTTTGTCTCCCTCTTCCTGTAAGAATGAGTACTATATTGTCAAAAACAGGTATTTTTACATAAAATAGAGAAAATAGAAAACACTATGTAAATATTAATACTTTTACTTCAATGTGTTGTGCAACTTTCTCCCTTTTGATTATCCGTTGACTCGGCCATTATCTCAGTTAGTTAAAAGACAGCAAATACTGATCCTGCTCTTAAAATAATAATAATGTTTAAATGAATAAAATGCTTTAACAATAAGGCTCATATCTCATATCAAACACAGCTTGCTGCTGTAACAGGTGCACCGGGAATGCCATCTCCACTACCATTCACATAGTCCTCTAAAAAGGTAACCTGAGAACACTGTTCCACTACAGTTCGGCTTTTAACATGATTAAACAATCAGACAGGGCTTCACACCCTTGTTTACTTCTTGCTCAGAGTCCCAGTGGTTCACTTAAATTCCCACTTGCACTACAACTGTTGCCTTCCTTGAATAAATATTGCATAAACTCAGAGTCATAGCCTAATTACACACTGTACGCACTCTGTGTTATGGCAGATACTTGACCTTTGTATTTGCACATATACTCTTGCCTATTAATATCCAGATGCATACACACTAATAAGGTACAAAGCAGTCATTGGTTGTACCCTAAGGTATTAAAACTACATCTCTGCAGTCTGTTCGCCTCATATTAATGTTTTAAATATTACATTTGAAAAGATACCACCCCTAGCACCATATTACCCTGGATATTTGTGACCCTGGTTTAAAAATCTGGTCATAAGTAGCACGGGTATACATTGTTTCTCTTATGCCAAAAATATTAAGTAAAGATCATGTTCAATAATGATATTTTGTAAATTTCCTTCTGCAAATATATATTTAAAATAATTTGATTAGTAATACGCATGGAATGAAAAAAGTTTGAAAACAGACAGCAAGATGTTTTATCCCAAAATTATTCTATCCACATATGCATTTTAAACTTTTCTAAAGTACAGTATGAACAAAATAGTATACACTGCAAATATTTACTGTATGTTGAAGGGAAATTACACTTTTACAATATAAACATCAACACCAACATTTATGATTTGTTTATTTTAATTGTATTCTTAAGTTACTAATATTATTTAAATAAAGGTTTCACAAACGTCTTATGGACATTAATCGTTCACAACTATGACAATGCAGTTTTTTTAACTGAATGCGAGTCTTGTGGCAGGTGTAGTACAAAGAGCAAAAGTACGCATTATCTATTGATTACTGCTATTAAAAAAAGAATGATTGATGAAGCAATGGCCTGTTTTTCCTTTACAGAAACACGCAGCTTGAGGAAGTAATTAGTCTTCTCGGGTTCAGCATACTGAAAGGGTGTAAAATGGCTTCATATTTCTCAGTCTACGATGGAAAAAACTGATTAACATAACATCTTTGTTGCATAACAGCCAAAAGGAAATATTATACTGTGTTTTCTAATACCCATGTAGTGCTTTGATACCATAACTCTGTTTAATATTACACTGCTAATACAGAGTTATTCATAGCAAGGCTAAAACTGGACATATAAAAATCAAGGACCATGTAGAGACATAAAAACAAAGACCATGTGAAGCTAAAAGCGTGCCTGATGTTGATTCAGACAACTCTAGTCACACTCCAAGCCTTTAATCAAAACTTAAATGTAAGTCTGAGCTGTTTTAACTGAAATAAACTTGCACTGACTGATTTTAAAATAGATCAATGCCCTTGTTTTGTCTCAAGATGCACACCAGTAATTGCTTAGGACCCGGTTTCATAGACAGAGCTTAGCCTAAACCAGGATTAGAACATAGATCAAGTAGGAAATTTAAGTAATTTGTATAAATATGCCTTCGAAAAAAAGAAAAGAAAAAGAAAACAAAAACATCTTTAGACATTAAATGGCACTGACACATTTTAAGTTTCTTTCAATTAAATTTGAATCTAGGACTAGGCTTAAAGGGTTAATTCACCCAAAAATGTTCTGTTGTTGTTGTTTTTTTTTTTTTGTGCAAAACAAGTGTTCTCGTACCATCCCAAAAGTGAGGTTCATCCACTGATGTCACATGGACTGTTTTACTGATGTTTGTGGATCTGGATCATTTGAGTTGTATTGCTGTCTATGGAGGGACGGATGGCTCTCTGATATTATCAAAAATAGCTTAATTTGTGATCTAAAGATGAGCGGAGATCTTATGGGTTGGGAACGACATGAGTGTGAGTAATTAATGACAATATTTTTATTTTCGAGTGAACCAACCCATGTCCGTAAAACCGAGGGAATGTGTCCCAAGTGAACGATCACCTACATAGGCATAGTCTAAGACCTGTCTGTAAAACTGAGCCTTCAAAAGTCTGAAGTTAAAATACCTGCAGCTCAGCCTAAGTGATCTGTCCAAGCCTAAAAGTAGGGAGATATGGCACATGGATATCAAGAGCCAGCAACTTTACCATCATATCAAAATATAATTATGTTGGTCAAGGTAAAAAGAAACACACTAGAAAGACTAAATTAAAAACAACAGTAATAATGTCAAGTTCCAAGTAGTTACAAAAATAAACTATTAATACAAATTTGGACAATGCGTTTAATATTTAGGCCCAGATTTTTCCAGTTTTATTTATTAAAAGACAAGTGACATCTCAACATTTAATTCATTGGTCAAAGTGCTAAAATATAGAATGAAAACAAAAGAGAACTGTGATATGAAATTAAATAGTATCCCAAGAACATTTGAGAAATTCAAGAACATTTAAGGGTCATTTTTGGGGTGATTGTGCTGCCTGGCTCAAATGCAGTTACAATTAATAATTTAGGTGGAGTTAGTGACTTAAGCAATACGGTAGTCAGAAAAATAAAACATAAAAAGGCAAATGTAAACAAGGCTCCTGGTAAAACGATTCATCATATCACCACCTTCAAATCATTTATTCTTATCACTGCTCAACAATGTGATGCCTGTTGGAAAGAGGCAGAGGAAAGTTGGGTTGGATCAATGCAAACCTAAATGAATAAGTCAAGTAATACATAGGACATAACACCAATAATAATAAGGTTTCTTATTAAATTAATGACAAAACGTTATGGATTACCTTCCTTTGCCACGCTCTCTGCTGCACTCTTAGCCTTTCCACTTAAGTCACTGACAATGTTGTCAAATGCTGCTTCGTGTTTGAGGAAGAAAGGTCTCACCACACGTGTGTATATGATCTGAGAGCCATTCCAGGAGAACGGAGCCATGCACCACAGCAGAAACAAGCACTGAAATACATATACATCAGTTACACATTTGCTGACATTGTGTTCAAAAATGGAATGTTGTGCATGGCATATTTAATTGTACTTTTTATGCCAATTAATTTAAAGTTCACATTAAAATGATCTACAGTGAAAGCAAACTTAAATGCTGTTCTTTTCCAAGCAGTTTTGTTTTATTAAAATAGAATTAGAAAAAAAAAAAAAAAAAAAAGTAAAACATTTTTATAAGAATTTTTTATAAAATGTAATATTTCCCATAATATTATTTATCAACTATCACATTTAATGTATTTTAAATGTTTAATTCTCTAAAATGTGGCAAAATTAAAAACACAGAGTTAAAGGAACACAGCATTCAAATAAGCTTTTAAAATAATGTTGTCTTGTTAAAAAAATAATTATGAATCAGTTCTAAAAAACTAGGATAGCCTACAACTTGTTACAAAAAAAAGATAATATTTACAGGGTTACTTCTAATTAACTTCTTTAACATGCTTATTACTATTACTATTAGTGATTTGCACAAGTTCCCTGAAGGGACACAAAATTCAGTAACAAACAAATAGTTGGCTTATTGCACACAAATACAACAATGTTCCAGCAACATTCATCATATTAGAGTGGCCATACACAGAACACATTCATTGTAGCAGCCCGCACAACATGAAAGAGTCACTAACACAATTTTCTGTTTTTCCTTAAGAAAATTTTTCCTTAAGAAACATGTTTTAGGCAATTCTCATTAATTACACTTAAAAACATTCTTGCAACCATCATGGAATTTCTGTAAGAATTGTCTTAATCTATTTTTATATAGTATTTACCGTTTTTGTGCTCAAACAATTCAACGTGCAATTCATTTCTCATGTCAAACTAAATAGATATTCCATATTCCAAGCACACGTCAAACTCTCCTAAATTAATGGACTTCAAACTGAAATTGAAAAATGCAGGCATATCATTTAAGATCTCAGCTCAACTTAAGTCAGCTGCTAGTTGATTTGTATAAATTGGCTATAAAGCACTCAGTCAAATTTAGAACAAGGATCAAAATTGAAATGAGGCTGTTGGTTGAGTTGGCAGTTAGTCAGGCATACTAAATATACACTATGCAAAACCTCTCTGCATGACCTACATACCAATACATTTACAGTCCTCCTACAGCAAGCGAACATAAAGCAAGGTGGCTGGTTTAAACAGGTCTCCAAAATGCATCCAAATACACTCAATATATTTTGATAACAAAACAGCTTACCTTCCCAGCGTAGTAAAAGGGAAACCAAAAGAGGAAGATATCAGAGAAAAATTCAGCCACACTGAAGAGTCCATAAACCACCCAGTAGGTTAGCCATTTGGTGTCATCTTCTTTATTGTTACTCTCAATGGCTTTGATGCTGCAGGCGGAATAAAACGAAATGTGAAAACAGGCCAGTCAGTGTGGGCTGCTGTCATTATTCTGCTGTGCAAACATACATGTGTGCATTTCTCCAGACATTTACTAGACATTTGTGAAATTTGACATGTCATGCGTACTTACGAGGCATATGCTGGGTATGCAAAACCAATCAAGTTGCAGAGAAGGGAGGCACCATACCCAAATAACAGATAGAGTGCCACAATAGATACTGCACCTGCAGAACAAACAGAGACACCTGATCACAGCCATTACTCAAATGAAGAAGGGAGCACTCATGACATTGTGTTTGGTGTCAGTGTTGACACCTAACAAGGATGCAAGAAGCACAAACAAAAACAAAACAAAAAGGCTAAACATAAGGGAAGATGTCTTTAGCCACTGCAATTCTGCACAGACACTTGAGGACATACTACAAGGTTAAAAATAACCCTTGGGAGCAGCAATTTATAGAAGAAATTAGACCCCCGAGAGATCCTGCAAGGAACGGTCACACCACACATTAGATATTTCAGGTAGCGAGTCAATGCAGCTGAACAATTGGACACAATAAAGCATCTGATAATGGGACTGATACAGGCCTATCATTTGCTTGATCCTTCTCACTCCAGCAAATGCATGTTTGGTTTTAAAATAAAGAGCGATAACAGGACCAACAGATGTAAATGCAACAGGGAAAAGACAGGTAGCCCTCGGGGGGGAAAAACTGATCGTGCTGCAGCTGTTATTGTCACACAGACACGAGAAGCGGAGTAATATTTGATTCATAACTCGAATCTCTTTGATGAATCGAGTGAAGCGATTCTCAAAACCGGACTTACTTTACTCAACTCAATCAGCTTCAAGAATTCATCGACTCAAACTATGAAATGTCTGTAAAATCCTCATCTTAAATCAACTTTAAGAAACAAAAATATGTCACTACAATTGAACAATATCAATGGGCCGCTAAAATCGTTGTTTAGTCAGAACTTTAAATGAACCATCCAACTCTCCTGATCTTATCAGTGTGGCTCCCAGAGCCCTTTGAAATCATTTGCAACATTCACCGACCCTTAACATACGGGTGACGCTAACTTAAGTCACGTGTTAAAAGAACTCATACTTTTCTTTAATATCAATATTCAATGGCACTGTATACAAAGAAAAGACATTTTAAATTCGCACAAGGCCAACAAATTGTGACAGCTGATGGCCAACACAACTCAAATACATAGGCTAACGTATTCTTGACTAAATTATTTAAAGCTGCTTCCAAGCTAAACTTTAAACCAGTCACGTACCTAATGCAATGTACTGCTTCTGAACTCCAGTTTTTGCCTCTAAAACCGCTAGAAAATCCGTTACCACATTCTTCTGTTTAAAAAACGCTTCGTAGCGTTCTGTAACGGTATTTAACATCGCGTCCTTCCTCGTTTATGGTGCAGCAGAATGTAGTGACTACTGCCAGAATTGTAAACAGTTATCCAACCCAAGCCAACTGTTAAAACTTGCTGAGAGTTTGTCCCTCGCGAGTCGCAGCAGCACAGGAGGACTGGCTCGTGACAAGTCCAGCCACCAATAGAAACTAATAGAAATATATGATTCCGCCTCCCGCACAGGTGATCACGATTCTGTTGAACAGTGGACTACTAGGGAGTTGTAGTTGTGCTTTTGACTGAAAGAACGATGGCTTTGAGCAGGCGTATTGAGAGCTTGTAATTGAAGTATGGCTTTACTTTTCTCTCTCTCTCAGCAAAACGTGCGCTCCTAGTATTGCCTCGCCATGCAGTCCTATTTGTAGGACTATTAACTTTAGGTGAATGCCAACATTTAGATAAATGTTATTTTTCTATGGATTCCCTCAGATTACTTGTCATTGTTATCTCATCAGATTTTTTTTTTTTTTAAATTCACGTTTGGATTTTGTTTATTGATTACCCTATTAATTGATTTTGATTTTGCTTGTAATTGTGAAACAAAAAGAAAAATTCAATGTGAATCCTTGGCTCCGAATTATACCTACTAACTGGGTTTCCTAAATATGTTTTGCACTTGGTTTAGTCAAATTCATGTGCCATTTTAAGATTTTCCAGCGGAGGGCGCTGTCCTCTTCGTTCATGATGTCCCTTCTGTGTTGGTTAATGTTGATTCAATGAAATATATACTACTCATATATTTGAGGTAATATGACAAGTGAGAGGTTTTATGTTGATTGCTCTTTAATGCTCTTTAATTATAAAATGTAACAGCCATTAATAATGCCACAATATGTCACTCGGAAGATGATTTTGTTTGCCAATAAGATTATATTCACTAAGAAAATTATACTAATGCCTATGGGTTGATTATCATCATTGGTTTTAGCAGCACTGAAGCTTTTGTGTTGAATTAGGATGCTTTATGAAATCCAGATTTTAATCTCTTAAGCCATTTATACCTGACTCGCTATTGTTCTGTTAAACAGATATACATGTATGATTAATTTAACAGATTTAATGTCAATTGTTTAGTCATTCACATTTTATGATTTTCTACTTTTATGTCCTTTGATTATTCTTATTAAAAATTTCCTTCAAACTGATTCTCCACTGAAAATTTTTATTTTATTTTATTTTATTTTATTTCACACTTTTGTAGTGGTCAGGCTAGCATTAATCCATTTAATCCTCTGACTGGTATTAAAACACCTCTAGTGCACGCGCACACCTGAATGCATATCATTTCTAATTGCTTGGTGTCTGAATTTAATGAGACTATCATGTGTCTGCACATCTCCTGACTGCTCACAATGCCAGCAGAGCCCCTAAATGGGACAGGCATATGTACCCTAACTCTTAAAAGTCTAAAAGGCCAAATTACCATGCATAACACCATGTTGTGCCTGCAGAGGATACTAATTGTCCAGAGGACTTAATCCTCTTTTCACAGAATTGCGGAAGGCTTTTTTAACTGATCCTTAGCACCGCCATTGGCTGTACTGTGTGACTCTGTGCCTCATTAATGTTTGATATCTCTTCTGCACGTCTCTAACTGTATAGATTTAGAGCATGTGTGTTGATGTTATATAGAGTTTTTGGACTAAGTATATACACTGTAAAAATGACAGTGATTTTAACTGTAAAAAACTGTGAACATGCTACACTAAAAACCTGTTAAAAGATTAAAAAATTTTAAAAATTTACAGGGATGAACCGTAAACTGACATTCCCAGAATTCCCTGCATTGCATTGAAAGTTTTATTTGAATTTGAGTTTTTTTTTCTATGAAATAACTATTTCTTTTTAGTTTTTTCTCATCTGTTATGTTTATTAGGGTTGTATGTTACATGTAATGTAAACGTTATATCAGTTAATGAAATTACAGTAAAATGTAAATTTAACTTAAAACCTGAAACGTTGCTACTGTATTTTTTACTGTCGAATTCCGGCAACCACAGCTGCCATTTTTTCACCATAAAGTTTACTAATTTTATTTACAGTGTACTAACACACATAACGTGTGTTTACCTGAACTCTAAGTAGCCTAACAAGTCACATTCATAACTAATGATTTTTCAGTGTCTCCATTTCTGTACTTTATGCAGAGTAAAATGGTCTGACGTCAAAGCAGGTGCAGTGGTTACTTAGGTTGACGATGCAGTCAGTGTATATATCCGCTCCTAGTAAATGGATTAGTGTTTGATCGCACCCGAGACACCGTTGTCATCACCAGCCTCCCAAGTCACTAAATCCACATGTTAAATCCACATGTTGTGTGTGAGTCAGCTCCCTATTGAAAAGTCAAGGGTTTTTGGTATGTACACCATGAAATGATCCATACACTGTAAAATGAATAATGAAATTTATTTGCAGCCAATGGAGCTACTTATACGTTTGCTTGTTTGTTTGGTTTGTTTGGTTTTTGGTTTGATAAAGCAAGCAGGTGGGTTGAATCGTTGCAGTTGTGTGTTGTCTAAGGATAAGTTTCTTCCTTTACTTAAAATGGTCAGTTGATAGTTTGTCATCCTGTTATATACACTGTTGAGGTGTAGAGCATGAGTAGATAAGGATTAAAAAATTAGCTTAGAATTACTATTTACTTGTTCCATAGTCTATCGTTCTTATCTTGTTTAATATTCATATAAAACAATGTTACTTTTGCCTTTTAGAACCCAAACAAACCTTCATTTCATGGACTGGAGAGCTTCCAATGCTGTCTGGTAATTAAATCAATACCCACTGTATACGCTGATGTCGGAAATGCCTGCAGAGTGCAGCAACAGAAATCTCATTAAGGCATGACGTTCAAGCTAATAAGGTGCATGTCCTTCATCTCCGAATAGCCTCCACCCCATGTGATCTAAGTAAAAGTAGTACAGCCTTAAAAAGATGGCGAAACTAAGAACATCCCTTTTCCATGTGATCTAGAAGGACAAATTAATAGTATTTTATTGCATTTGACTCACTCTTCTGACCTGCCCCTCTCCCTTACTGCATATGGTGTAATTATATGAATATATATATATATATATATATATATATATTTATTTATTTTTTATCTAGGAGTATCTTATATATAACATATTCCAAGTCTGAGCTTTAATGTTTTTTCCTATTAAGCCTACATACGTTTAAAGTTTAGCATTCTAACAAATTTGGAGGGAATGATTAAATTGTGGCTCTATTATGAACTGTTATCTTGCGCATTTTTTTCAAGATTTTCTACTTTTGCTACATGTGGACCTGATAGGTATTTCATACTACTTTTTAAAACTGATTACGTGCATCTGATTTGATTACATTATATATATATATATATATATATATATATACACACATTTTTTTTTTTTATATACATTTTAACTAATGGGAGCTCTGGTCTAGTGGTTAGTGCATATATTACAGATGTTCTGCTTCTCATTTGTGCCTGCATCATATTTCCTACTCATTCTTCCACATATAGCTATGTCATATCTTCATTACATTTACATTTATGCATTTAGCAGACACTTTTATCCAGAGTGACTTACGTTGCATTCAATTACAGTTTTACGTTTTTTCAGCTTTTGCATTCCCTGTGAATCAAACCCATGCTCTTGGTGTTGCTAGCACAATGCTTTACATTTTGCATTATTCTTCCAATGTAACCTTTTTTTAAATTAACCATAAACTTTTTAAACTCATATTGTTTTTGTTAAAAAACTGACCCCACACTGACTTTGGCCTCATATTGTAGGATTAGTGCTTCACCACTTTATCTTTCCACAGTTAATGGCCTCCAGACTCTGACTAGGTTCTTTTAATACCCTTATTCCTTGTAATCGCCTCTGACTGCGCTGTCGTAAAGGCAGTGGTTTGGATCTATACTTGATTGCTTAATCTGTTGTTAGAAAAGGTTTACACAGAAAGGCTCTCACAACACTTCCTGCCCACACAGGTCTTAGCATGGATGAGAACCGGAGCAGCTCAAGGCCGGCATCTTCCCAATGCCATTCCCCTCCAGTGAGCCCTTTGAGAAACATGGTGGAATATTTCAAGAACCTTATTAAGAACACAGTATCTTCAAAGTTTCGTGAATGGCTAAAAGACTACTGCAAAAGGAACGGCTTGCTCACCTTATCAGTATTAGCAGTGATGTCAGGTTGTGTGGTGGGGTTCACGTTAAGAAGCTTGAACTTGTCAACACAGGTAATGTGAAACATAAAGCTTGAAAATTCATATTGTGACATCTGTTTTGAGTGGACTGACTATTTTAAATAGATTTTTTTTAGCTTAAGAACAAGGTTAAAAGGTTGCTCATTTAAAATGTAAATTGTGCTTATAAAATGAATGTGCATGCAATTTAACATTAAGTACAGCCATTATAGTAATTAAATAAAGAACTGTTCTGAATTTAAAATAAGTCAAACTCTATTGGCATGCTAATTTGCACAGACAAAAATTTAGACTGATGACTAAATAGTGAAAAGGCTGAATTTACAGAAATGCACTTACAATTACAATTCATGGCATAAAGCAGGACACCAGGGCAAATGCACACTAAAGCCACAAAACCATTATTCATGTCTAGTATTATAGAAAACAATCACTTATTGGCATTGTGTGTTATTAGTTATGTCCAATTGTTCACAATATAGTCAAGTACTGTTTACATAAAATATGTAGAGTACATCAAAAATTCAAAACCAGCATAATTCAAAATCAATAGTGCAGTTGCTGAAATGAAGATATGGAAAACAAATAAAACAAGGTAACAACGTTTTGTCAAGAGTTAATATAAGGGTTAGGGTTAGGCACTTTGCTTCTTTAGGAACACTCCTTTTAATGTTAAGATGTTTTTAATGACCCTTTGCTCTTGAAGTTACCAAAATATCACATATAAACATGAATTCCCCAGCCTATATGTGGCATATACCGTTTCTTAGTGCTGCTACTTGAGAATGTGACATCTGGATTTTGTTACCCATAAATAAACTCCAAACCGCTTACAAGGTCAACTAAGGAGAAACACGCATAACTTAGTAAGTCAGTTGACGCATGTCTCCTGGGATATTACAGAAATAGTAAATATTGAAAGGAAATCTAACTTTAAAATGAATTGAAATATTTTTAAAAGTAACTAAAAGCCATGTTTTTGCTTTTCCCTCAGGCAAAAATCTACTTTTCTTTTCCCGGAGAACTTTTAATGAGAATGCTGAAAATGTTGATTCTTCCTCTCATCACATCCAGGTAACTACACACCATGTCACTGCTTTTCATTCAAGATGTCAGCTATTTGACATTTTTGAGGAAAAAACCAACAACAACAAAACGTCTTTCATCAGAAAAAAAACAAAACAGTTCCATCATCAGAAATGCTTTAAGATAAATAGTGGGATAGTTAATGGTATAACTATAGTCTATAGTCTTTAGATAGTCTAAAACAAGAAAACACTGTAAGTGAGACTTACTTGTGACATTTATAGGCTATTTAATTTATGATCGAAACACCAACCCTTTTCTTTATAGTTTAATGTCTGGCTTGTCTGCTATGGACACCAAGGCCAGTGGACGCCTGGGCCTTCTTACCATCACATATTACCTGTGGACTACCTTCATTGCTGTAATTGTGGGGATTATTCTGGTACTGATCATTCATCCCGGAACCGGCACTGAAAAAGAGGGACATAAAGCCTCAGGAGGGCCAGTGATGACGTCTGCTGATGCCCTGCTTGATTTGATCAGGTAACTTTGCAGTAATAACAAAACCTGCCTCTCGGTTTTTGAGAAACAGTATAAGGGACTTGTAGATATATAAACAGGATGTTTTAACAATTTTGTTTCAATTTTTTTAAAACACCACCCTTCAATCAGGATGGCTTTCAAGTGGACTGCCTTACCTCGAAAAGGACTTGGTTGAAGTGTGGTATTTAAAAAAAGACGTATAAAAAAACATTTTCTTACCATTAAGGACTACTAACGATGAAAATGTAGTAATGTATGCTAAAATAGAGTATGTTTGAAGCATAGTGTTGGACAAAAATGTATACAAACAAGCTATA
This sequence comes from Enteromius treurensis, assembly GCA_032275025.1. Lineage (NCBI taxonomy): Eukaryota > Metazoa > Chordata > Actinopteri > Cypriniformes > Cyprinidae > Enteromius > Enteromius treurensis. The sequence goes on from JAUCMU010000042.1 coordinate 14,449,038, forward strand.
TGCCTTTACCATTAGCATTGTTTGAAACTAGCAAACTAGCATTAACTAGCATGTGATATGCAATGTTCCCTTTACAAAATCCAATTAGTTCCCCTTGGATAAAAAATGAAGTTCTGCCCTGCATTATTATTTGTCATTGAATATCACTTAGACTTTTCTAAGTTAACACTTTTATGTCATTCAAAAAACCAAACTGTAAGCAATTCATTTCAGTTTTATTGATCAGTCAAAGAAACGTCTTGAGCTTACATAACCGCTTTCAAGCTGCAGTCAAGCTTTGGAGACTTAACCTTCCCTTTTGCTCTATCCTGTCACTGGACAGAAGGTTTGGAATTAGGTATATTTAGAAAGCCACTCAAGACGATGTGAATGACACGGCTTTTCTCGAGTGCGAAAGATGCTCCTGAGCTCCGGACCAGATTTAATTGGATTGCAGTCAGGGACAAGCCAGTAGAACTGGTCCTTTATAAATAAAGCATTAGCCGATAGCCTCTATCCTCCAAGTCTTCGGGCTGAGATGAATCACGGTAGCTTTGTGACACAGCCTTGTAAGATACTCAGATCAAGTGATTCTAAAACAAAGTGTTGGTCCGTGATTGTGAATAGCTGTGGCCTTATGTATGACAGATTTTGTGTGTTTTCCCAACAGGAACATGATTCCATCCAATCTGATTGAAGCCACATTTCAGCAGGTGAGAAAAACACCCGAAGAACACGAATTAATCATCTACAGTGTTTCGTAACTAATCCTTGTCCATCTGCGCTCTTCTGTTTCAGTATAAAACAGAGCTTGTGCCCAATTTTAAAAACAGCGCAAAATCGTCACAAGCCAACTTTGTGTACATCATGCCAGACTATGAAAACCCCAAGATGGGTCACCCGGTGTTTCTTGAACTCACTCCTCCTCCTGAAATCCACTACAAAATTGTACCGGGAAAAAGCAATGGGATGAACGTGCTAGGAATCGTCATTTTCTCTGCCACTATGGGTGTGTATATGAGAACTGTCTTATGTTGCACTATGACCCTGCTGTAATGATCAGCTTAGACCAGATTATACTGGTTACTGTTGATTTGAGTTTGTGGTCAAAGAGTTCATCAATAAAACTAGCTGCTTATAGCTGATTAAACTATTGGAAACACCAGTACCAGCATCCCATGTTCGGGACTAACATCCGAGATATTTTACAACATACAGTGGTGACCAGATTTACTGTGTTGAAACAATTCAGATGAATGTGAAAGAGTTTCTGTAGCTTGTTTTTTGAAACATTATATTAAACAAGAACATGTGGAGTGGGACCTAATCCATTGCAATTGATTGGATTGGAAGTGGTGTTTATGAAAGAGGGATTGAAAAATAAGAAGGATTTGTGATTCCTATATATAAAAAGATTGTTTAAAAGTGCTTTAAGAAAGGTAAAAGGTCCCTGAAATAGATTATGGATTATCATTTGTTTATGTTGCAGTGAGCTGAAAGGCTGTTCATGGTGGTGAATACACACAGCACTACCGAACTAATTTATAATGTTCCTTGTCTGTTTGATTACGTCATTAATTGATCTTTACCTCACATCTATGCCATATGCACATGTACAAGTTACTACTACATATACTGTAAAACTGTACAGTAAACTATACTGTAATTACTTTGATGTAAAGCTGCTTTGATGATATGTATCGTGAAATTCGCTAAAAAAATTTATTTGAATTGAATTGAATACGCCTTGATCAACAAGGGTGCATGTATTTGGTTAAAAAGCATTTCATTCACTTAAGAAACGTAAATGTTATTCAAATTTAAAACAGTTGTTTTCTAGTTTAATATATTTTAATTAATGAAAGCTTAATTTTCAGCAGCCATTTCTCCAGTCTTCAGAGTCACATGATCTTTCATAAATCATTCTAATATGCCGAGTGGCTTATTGTTAAAAACACTATTATTGTTAAAAACAGCTGTGTCATGTTTTTATATAAACCACCCTTATTTTTTTAAGGATTCTTTAATGAATCAATAAAGATGAATCAAGAAAGTTTTAAAATTATTCACTTGAAACAGAAATTTTTGAAACATGAAACTTTTTAAATAAAATTAATTTAAAAAATATATATATATATAAATAAATAATTCTTAACTCTTTTTTTTTTTTTTTTTTTTTTTTGACTCCCCAGGTCTTCTGCTTGGTAGAATGGGATCCAGAGGTACACCTCTAGTGAATGTGTGTCTTTGCATCAATGAATGTGTCATGAAGATCATAAATGCTGCTATGTGGTGAGTAGATGTGGATCAGTTCATCTAAAATAAGCTACCTGTGACTACACATTTGTAATTTTAGCTATGTATATTACATAACTCCAAAGACAGTCATCACATGTTTTGTCATGCAAACCTGTGAAGGCAGCATGTGTCTGCCAATAAAGCAAAACCCTAGACCAAAACAAAGGAACGGCCAGCTGTCTCTTTAATACACACTAAAATACGTCAATGTAATAGTTTAAAAGCAGCTCTAAGCCTTCTCGTTCTTCTAAATGAGGTTGGCAGTGGAAAGGTGTTCTGGTCTAAGAGAGTCAGGCCAGCTAAAGCTGAAAGCTGATTAAGTCAGTCGGTAATGTTTTTAAAACGCATTCAAGTGCAGGCACCTACAGTATGCAAATTATAAATATATACAGTTTTAACACTCCTGTCTCTTTGTACAGGTACTTCCCGTTTGGAATCGTATTTCTGGTTGCTGGGAAGATCCTGGACATGCATGATCCTGCGGTCCTTGCGGAGAAGCTTGGGATGTACTTCATTACGGTTCTGGCAGGACTGTTCGTCCATGGTGTGATTTTACTGCCGATGTTCTTCTTCCTGTTCACTGGGAAAAACCCCTTTAGCTATATCCGTGGCCTCCTTCAGGCTCTGGTTATCGCTCTGGCAACTTCATCCAGGTAAAAAAAAAAAAAAAGCCAGTTTGAACAGCTCACTGAAACGTAAACACATAATCCAAGATCTATTTTAGGGAACAGTTCCACTACATAACATTAAATTGAATGATTCAAGTGTTTTTCTAGTGATGTACAAAGGGATAATGAATCTTAACATTTATACCAGTACAATTTGTTCCATATAGAATTATTTGAATATTTAATAGTGCTGTCAAATGATTAACTCACGATTAATCACATTCAAAATAATGGTTTTGCTTACATAATATACATGTGTATACTGTGTATGTTTTCCATATATAAATGCGCACACATAATTTATTTTTAAAATTGGTTCCATTTATGTATTTATGTTCATATATTTGATTATATATATATATATATATATATTAATGTTTGAAATGTATACACTTAATATATTTTTCTTAAATACATACATGCATGTGTATTCACACTAAACATAGCACAGGACACACACATATTATGTTAAAAAAAAAACATTTAATTGCGATTAATCACTTTCCAGCATATTTAAATAATCTTTTCTTTGCAGTTCAGCTACTTTGCCCATTACAATGAAGTGCTTACTGGAAAACTGCCATGTGGATCGCAAAATCGCTCGCTTTGTACTTCCTGTGGGTGCTACTATTAATATGGATGGCACAGCTCTATATGAAGCAGTGGCAGCCATCTTCATTGCCCAGGTCAATGAGTATGAACTTGACTTCGGACAACTTGTTACTATTAGGTAAAGTGTTTCAGTTACATTCAAATTACATGCTATACATTACTAAAACAGATATATTTATATTTTATATTAGATGATAAAGTTTTCCTATGATGGCAAAGCTGAATGTTCAGCGGTCATTTCTCCAGGCTTCAGATGATTCTTCAGAAATGTAATGATGTTAAAATTTAAAGGAATACTTCACCTAAGACTGAATTTATGTCATTAATTACTTACCCTCATGCCGTTCCAAACCTGTAAGGCTTTCATTTACCATATGAACATAGAAAAAAATTCTGACCCTGCATAGACAGCAACACCACTACCTCGTTCAAGGCCCAGAAAAGTAGTGAAGACATCGTTAAAAAAGTGTGACTTCATGGTTCAACTGCAATGGTATGAAGCTATGAAGTGTCTGTATACAACGTTTCTTGAGGCATTTAAAAAAAAATCGTCAGACATGTTTATGAAGACTTTTTTGTCTCCTTGTAAACATGCATCTGGATTCTATGTCATGGTACTGTCATGAACACATATGGCGAAGACTGACACAGAAGATATGAAATTATTTTTGCTTTTTCTTGGGGTATTTAGGGTTGAACCACTGATGTCAGATGGACAATTTCTTGTCCTTACCTTAAAAGTAGCAGTTCTATTGCTGTCTATGCAGTGTCAGGAAGCTCTCGAAAGCCTGGAGTAATTACTGCTGAAAATACAGCTTTGCCATCACATGTTAAAATATACAAAAGAAAAACAAATTGTTTTCAAACTAAATATTTTGACCACTAGTGGTACAGTGACAAAGCTGCATGTCACTTGACTTTGATCATCTTTTCTTAGCATCACAGCTACAGCAGCAAGTATCGGAGCAGCTGGAATCCCTCAGGCCGGTCTTGTTACCATGGTTATTGTTCTTACCTCAGTGGGTTTGCCTCCAGATGACATCTCACTTATTGTAGCTATCGACTGGATCCTGTAAGTACAATCCACTTAAATACTACAGCATACGCACCACAACAGAAGTAACTCAATGAGCATCAATCTCATGCATCTTTTTTCATCAGGGATCGATTTCGAACAATGATCAATGTGCTTGGAGACGCATTAGCAGCAGGAATTATGGCTCACGTGTGCAAAAAGGACTTCCAGAAAGACATACCATCCACAGGCAATTCAGAGAGAGTAAGATTACATTAATGCTCATTAATTAGGAAATAAGCCTATATTTCAGGGGTCACCAAGTTCGGTCCTTGGAGGGCCAGAGTCCCTGCAGAGTTTCGCTCCAACCCTAATAAAACACACCTGAAGCTGCTAATTAAGGTCTAACTAGGTATACTTGAAACTTCCAGGCAAGTGAGAACTAAACTCTGCAGGACACCGGCCCTCCAGGATCAAGTTTGATGACCCCTGCTACACTTTATGCTGCTTACCAGTAACCCCTGGTCAAAAGTGTCATATTTTTACATCTGCATAATATTATTATTTTGTGTCTTGCAGCGAGATACCATGATCTCTTTCGGGAACCAAAGTGTGCAGAGCTTTCCCACATCTGAGGTTCCACTTCTGGCAAACAGGGACTACATCTTAGAGGTTGTCGGCGATCAAGTGATAGAGAGGCCGACCGCCTGTTATAACCTCTGCCAAGTCTAACTTTGACAGACGATACCAAGCAGGAGCAGAAGTTGCCTTGACTTCACAAAAACCTTCCCCCTTTTCCTCCCCATTTGTGCCATTGTGTCTTTTTACATCACTGATCTTACTGTTACCCAAAGTGTTGCTTTTGGTGAACTTGAAAAATTAGAGCATTTGGGTGCTTCTGACACCTTAACTTGGGGGTTTTGTAAATTATAAAAAACTTTTTTTTTTAAATGTTCATCTTCTAGAATTGCCTTAAAATGCAATAGTTAATGAGACCACAATATCAATACTACAAAAATAAAACCACATCCAAAAGGGACATTACACTAGTAAATCGACTGGGGCTCCAGATATGGATCATCAGTTGCCTTGTTATACAGTGTACGTGACGACAGAGATATGATTTGTAATGACTGTAAGAAACAGAGATGGAGTTATGCTTCATTATGTTCTTTGTGCACAATTACTCTGGGATGGCAATTTGATTATGTTTGGTAAGTCGCTGTACATTTTAATTATTATTTTCTTAATAAAAGAAAAAGAAAAACACACATTGTATTATTTATACTAGAAAGTACAGGAACTAGTGGTTACTGGTTTAGAAGTGAAAATTTAAATTTAAAATAAAAATTAAAAAAAAGAGTAAAAAAAAAAAAAAAAAAAGTTACCCCCTGATTTATTTTCACCAATACCAAGACACAAATTTCCAGATTTGCAGTGATGCCTGATATTTTATTTCACATCTACATGTTAGACAGTAGCTCATAACAGATGTTCACTATAGAATCAAAGTATTTCATAAAAAATTAAGACACACTCATCAATATCAACACAAAACCGTACACAGTAACCTAAATAAATAAATTTCACCATTCAGTAATCTCTAGTATTTCCTACATAAATTAAGGCTTAAAACAAGCAACCATCCAGTAAATTATTAAGATATTTCGTACAACTGGCATCTCCATTGACTTACTGGGCAAACTTTGAAACATCAGGATATCAAAAAAGACAGACACGGAAAAGGTTGCTTTAATTACTACTAATTGTTACGAAATCACTTTTAAATATTGCACATATGCCAAAACGTGCACAAAAAGAGAATGCCAAGGTTAAGTGTTTCATATCAAGGACATGTAACCAACCAGTGGCTATAAAGCTGCTAATAGGTTCACATGAACCATAAAGTAACAGATGACACTGGCTGATCCAAGTATAGTAAACTGCTGCTCATTACAAACTTGACGAGATAGAGTATAGTGTGTCACTGTACAAAAACAGACAATTAGGATTAAATGTAAGTCACCAATAATAAATATGCACACACACAATACCAACCTTAAGTCTTGTAGCCGAGGGAGTATAGGAACTGTCTGTGCTGAGCATGATCAAATCTTACATGAGGCATCTTAGGAAATTCGTGGGTTTGTCTAACTACAGGAGAGGCTGCTATCTGGAAGACCTCAGGGGCATGACTGTACAACTGCGGGACTAGGTGTCTGGCTTCACGATTGCTCATTGGTGAGATCTACAGCTGAAAACCTCTGGAACAAGTTGAATATGAACCGCGAAATAAACCGCAAACCAGTGGCCAAATTAAAGTCAACCATTGTCAGATAGTCAAGTTGTATATTTACGATTTGGTCCAATGCCTGAAATATGAATACTAAAAGCCCTCAACATACTCAAAAAACATGAAATGTGGTTATCTAGTATTTCTATTAAAAAAAAAATTTTTAAAAACTGGAAATATGGATATGGTCTTGTGTTGACTTCTACTGCACTGCACCTATGAATGGATAAATTAAAGAACTGATTAAAAGAGTAAAATAAAGAAACAAAACAAAAAGTTGAGCAAAACAAAATAAAATTTAATGATTGTAAATGCCATGTGAAACAAAACCAAAGATTTCAAAAGGAACACAAAAGCAAAAAGAAAAGAACAAAACACAAAAGTAACACAAGGCAGCCTTAAAAAGCATATGCATTAGTATTGGATATCTATTCTCAAATAACCAAACTAAACTTAAAGTATGTTTTACCCTAGAGAAACAAAAAGAAAGAAAACGCAAATCATAAACATAGGATGCTGATGCCCAAATGGGATTACATTTTTACATAAATACTCAGTACCTAGTATTCAAATGTCCAAATCTTTTTGGAATATGCTTGGGGATGTGCAACCTAAACCTCCGCTGGTGGAAACTAAACCTTCCATTCATGTCTTTGGTCCTTCTTAGTTATCAGTCTAGTTAGAGGGTCCCTTACAAAATTAACAAGTCAGTTAAAGATTTTCCCCTCACTGAACACTCTGCTGTCTTTACCATTACCTCTTTTTCTTAATAGATCACTCAGCATCCTGCATTTAAAACTCAGATTTCAGTAAACAAACTGTCTTGAGATGGGTTGTGAGATTCCTGCCAAACCAAAAAGTGCTACATTATTGAGGGCAAAGAGGGAAAATGACATCAAATTAAGGCATCATAAATACTGAAGAGCTATGTAGGATGCAGACATTGACAACAATCTGAGTTTTAAATCCAGCTTCTGGTGAATGACCACATATGGCACATAGCGACAATATCAGGCTGACATCAGAGACGCAAATTTGTATCAAATGTGAAATTGGTCAAATATTACCGAAACGCCTAAAACACTTGCATTAGAAGCATCCAACAGATTGAATAATAAAAGAAACAAAACAAAACTGTCAAACAGATGTCTAAACGAGACTTAGAAACGCGAACATTTGCAAAGACTGGTTACACTAAAAATAATAGTTTTTCTTTTCAAAACTAAGCCAATTTCTCTCTCTCCTTCATTTTCCTGGCAGCCCTGCATTTTACTTGTGCGACTTGCTCGTTTTGAATGACACTTGTAAAATCTTGTCCCCGAGGCGGTAGCCGTTGAGGCTGCCGATAGCCATGGCTGCCTCTTCATAGTTTGTCATGGTAACAAACCCAAATCCTTTACACTTGTTGCTGTTGAAATCACGTATCACTTTGACATTTGTGACGGCACCGAAGGGCCCGAACATCTGCCAAAGAATGCCCTCATCTGCATCCTGGCCCAGGTTATAGACGAAAATACACCAGCCTGACGAGGAGTTCCCAGGCATGTTAACACCAGACATGCCACTCATGTGGTCCACACTCATTGGAGAGAACCTGAGGACAGGAAACCACATCTTTTATTACATCAGATACAGATGCAGTGTCAAAGAATTTACATTTTGGGGTGAAAGATCAGTTTAAGAGTGACGTTGTAATTTAGAAACACAACTCACCTGAATCTCTGGGCCTGGTGGTGGACGGGCCCCCCGAAGCGGCGAGGCTGTGTTTGGTAAATTGGTGGAATAATTTGTGAGTTTTTCACTTGGTTGGGACTGGCAGCGAACTTTACAGTGATAGGCTCTGCAGCGCCTGGTGGCTTCTGCCCATTTAAGTCCTTAATTGCATCCTCTGCCTCGGATCTTTTGTCAAATCGAATAAAAGCCACACCACGTGAGAGCCCTGCAATAAGAACAAAACGTAAGCATTTCAATGCACACTAAAGACCATTCACACCAAGAATAAGAACCATAAAGTATCCACATCGGCATGGCTATTCTTTATTACAGAGAATGATTTTTAGAACTACATATCTTTATAGTTATAGTCCATGGTGTGAACAAACCTTGAGACAAGTAGTATGACAGATAACTATCCTCATCTACCAACCTGACGCTTGATCGACGAGGACACGGGAGTTGATTATTCTGCCATAACGTGTAAACATTTCTTCAACATCCTTCTGCAACATTGTTTTAGGCAACCCACTGATGTAAAGATTGGCATCCTTTATGGTGTCAGAGCTTGGCCTGGCATATGACACCTGTCAGGAAGAGCAAAGTTAAAAGATCAGATCTTGAAGAAAATCCTCCCCTGGAGGGGAATAATAAAAAATAAATAAAAACATCAATAATAATAATTTAAAAATCCAAAAAACTTTTGCTACTTTTTCCCCTCCAAATTTTAAGTTTAAATTGTGCTTTATTTTTAAATAAGGAAAATCTCCAAATTGTTGAAAATTCTATTTTTACTATGCATTTCCCTTTAAGAAAATAACATTTTTTTAAAATGTACAGATACAGAAAAATAATTTGAAAATATTCTATCCAATTCAAACAGCATTAAAGCAACCTGTCAAAACAATAGATAATAAAATAGCTCAAATCTAAATAATGATAATGTCCACAACCAAGATGGCATCAGGTCTGAGCAATTCAACAATTGAATTTTTTCTCGCTGCCTTGTTCTCAAAACTAGCGGTCTCAAGCAATGACACATTTAACTTTACACAGGAGCACCTTTTGTCACATTACCTTGATAGTTTTAGACTGTAGTCTCAGTCCATTGAGAGTACTGATTGCTCTTTCTGCATCACTAGGGTTAAGATAGTTAACAAATCCGTACCCTAAACTGTGGCCTAGAGAAAACAAAAAAAAAAGGAAAACAATAAAACAAACAAAACAAAAAAAAAAAAAAAAGTTGAAACGTTCCAAATACAAAGGAAAAAAACATCCTAATATCAATTATTAAACTTCTGGGGAAAAAATGTATGCCACCAAACAAATAAATCCGCATTGACATATGTGGGACAGGCCTGAGAAAGGAAACTAAAATAAGTAGTTTTTGTCAACACTAAAATAAAGGCTATATAATTGTAAAGAAACAATTCAGTGCGTCTGAAGTCAAATCTTTTAAAAACGTTTTAGTAACATCACGACAATAAGCAAACCCTGCAAATAAATACACTGAGTCCCTAAACGAACAAAGACGAAACATATTTTCTCAGATCTTCCTCTCAACAGTATTTTTTTTTTAAGTCTCATTTGAATGCAGTGAGCCAAGTGCTAATAAATACTTGCCTGCTACTTTGTCCCGAATAAGTTTAGCAGACTCCACCTCCCCAATGCTGCTGAAGAGGCTCCGCAGCTCATCTTGGCTCATATTCTGAGGCAAGTAGTTGACGATGAGATTGGTTTTAGCATCTTTAGGCTCATCGGCCATGTGATCTTCGTAACCGTTCGACATGTCATAGACCTCCTGGAAATAATGAAAGCAAGTTTCTGTAAAATTCATATACACTGAAAGCAGAAAACAGCATTAAATTGGAGTATTTAATATAGACTCATTATGCACTCATTTAAACCTGGGAAAATGCAATAAATGGTTTTATTCCTTACTTGATGTTAATACCTGACTAATTAACATCAAGTAAAGAATAACATTTTCTAATTTTACATGTGTAAAGAGCCTCAAACTTAGGCCTAAATCTTACTTTTTAAACAATAAAGCAAAATTAAGAATTGCATTAATAAACACTTATACACCTATGGGAGATTACATTAACACTCCATTACCTAAAAGTGAGATCTGAATGCCTTTTTTATGGTTAATTATTGGTTTATGTTTTTCATGAGGCAAAAATAATGCAAACGCAAGCATCAGTTTAATCTTACACAAAAAAACATTTTATTAATTTACATTAAATTAATTCCACATTCCCACTTAACATGAAACAAACAAAAACCATGCCGCAGAAAAAAATATTAAATAAAAAAATGAACACCCCAACCATATCTTCAATCAGAAACAGGGACATTATTACCTTTCAGAGCAGATTTTATCTCTGTCCTAAATGCAACCTACAAAATGTTACAACCTCACTTTCTAAAATCTAACAATCTACAGTTCATTAACTATTAGTGATAAGAATATATACCAGTAGAAACTAAGACAACATTAGCAAGAAGACCATTACAACTGTCAACAGGACTCACTGCTGTTAGTTTACATGCTATGATCAATATTGCCTCCAATGGAGTCAAGCTGAAACTGCACTTGACCAATTTATTTGCTACAAAAAATAAAATAAGGTAGTGCATATAAAAAAGGGGGGGTCTCAGATGTCTAACCACCTCATCAAGGCATTTTTGCTGAAGATAAACAAAATGATCACATGTGACCCCTACTTATTCTGATATCGGACAGTGTGTCCCATTCATGTTAGAAGAGAGGTCTTATTGTGTATTCCACACGGGTAGCCAGTCAACCTTCAAGGCTGGAACAAACAAGCATTATTACTGACCCTCCTACAATCCAACACTGGAGGTTTTGATAAAGTGATCCAAATTGCTCATAGACAATTCAGATCACGTCCATCGTGAGCTAGTCCCTACAAGCATGGTTAAACTTGCAGCATTTGCCAGGTCAAATACCTTTATCTGACTTTATGCAACACCTAAGATGATGTCTAGTGCATCTAGTTAAAAGCCTACCGCAGATGAGAGCATTAAACCTTAAGTATTGCTTGCTTATCACACAGGCTACAGCACTACATGAACGCAAACAGCCTACAAGCACTAAACACTACTGACTCCAGCTTACAGATCCATTTTAACGGTAATTAAATGATTTCAAATCCACATTCATTCCCTGTTGGACGCAAATTCTACTCACTTTTAAGTATCTAACGTGTCCCCTTCTGACTGCCATGAAGAGCCGTCACAGATCCCAACTCTGAAGGTACTAAAAACAAAATAAGGTAATAAAAATACACGCTGACGAGAAGGGGTGGTAGGGAAGGCAAAGGCGGGTTTGGGGGTTCAGAGTAAAATAAATAAACTAAAACAAAAGAAGGGCAAAAAGATAAGATGAGCCACCTTCTGATATAACCTGTGGAAAAAAAGAATAACAACCAATCGGCCATTAAGAGTGGTGTAGTTTCAGCGTGTATTTTTAGCACCTCACTTTGAGTCTGTCCTGCCTTCACAAAATCTCCATGTCGATGTACTTGTTACATTACACATTTTAATGTTTGAATGAAGGCCTTTGTTTTCATAAATGAAAAAAAAAAAAAAAAATCTAAAACTTTTCGTCATTGCACCATTCATAAAAGGACCGTTCACCCAAAACGTGAAAAATGCTTTCACTTTTACATTTTCTTTTTAAACAAATCAAAATGTTTTAAAATCTACCCAATTATGTGAAACCTTTTTTTGGATGCACAAATAATAATAAAACATTTAACACAAAATGGCCTTTTTAATCCTAAACTATGACAATACTGTAAAAGGCATTTGGCGCAACACTTTATTACAATTGATAGAGGTCGAAGACCATCTGTTCAGGGGACAGTTAATTATCCACATTTCTTTCATTCACGACAAATTATTAGCATTTGGGCAACATAAGGGGCGGTTAAGCTTATTAAACTTATCAAAAGGTAAACACGACGACTGCCGTAATACATTTGTAATTCTGCCTAAGTTAGTCGTGGGGGCGTGAAATTTACAGCAAACGTTACCCCGCAGAAGGACATCGCTCTTCCGGTCATGCTTGTCTGGAATACCTCGCCATTGTTACGGTTTCGTATCTTAGCTACAGAACAACAACCTCGCTGAATTACACAGCATGCTTATAAAGATTCAAAAATAGTTCCCAGAATAAAGTAGCGCACAACATGAGGCCTCGTTTCCCACACACCGTCCCCATATTTTCGCGATGACTCGCTCTCTAAATTCCATTCATCTCTCGAGTTCAAACTCGAGCAGGCTGCACTAAGGGGCCTAACCCAAATAAAGCCAGGCCTCGAACACCGAGTGGAATTATAAACGTTAAATCATAATAAACAAGTTCAAATTACAAAATAAAACATTTAAATGTGTATCAGGCGCCTTACCAGCTTCAACGTCTCTCCGAGTCTGAAGTAGAACGAACGCACGCGGAGCTTTAGCAAAACGTGGCTTTTTGGCGCTGCGTTCTCGTGACACAAAAAACACGCCACCGGGGAACTCTGCCGAGGAAGCGGAAGTCTTAACCCCTCCCACTTTCATAATCCGTTCAGATTCAGATCAACAGTCACTGATAATAATAGCAGACATTTTATTTCAACTGTATCCGTTTTATTGTACAAAGTAAAACGCACTTGCTGTGCGTGCATATAAAACAACATTTAATAAACAAATTCATTAAACAACAGGCATTGTAAAGAGACCAGTTTTTAGAAAGGCAAGAAGTTAACTGAATTATATATGACCCTAGACATCAAAACCATAATTAATAATAGACATAATTAGCGCGGGTATATTTTTACATATATATTTATTTGTACAGCTCAAAATGTTTTTGATTTGAATGCTTTTAGATGCTTTTTTTGAAAAACTGACTTTTATGACTGGTTTTCTGGTCCAGGGTCACATATATTAAAGTGATTAACAGTGAAATATATGTATATAAATGTATATAAAAATGTGCAAGCATTCAGAAGGAAATTCACAAGAACTTAATTCCATAATAAGTCCCTTTTTTATTCTTGGTCCAGGATTCGATACTCGTGTGGGGGTTGATGCCTCATTAGCTGTGCCACTATAATCCAAGACATTACCTGAAGACAGAAAGGTCAATGATGAAATTACAAATCTTGTAAAACGATCAAGCAATGAATGAATTTTAATGAATTTTAATTCAAGCCTCAAAGCTCACCAGCAAAATGAGAACCACTGAAGATGTTATAATGATGACTTGCACCGAAAGTAGTAATTTCTCTTCAAGTTTAACTTGACAACCCTATAATAGAAAAAAAAAACAATGTGGAATCCTGATCAAAACACTGGGATTAAATAAATTTTAATGAATTAACAAATAAAGTTTAATTTAGCTGTCAAAACTTTTTTAAAGAAATATTCCAGTTTTTCAGACATCTATAACCTTTGTGTTTATATTAATATTAAATGCACAATCAAGATATTTGCTTATTTGTTTTTAGACACTGCAGAACAAGATTAAATCATCTTTCTGTCATTATTTAATTTGATATAGCTAAAATTGCATTTAACCCATAATACCCCTTTTATGTCACAATAAAATTGAAGCACAGATCTTTTTTTCCATAGTAACATACATCCAAGTCTAACTACTAATACATGAATGAATTGTTTACAGTGAGATATATATATAAAATTAATTTAGAAAATATACAGTACAGGGTCATTTTTCATTTCATGCCAACTGTAATGAATGATAAAGCTTTTTGTAAAATCAAGCAGGAAAATATTAATATTACATCAAAAAAAATATGGTAGCTCAAATGTAATCAGTACCTCATTATATAGCAGCTGGGGCCAGTATAAAGTCCCATTGCAGGAGTGAAAGGTTTTGTTGCAGCAGCTCAGAGGAACTTCGTATTTCCCACTATGATTAAACCAGAGTGTTTCCAACCAGTCTGTGTAGTTCTTAACACCACAACACCTCAACTATAACAAAAAGAAAGTGTAACAATCTGATTTTGCCAAACACATAAAAATCCTAGAGATTTCTGTGCAAATACCTCACTCTGAAGGGCATTCACTGCTTTGGTATCAGGATCTTGGTTGTTACCACTGTAGTTCTGAAACACATCTTTAAGGGGAGCCAAGTCTGCATCAAGCTAAAAAAAGAAAGAAAGATGGTTAAGGTAAAGCCATTTTAACATAACACACTTTACCTGCATATAGACACATTTCTGAAAATTTCAGTTACCTTTCCTTTATGAGTATATGCCAATACAGCAGTAGTACACACAATGCACCACACAATAATAAGAAGATACACAAACTGTAAGACAAGAAATATAGAGCTATGAATACACAGTACATTAATTTATTTCCTTCTAGTTAAAAAGAAAGACAAATATTTTTTCCATCTTACCAATCCGTGTCCACATGACGTTTTTTTGTTGGTGACGGAGCAGCCAATGCATCCACTGATTAAGAGGATAGCTCCTCCAGCAATGGCCAGCTTTGCAGGGAGCATTATATAAAGGCTGCTAAAAAACACACTGTAAACTTTGTATTTATGAAGAAAGAATGAACCACCCAGTCCTGTAATTCCTGCCAACTGTAAAAAGTGGAGAAGAGAAGGGGTTAAAAACTAAAGGAACCAAAAAGTGCATCGCTTGTCATGTGCCCTATGTGTCAGCTGTCCTGTTATTGTTACAGAAAAACAAAGGCTAGCTGTCTTTACTTTATAAACAATTCTCAGGGATATTTATGAAAAACAACACAGTTCAATGCTTTGTTTTAAATCTACTTTAATTATAGCTGACTCTTTCCTGAATGTACTTATGCTAGAGTGATCTAAGTTTGTTCACTTGTTAACTAACAACAGCTATTACAAAAATAAGATGATTGGAATTTATAGAATCTTAAAAAAGACACTCCTATGTTGTAACCCAGCAAACAAAGCCCCCTTTAGAGAAAAGAAAACATGCAATTATTTAATCTTTAAAACAAGGGTTATTACAAACATAACAAGTCCATTGATGACAAGACTCACCAACAAAAACAGAGAAGCAATCTTTAACCAAATTCCGAAACCTCTTAAAGCCATGTTGGCTCTGTCTTAATCGATTCGCCTGAGCGCGAGATAATCTATAAACACATATTTTTGAATCGCGGTTCTATCAAAGTCTCTCAATCCACAGTTCAGCTTCAACAGTGGTATGAAAGCTGACTTTATGGTTGAACTCGAAACACAAAACTACGGAAGTGACCGAATTAACAAATAAGCAAGTAGGGAGCAGTGTGTGCCAAACAAATAAAACGATGTGTGGGGTGCAATGCAACTGATGTATAATGTAATAGAGATAGATTTATTCGCAGCATATTTTTTTAAATAAAATGTTAAAATCTGATAAATGGAAAAAATTAAATAATCAAAGCTGTTTTTATTGTGCACGTCATTATTTTGCGACAAGTTGCATTTTGTCATTGAGAAGCAAGATGGCGTCAGCATCAGAACATCAGGGGGTTCCAGACAGCGAACTGGACGAATTGTTAGACAGTAAGGTTTGAAGACGGCTTGAATACGAAATGATTTAACGTTATAATGTGCAAATGTTTTATCTCTTGAATAATGTTGCTATTTAGTAAACTAGCGTTTCGGAAGCGGTTGTCACGGTGCAGTTGCTGCTACGCTATTGCTTACGCTGGTCTCAGTGATTGAAGTTTTAGTAACGTTAACGTAAAAACGTTAGATGCGCATCAGTTAATTGACTTAGAGATAGTTACTCTGTATTTTTTTATAGTCACATAAAACTCGCAAGTTATGTCCAACCAGGTTTTTCAAGCGTATAATTGATGTTGCTATGTTTGTACTGGACTAACGTTAGCTAACATTAACGTAGTTTTGCTAGTCATGCCTTATGATTGGATGACATTAGTCACATCATAATATACCAACCAAACATATATAGATATACGCTTTGCACTCCAGTGTTGGTGTTTCCTCAACTGCAGGTGCTCTTGATGATTTTGACAAGACTAGTGTGCCTCCTGAGGCCCCCCCTGCCCCTGGTCCAGGAACGACGAGCGATGAGAAGGTAATAAACTAATTTTTATAGTGAAATCAAAGCATTAAAATTATACTTTATCGTCTTTTTACAATTTTCTAGCCACTCTTCCAATTCTGCAGTGGGTTGGTTCCATCATTGCTGCTGCTTGATGTATTAGTTTTATGTTCTCACCCTCAGCCGCCTATGTTGGAGGACAGTAAGTTCTTCGAGGCTCTTTTTGATGGTGAGATGGCCAATCAAGCACGTGAAGAGTGGGAGAAAGCCATGACTGAGTTGGCGCAAGAAGAACCTGAGCTTCTACAGCATTTTCATAAGCTGTCTGAGGCAGCAGGTAAAGTAGGTACGTGGACTTTATAAATGTTGAGTGAAGATTTGCAAGTTTAGTTACTTTCCAATTGTTTTGACTCTAGCTTTTTCAATTTAGGCACAGATGTAGCTTCACAACAAGAGTTCACCTCCTGTCTTAAGGAGACCCTTAGTGGTTTGGCGAAAAATGCAGACAACCTCCAGGTAAACCCATTTGGAGTTTCCGCAATTGGAATAGAATTCAATTAAACAGTGGTTTTAAAGATAAACTACCCAAAATGGAGTTGGTAAGATTTTGATGTAAATGTTGATCTTACATTTTTTTTATTTAATGCATCTTTGTTGAATAGAAGAATAAAAAATACATGCTGACCCCAAATATTTAAAAAGTTAATGTATGACATAAGGTATGCCATTTAACTTACAGAATGCAGGACTTGCTGGAGATGATCTGGTAAAGACCTTGGAGAACCTAGGATTGAATGAAAATGGGGAGGGAGGAGATGATGGGAATATTCTCCCAGTTATGCAGACCATCATGCAGAACCTTTTATCCAAAGAAGTTCTATACCCTTCTCTTAAAGAGATAACAGAGAAGGTGAGTTGATGCATGACTGTCACACTGTGCTGGTTTCAGTGAAGCTGGTAAATGCATGCTATTAACTAAACATTTGCTTTCAGACAAAATCTTAACACATTCCGTTTAATATTGTGGAAAACAATGTCTGTATAATAATATAAATCAATTTACATTTAGTACCCTGAATGGCTGGAGAGCAACAAGCAATCCCTTCCCACAGACCAGTTCATGCGGTACGAGCAACAGTACAAACTAATGGGAGAAATATGCAGCCAATTTGAGAAAGATGGAGACAAAGACAACACGTTTGAAAACATTCTGGAACTCATGCAGAAGGTAGAATGCATGCATTTTTTTTTATTAATGCACTTATTTTAAAAAGGGCATTCTCCTTTTCTGCTTATGGATGTCCTTTTTAAAAATATTAAAATATTTTCATTTTTAACTTACATAAGAGGCATAATACTATTACTTAATTACAATATTTCAGTAACGGTACAATATACAGTGGATACAGAGAGTATTCAGACCCCCTTACATTTTTCACTCTTTGTTATATTACAGACATTTGCTAAAATCATTGAAGTTATTTTTTTTTTTTTTCATTAATGTACACACAGCACACCATATTGACAGAAAAACAGATTTATTAAAAAAGAAAAACTAAAATATCACGTGGTCGTAAGTATTCAGAGCCTTTGCTGTGACACTCATATATTTAACTCAGGTGCTGTCCATTTCTTCTGATCATCCTTGAGATGGCTCTACAACTTCATTTGAGTCCAGCTGTGTTTGATTATACTGATTGGACTTGATTAGGAAAGCCACACACCTGTCTATATAAGAC
>JAUCMU010000042.1:14467538-14480964 GCA_032275025.1 Enteromius treurensis
ATACCACTATATATATATATATATATATATATATATATATATATATCATTTATTTTAGTCAAAAAATATTGTATTATATATTTTAGTTTATTACAAAAATAAAAAGAATAAATAAACAAATAAAAGTTTCATTACTAAAGGAAAATTAATGTTTTGCAACTTGTTATACATTTTTTTATATTTGATTTTTATTAAAGGTTTGGTGTAGCAGTGTTATTAAAGTTAATTAAAACTAAAATTAAAACCATAAAAAAGGAATAAATATAAACCAACAAAAATGTTACTTAAAAATTATAAGTGTTTATAAAAAAAAAATGAAAAATAATATTTGCATCTCATTTTATTGCATTTTAACTTATTGTAACTAAAAATATATAAAAAATTATAAAAAATTACTAAAATTCATAATTCAAAAAGAAAATAAGTCAATAATAGAATGTTTATATTTTTTATAAAAATATTGATGAAAACTATTATAGCATCTAAATGATACAGTAAAAGTGGAGAAAGCCACTAATTATATCAATTAAATTTGTGATCACTAATTCAGTATATTTACTTAAAAGTAGTTGCTTTTTATTTAGCAATAGTTTTCACCATAATCAAAATATTTGCCAAATAATAATAATAAAATCTTGATTACTAAACAGTCCAGTCACCTTTATAAATTAGCATCTTTCAGTTCTCCGTTTTCAGTTTATGGTGTTAAATGAAGCTTATATCCTGGCAAAGAGTCTTCCATCAGTGTGTATAGTTTACACGGACCGCTTCGTGTGTGAAACCCGCCAGAGAAACAACCAAACATCAATCATTCTGTCAAGCGTCAAGCTGCATTAATATGGAAGAAGTTTTAATTTACCACCGGAGGAAAATAAGCAGAAGCATGACGACAAGCACCTGAGAACAAACCAGTGAGTTTCCCTCGAGCTGCGTCCTCCAATCAGAGCCGACAGATACAGAACACAGCTGCGGCACCAATCTGAAAGTAGCAGGTGAGAGACGTCGCTAGAAATGAAACAAAAGCACTTTTCTGCACAGATTACATGTCTAGGGGCAGGAGACACCTTCAATTAAAAACTTACTTGTTTTTGAAGAGTTCTTTGGTTGCTAGGGTGCTCTGGGAGGTTGCTAGGCATTTGTTTCCTGGCAGGATATAAACTCACACCATTGGTTGAGCTGATTGATGTTGTGTTTTGTTAATTTCAGTGTAATTAACTGTGTCTATCAAAAAAATGTACATAATGATAACATTTTTGCAAGTTGTAATTATAGAGTGCATTTTCCAAGAAAAATAAATAGATCTTTTTACTGAAAAATTAACTAGATAACAAAAAAAAAAGTGCATATCTTACATTATTTTTTTTCCTAAGTATAAATAGCAGAAAATAGGTAGAAAACCCCAGATAAAAACTGATTGTTTTAACTATAAGAATATAGAATACATTTTTTATCAAAGTTTAAAAAAAAAGATTATTTGAGTCTCTTATTGAGAAAATAAATAAACTTTGGCCTTCGACTTTAAAATGTCATGTTTAATTCACTTGTGATTCATGTTATGCAGGAAAAGCAGAAAACAGATTAAAAATAAATGAACTACTTTTTCTAAGATTTTTGGAGTATGTTTTGCAAAAATAAATAAATAAATACTACAAATAAAGTTGCAAATAAAACAAAGACTATTGGAGAACATTTTAATCAAAGTTTTTTGGAAAAGAAAAAATAAATTCAGCCTTACACTTCAAGATTTCATCTAGTAAGTTTTACTTCTGGAAATTTTCACAAAGAAAATACGTTCTTTCTCTAAAGTTAATTTCATAAATAATTACAAAAAAAGGGTAATTATTAAAATTCATTCTGAAGTAGAAAGAGTGAATTTTCATCTTCTTTATTATCGGAGTAAAATGCATTTCAATAATATTTATTTTCAACTTCCATTAATCTATTGTAACAAAGTATGTGAATCAATTATACAGTGTAAAGAATAAACACTTTTAAGAGTTATCAGCCTAAAACTATTCATTTAACCAGAAAAAGGTGTAGCTAAATATTGTTTAATCTAAAAATATTGAAGTTTTTGATGAGTTATAAAAAAAAATTTGAAATCCATTTTTTCAGAAAGCTGAATCACATATTTTGCGTTAGATTTTTTTATAGCTTTAAATACATTTTATAAGAGCACATTTTGAAAGAAAATTTCGTTCTCCTTCTTGTTTAATTCAGTCTTGTCTTTCTTTGAATTAATTGTGCACTTTACTAGCAGTGAAAAATAGTTTTTTTTCCCCCAAGTTTTAACAAACAAGTGAGCAGCACGAAACGGGACAAATGGGAGAAGTGAGAAAGAGAGAGAATTAGCAAAGACAAAGGCGGAGAAAGAAAGAAATTGAGTTGGAAAGCTGACTGGTGAGTGAATTGGACTGGATTCCTGAAGCACATCTCTCAGGCCAAAGTTTAGGCCCGTCTGTGACAGGAATACCAAGCGAGCCGAGCCGAGAGTCTCGAACAATGAGGAGAAGGCACACAGCGCCAGCTCCAACTCTTAAAGAGCTTCAAAAAAGTGCCCATCTCATTCGCCCTCGGACGAACATCCCCAGCAAAGGCATATTGTGATGGTAATCATACAGATCACATACACGCATGCATATCGCCCCCCCCCCAACACAGATGAATGGGCGCCTTGAAGAAAACCAGGAAGATGTGTTTGGAGTGTTTGCTGGAACAGAACAAGCTCTTGTTTAGCCAGAGAAAGGCGCTAAAGGGAAGCCATGAAGGTGATGAATGGAAGGTCTTCAAATGTTTAGCCTTAAACCAACACAATGCCATCTGTGAAAGCCTATATGACTAACAAATTCGAGGTAATCGCCATCATTATCTGCGCCGCTACTAAAAACGGTGCTCAATTGCTTACATATTTGTTGTCGGAGACATCTGGTATTAGTTTATCAGGCTTCGGAGGATCCACTTAGACTGACTTAATTAAACAAATGTAAATGCATTCCTTAATCTGGCGTGCCCGAACTTAAAAACACCCCAAACCAGGGCTCTTCTTCCAAACATAGGGCTCTTGAGGCTGTTTGCTGAAACGCACACGCTCATGGTTTACAAATATACCGAATATTTCACATACTGCAGATATTCGGCAGCATGAAAAAATGTGATGTTATGGCTGTCTTTAGTGCAGCAAAAGTAGAACAGCGATGAAAACTCAAACACTTTCTTAAAGCTGCATTGGAGCATGTTTTATAAAAAAATGCTATTTACATTTTTGCATGTGTTGGAGGAGTAAAAAAGTGATGAAAAAAAACACATAAATGATTATTTTGAGAGAGTCGATTTACATGTTATGCAGGAAAGGCAGAAAATGTATTAACATAAAATTTTTATATTTGCCAATAAAAGACTAATTAACTAGACTAAAGAGTTAATTATATTGCAGCCATTTGCTAAAATCATTTAAGTTCTTTTTTTTTAGCAGTTTGCTAAAAAAACACCTGAAGGACTCCAAGATGGTGAGAAATAAGATTCTCTGGTCTGATGAGACCAAGATAGAACTGCTTGGCCTTAATTCTAAGCGGTATGTGTGGAGAAAACCAGGCACTGCTCATCACCTGTCCGATACAGTCCCAACAGTGAAGCATGGAAGTGGCAGCATCATGCTGTGATATCAACAACTTCGTTACTGTTCTTGAATGGCCCAGCCAGAGCTCTGACTTAAACCCAATTGAGCATCTCTGGAGAGACCTAAAAATGTCCACCAACGTTTACCATCCAACCTGACAACTGGAGAGGATCCCCAAATCCAGGTGTGAAAAACTTGTTGCATCTTTCCCTAAAAGACTCATGGCGGTATTCGATCAAAAGGGTGCTTCTACTAAATACTGAGCAAAGGGTCTGAATACTTAAGACAATGTGATATTTCAGTTTTTCTTTTTTAATAAATCTGGAAAAATGACAACAATTCCGTGTTTTTCTGTCAATTTGGGGTGCTGTGTGTACATTAATGAGGAAAAACAAAAGAACTTAAATGATTTTAGCAAATGGCTGCAATATAACAAAGAGTGAAAAATTGAAGGGGGTCTAAATACTTTCCGTACCCACTGTACAGTTTATGTTTGTTCATGTAAATATTGTCTTACCCCTCAGCTGCAAGACTTGGGTCAACCTCCAAAAGAACTTGCTGGAGAGGCAGTGAGTATTTTCCTTTTATCTTTCTTTCTTTCATGCTTAAATACAAGTTATATTATACATCATTAATCAATCTCTTGTTTGTTTTTAGCCTCCTGGCTTAAATTTTGACCCAGAATCTCTGCACCTTTCTGGAGCGCAAGGGGTCCCAGGACCAGAGCAGTGCTCAATCATGTGATCTCAATGAGGTCAAATTAATGTACGTTTAAAAACGATACAATTTGGAGCTAATTATATGAACCCGAGTTGGACACAGTTGATCATGCTCCCCTTTTAATGGAGTTTGCTTTTGTGTCTGCACTGAAACTGTGAACGTTCACTACATTAATTTTACGTCGTAGTTCTTGTCCACAGAGGTTCTTTTCATATTCATCACTAATCCATTCACTCTTCTCACTGTAGAGCAACTCTTCTGAGTGAAGCTTGATATGTTAGTGTGCTGACAGCTTGGTAAAAATCAAAGTTTAAAGGTTTTACACTTTTACGTCAAAGCACATTTTGACAGGTATTGCGGTGGATTGTGTTTTGAGTAAGTAGAGACAAATAGACAGTACAGGTATTTACAGATTGAATGGTTTTATTTTTAAATCCCTGTAGAATAATCAGGGTCAACAAATAGCTTCCATCAGATTGACATTATTTTAATATACAATGTAATGTCCATTTATTCTTGCAAAATATGATGTATACTATTTCAGTGATTTGTCAACTTGCCTGTGACAAACGCTTTTCTCAGATGCAGGATTTTCAAAAACGTAACTGCAGACACTTAAGATGCTGGCTGATAATATATCCATGGTATCATTCTTTGACCCATCCTTAGACTGCATTTGTAATGGAGTAGAATAATTCTCTCTCCCTTTTGTCTTCAAATGGTCACTATATCTATCTGCATAGAGAACAGTTTGGAGTGTTGCCATGTAAATTTAAACCCTTCCCATCATTCCTATGGTGGTGCCTCTTTGTGATGTGTTATTTTCACAAAAGTCCTAATTTGCCTTGAAAAATGAAAGAACGTTGTTTTGTAGTTTATAATTAATTCTCTCCATTAACATTCAAAGAACATGTTCAATCCCAGAATACCTTAAAAGAAGGTTAATATTTGCTGTCATTGCTTTTGAGGGGATGTTTACATGGTTGTTTTATGCAAACATTTTTGAGTGCGTGGTAATGAGATCCTTTCACATGAACAAATGTGGAGTTGGTTATCCGTTTGCTTTCTTGACATTTGGCATTGGCTATATATATTAATGTGGTATTCTGTGGCCAATATAAAAAATTGAGAAAGATGGGATGGTCATGCAGATGAGACGGACAAAAATATGTAACGGTTACGACACTCAGGGGTTGCTCAACCACCCAAGCACTTAAATCAGCTCCTCAATATTCTTTGTCCTGTAACATGTTCCCTTAAATGTACAGTTCATTGGTCTTGTCATTCATACCGCACTGTATGAAAGAATTTCAATTCTCAAAAATCTAAATAAATGTTCTAAACTTGCAACATGTTATATTCTTCACCTTACCAATTTCATTCCTGTTACATATCAAATTAAACTAACATCACTCGACACAAAATTGTTTGATATTATGATTTGGAAAAATTCTTAATCTTTTTTTTTTTTTTTTTTTTACACAGTTTTATGGCTGTAACACTTTCTTTTAAAAATAACTTAAGCAGACTTTAACAACTTGTGTTGTTTTTGTGGCCCTGCTATGTGTTTATTTATTTAGTTAGTTAGTTAAATGCTCAGTCCCGTTAACATTTAAGCCACATATCAACGTTTGTAGCATTTTTCTTTTTTTTTCTTTTTTTGTATTTGTTTTAATTAAATTATTCAGTGTATTACTTTAATTACATGTTAGTTAACATTCAAATGTGTATTATTTTTATTGTGTATAAATATTTGATTTTCTCTAGATTTACGTGGAGATCACAAGTCAAATAATAAATGTTATGTTACAATAACGATATAATAAATTACTAAAATAACAAGGAACAATGCCGTAAACTATTATTTACTTCTATACTCCGTATTCTTGATTATTATTTTCCGTTTACTGAAAATGGTCATTTAAATGACCGAATGATAATAATGCGTTTTTATCGTTTGCGGACGACGAAGGCGTTGTGACGTGGACTTTGCGATGTTGGCATTTGAATCGTCAAACTTTATTTGTTGTCGCACGGAACCACGGCCCGGGTTCAGTGGATTGAGTAGACGTGTCAGCTACGGAAGTGGAGCTGCAAAATCATACACGCAAAATCCCTACCGGGGGATGGTTTTAGGATTTACATTTGCGTAAACTGAGATATATCTTTATACATTTACTCATTCTTGTTCGGCTGTTATTGCCAGTGAAAATGTTGACCAAATTTGAGACAAAGTCGGCCCGAGTGAAAGGTAAGATATCTGCTCTGGCTAGCTTCAGTTGATTCCTGTATAATGATTATTATGACCGCTTTTATGTGAAACAGTAATCTGGTTTTTAATCTGTTATTACTGTCTGTTAAAATATATGTGCTATTTTTTTAGTAAGGTTTCAGTAATTGTTTACTGGGTGTCATTCGGCGTTAGCACGAAGCTATTAACGTTATTTGTTAGCCATCCGGACGTTGCCGTTAACATTACTGTAATATTCTCTGCTCCGAGGTTCGTTCATTATTTTTGTTATTAAAACGCTAATAACAAACTTGACCAGATAGTTATCAATAAAGTTTTAATGGTCTTGTTTCAATGTCATCATTATATTCTTATAACAACATCGCATTGACTGTCTTCATGTTAATGAATACCTGAATAGATTGTAATGTGTTTTTTCTGTAGGGTTGAGTTTCCACCCGAAAAGGCCCTGGATTTTGGCTAGTTTGCACAACGGCGTCATCCAGCTTTGGGACTATCGCATGTGCACCCTCATCGACAAGTTTGATGAGCATGATGGTATGAAACGGCTAACCAAATATTTCAGTCTCTCTTTCTTCAGTCATTTTCTTCTGAGCCCTCATAATACTGTGAATTCATGTAGGTCCAGTCAGAGGCATTGACTTTCATAAGCAGCAGCCACTGTTTGTGTCCGGAGGAGATGACTACAAGATCAAGGTTTGCTTGCTTCATTTTCAATACTGATATTTAATACATTTGCTACCATATAGTTTCATGTGAATTTTTTTGTAACACTTTACAATAAGTTAACAAAATCATCATGATCATAAATGCGTCCGAGTCATTTATTAATCTTAATGATAATTTAAATTATTGCTAATTAATACATTATGGTTATACATCAATTAAAGGGACCATATTTTAATTTTATTTTATTTTTAGAGCATTTTGATTTACTGATATTCTTGTTTTATTTGATTTGATTTATTTTATTTGATTGTTATTATTTTTTTTTTTTTAGGTGTGGAACTACAAGCTGCGTCGGTGCCTGTTTACTCTTCTTGGACATCTTGACTACATTCGCACCACGTTCTTTCATCATGTGAGCCCTGTCAACTTTATGATGGCTTCATAATTCTTTTGACAATGTTTGTTTAATCAGTGAGACTAACTTATAGATATCATTTTCAGGAGTATCCCTGGATCCTGAGTGCCTCGGATGATCAAACCATTCGCATTTGGAATTGGCAGTCCAGAACATGTGTCTGGTGAGTCTTTTTACAGCTTATGCACTAGTGGATGTGTACAAGTAATACATTTTCTTTTATTCATTCATTAATTTGCTAAAATACTATTATTAAAATCAATATTTTCTGTACAATTATTATTGTAAATATATGTAACAAGGATCAACGGCTGCTTGGTAGCACTCCTACATGAATAAAAACCATGTCTATAAATGTACGACCGCAAATATTCTCATATTCACGTTTACAACCATTTTTTTTTTTTTTGTAACGAGTTGACCAGTCCGAAATGTATTATGTTTATTTTTAATATTTATTATGTATATTTTCTATGTTATATTTGCAAAAGTGTGATTGAGTGTTGTTGGTTTGTTATTGTGTTGACGTTTATAAAAATACAGTAAAAAATAATAATAATAAATCATTTTGTGCACATGTAATACACAATACTTGTTAGTATTTTAACTAATAATATATTAATTATTTTAAAATGCAATTTTTTTTGTCAAAGCATTTTCTGAGCTGTGTATGTTCTCTGTGCTGTTTCTTCTCTGTAGTGTGCTGACTGGGCATAATCACTATGTGATGTGCGCTCAGTTCCATCCATCTGAGGACCTGGTGGTGTCGGCTAGCTTGGATCAGACTGTGCGCGTGTGGGATATTTCCGGTGAGGAGGCTTGAGACAGGATTGAGTAGTTTTGGGAAGACTGGGGAGGTGGGAATGGAGAGAGAGGATGGAGGAAGTTAGAGGCTGCCTAATGGTGTTCTCTTCCTCATTTCCTCTCTCTACAGTGTGTACAGAAAAAAACTCTGTGGGCTCAAAGCAAAAATGCCTCTCATTCTCATGCTGTAAACCTCAAGCATTCGTCTAGTGACTCATTTTTGTTATCCTTGGGAAGATTAATTAATGATGAGATGTTCAAATCACTGAAAGGTGACATTTAATTGTAGCAAGAAGTCACAAAGCTCTTATAAACAAGGACTTTCCATATGATCACCTGCTCAAAAAGTCCTATTTAAGAAATGCTGAATGTTAGAGGCATTTTTAAGATTCTGCATGTTTTAATGAAATTGTCAATAATCTGTTCTTTGCTTTCATTGTTGAAAATCTTTCTTGCTCATTAATCCTTTAAACTACTGCTGTTTGCACTGACTGACAACAAATAACCCCTTCATTAAAGCTTACACTAAATAGATAGTTTCTCTCTACTATTCTCGCCTTCACATAAAAATATGGAATGAATATATTCATGCATGGATAATGTACCATTTATATGTAATTGTATGAGATAATGTAAACACAAATTGTTTTTGCATCTTAATTTAGTACTAAACAAATTTCTTTTAAAGTTTAATCAAAACTGTAAGCCTTTTCATGCTCAACTGCAATTGGGATCCCTATTCCCTGGTTCATTTTTTAATTTCACAAAGTATTCAAACATTTGAGTCTTTTTCTCCTATCCTGCATGATGGCATTTGTCATCCGTAGATGATATTAAGTTATAATCCATCTTTTCAGCCAGTAACATGAACGTATTGTCATTTAATCATTAAATGACTCTTAACACTACTTGAATGCATGATAGAATCCGTCTATTAATGCATTACAATATGCAATAGCAAACGCATGACTAGAGTCCTTCTCACTCCTTTAACATCCAGTGCCCCTCCAGAGAACATTTTGACACGCTCCACACCATCAATCCACCATTCAGTTCCATCCCTGCTCACTTCCTGTACAGCTCCTTTGCCCCTCTGGAAACATCCACATCTGTACATTGGCATCTTTTGTTGGACTTTTATTCATTTAGCAGATATCTAGAGTGCTGAGATCTCAGACGCACATTCTATTCTTCTTTCTTTTTCCTTGTGTCCTGATCTGAGTTAAGCCGATTAGCTTTCTGTCATTGATTTACATGCATCTTATCCAATCTTAAATTATATTGATCTCTCTGAGATCGTAATTTAACTCTGTTGTGTTTTGATTGATTGTTGTCTCTATTCTTAATGTGGTGGTGAAGTTTGCCTCCTTAACTCAGGTTTAGACCTAATGGAGGATGTTTGTTGTGTTTGGATTCTCGAGCACCAGCGAATGTTTAGAAGCCCAACAAAATAAATGTTTACTGTCAGATATCACATACGGTTTTAATGCTGTTCCTCTCTCTTCCCTCCCTGGTATGTGGGTGTTCCTGTGTAATTTGTAACGGCCTCCTGTGTGTGTCGGACTGTAAATGTTGCTTCCAGGTCTGAGGAAGAAGAACTTGTCTCCAGGTGCTGTGGACACGGAGGTGCGTGGCATCTCTGGTGTCGACCTGTTTGGGGCATCTGATGCAGTAGTGAAGCACGTTCTGGAGGTAAGAATGTGGTGATGGCATAAAAGAAAAAAAAACTCAACCCAATCTTTGTTGTAAAGTTTGTTGTTGGTTTGAATGAATGTTTGTGTTGTCTTGCTCTGGCCTCAGGGTCATGATCGAGGCGTAAACTGGGCAGCTTTCCATCCCAGCATGCCTCTCATTGTGTCAGGAGCAGATGACCGCCAGGTCAAGATCTGGAGGATGAACGGTATGTGCTCTCATGGAAAAATGACTTACTGTACTGATGTTAAAAAAAAAAATTAAAAAAAAATGGACAACATTTATATTTTGTCCCATTTGAAAACCTTGTGAACTACCTTGCTTTCTACTACCTAGACCACCTTTACCTAAACACTAAAAACACATATTTCCAGTTTGACTAAAAGACATGCATGCATTAATTCTATTTTCTCTTTTTTTTGGAAATTTTACCGTCTTCTAGAGTCAAAAGCATGGGAGTTGGACACTTGTAGAGGGCACTACAACAATGTGTCCTGTGCGGTGTTCCACCCTCGCCAGGAGCTCATCCTGTCCAACTCTGAGGACAAGAGCATCCGTGTCTGGGACATGTCTAAGAGGACAGGTGTCCAGACCTTTCGGAGAGATCACGACCGTTTTTGGGTGCTGGGGGCTCACCCCAACCTTAACCTGTTTGCTGCTGGTAGGTTACTAGTAATAATTAGTTTAGCAAGCGGTTTTGGTGATGAAATGAGATGCATTAAAGTGTAATTTCGTACCTTTCCAGGCCATGACAGTGGGATGCTGGTGTTCAAACTGGAAAGGGAACGTCCAGCTTATGCCGTGTATGGTAACATGCTGTACTATGTAAAAGATCGCTTCCTGCGTCAGCTTGACTTCAACAGCAGTAAGGACACAGCTGTCATGCAGCTGCGCAGGTGTGTGCGTTTTTAGTGTCTTTCTATGTCTAAAAACATTGAATGTGCATGAACAAAAAGTTTAACTGTTTCTTTCATATTCACAGTGGCTCCAAATTCCCAGTGTTCAGCATGTCCTACAACCCTGCAGAAAATGCTGTGCTTTTGTGCACTGTGAGTACTGTGCACTCTTATCAGTCTGCTTAGTCAAATCAAGGTTAATTTGTGTATTTTATTTCTTCCTCTTACTCTTTCAGAGAGCTACTAACCTGGAAAACAGCACATATGATCTGTACACCATTCCCAGAGAAAGTGACTCCCAGAATCCTGATGGTAACACATTTTTATTCATAATTTATATATTTTGTTTCTGTTTATATGTTTTCAATATAATGTGCAAAATGTAATTTTTTTTTCACTTTCTCCACGTTTTCAGCTCCTGAGGGAAAGCGCTCCTCTGGTCTGACTGCGGTTTGGGTTGCCAGGAACCGGTTTGCTGTACTCGACCGCATGCACTCAGTAAGTGAATAAAGCAATCTGTTTGATTGAAAAAAGTGCTGCAGAGATTGGAAGTTGCCATCACACTGGCCTTGACAACTATAGAAAATATGGACAGTGACCAACAAATTTTGACATAGTGTTTGTAATGGTAATCTTCACAAACTAGCCTAATGGCCCAATGGGCGGGATTATTCACGTGTTGTTAAAGTTGCTCCGCCTCTACTGCCGTGACATCATCATAAACGTGCCACAAACAAACACACAACAATGGAATATTTTTCATTCTGCGTCGCCCCATCAAGCTCTCGCTGGATTCACTCCTCGGCTATCAACGAGAGGAACGTCTATACTTCCTCAATAGACCAAGAAACAGCCATTTTTGGTTGATACAAAAGTTTCATTTTTTTCAAACAAAATAGTTGCGTCTGATCCTTCACTGGCTGTGCTGATTTAAATCTAGCGGGTCTGTTGTGTCTCGTGTCGCAAGTTCAGTGACACAGTTATGACGATTTTCTCCGGCCAATCAGTGTCCAGCAGAGTTTACACGTCATGTTTTGTTAACGGTACGGCTCGCTTGGAACCTCGGCTGAGGTGGTACTAAAAAAAGGACCAGGTACTGTTCCCAGTGGAAACCCCCCCCCCATAAGTGAGCTGTACTGAGCCGTGCCGTACTATGCAGTGGAAAAGCGCCATAATTTAGGTGTTAAATGCTTACAACAACTTCTGTAGTCCCATATAGCCACCTGCTAGCAACTACCTTAATTTTATATATCTTGTGCTAGTGTTAACCTCAGACCTTACCTATTTAACTAAAAATCTGATGGAATTCAGGACGATAGAAGTGGAAATGCTAAATGGTTTCTGGGTTTAGGTCTACTAAAATATGTCATCCTGCAGCACTCGCTCTTATTTTCCACAGCTCCTGATAAAGAACCTGAAGAATGAGATTGTGAAGAAGGTCCAGGTGCCGAGCTGTGAGGAGATCTTCTACGCTGGAACTGGATCTCTGTTGCTGCGTGATGCTGATGGAGTCACGCTGTTTGACGTGCAGCAGAAGCGCTCACTCGCTACAGTCAAAATCGCTAAAGTCAAATATGTGGTGTGGAGCTCTGATGCCAACCATGTTGCCCTACTGGCCAAACACGGTACTGAAAACTCACTAAATGGCTATGTAGGCTTTAAATATTGATTTTGCCATCACAAATCTCTGCTCTTAAAGTATCAAAGTGCTTTTCCTTGTCTCATGTTAATGTTATTTTCACACACATATGAGCCTCTGCTCTGGCTTTTTCAGCTATCATGATCTGCAACAAGAAGTTAGAGAGCCTGTGTAACATTCATGAGAACATCAGAGTGAAGAGTGGCGCCTGGGCTGAGAATGAAGTCTTCATCTACACCACCTCCAACCACATCAAATATGCTCTCACCTCTGGGTACTGCACCAACAAACTCACACGCAACTATTTAATTAGGAAAACCCCAATGTTGTGCTAATAATTAATCTTCAAATATTTGTTTCCCCAGGGATCATGGTATAATTCGTACATTGGATCTTCCCATCTATGTGACAAGAGTCAGAGGTAACAGTGTGTACTGCCTGGATCGTGAGTGCAGACCACGAGTGCTAAACATCGACCCCACAGAGTACCGCTTTAAATTGGCACTGGTCAATCGCAAATATGAGGAGGTTAGTGTGCATTTTCAACATTGAGATTTATACCATGTACAATTATATAAATTGAATGTGGGCTTCTTCTATATATATATATATATATATAGTATTTTGTGTGTGTGTGGGTATATATATATATATATATATATATATATATATATATATTATAGTTTATATTTTGTACATATATATATATTGTGTGTGTGTGTAT
>JAUCMU010000042.1:14506080-14518507 GCA_032275025.1 Enteromius treurensis
CCTCAAAATGTTCACGCGTCTAACTACGCGCGAATAGCGCGATTTATTCGCGCAATTCGCGTCCGGTGTGAACGTACAGTCAGTCAGCCACTAATTTAAACCGTGTTTCTGTTCACAGGCTCCTGAAGAAGCAGTTTTTCCACCGAGCCCTGAAAGTGATGAAGAAGAAGCCAGAGAAAGATGTAAAGAAAGAGAAGGAAAAAGAAAAGGAAAAAGAGAAGGCTAAAAGTGACAGCGGCAAAGAAGAGGAGAAAAAAAGCAAAAAGGACAAAGACAAAAAGAAGGACTCTGAGGCTACGGACACAAAGAAGGAAAAAAATGTACTAGATCATCTGATAGGATGGGAAAACGCAAATACGTGCTGTTCCATTTGAGAGGGTTTTTTTTGCATATGTACATATGATTCGTATTTTTAACTTGTTTCTGTGTGCTTAGGATGACAGTCCAGGATCTCCAAAGAAGAAGAAGGATGTGAAAAAGAAATTCAAGCTGGAACCTCACGAGGACCAGCTGTTCTTGGATGGAAACGAGGTCAGGATGACTGTAGAAAAGCATCTCATGGTTGCTTGTAAATTTTATACCTTTTTTTTTTTTATTTTAAAGGTACTGCAATGTAGGGTTGAGTTGTCTGCTTTATATTGCATACAGTATAACATTAATATTCATGCACTCTATGTAATACTTTTTTATTTTCACATTAAAAATAAAACAAAATCATAAACTGTATAATTGACATTAAGGTTTTGTAAACAAAACTGCACAGGGGTATCATAGTATTATTTTGTTATTATTTATGTACTGTTATAATATTTTAATTTGGCTTTAAATTATTATAAATTAATTAGTAATATATATATATATATATTTTTTTAATTATTATTATTTTTTGTATTATTATTTATTAAATCATATACAAATAATTTTAGTTAGTTGACAAATTA
Organism: Enteromius treurensis; assembly: GCA_032275025.1. Classification (NCBI taxonomy): domain Eukaryota; kingdom Metazoa; phylum Chordata; class Actinopteri; order Cypriniformes; family Cyprinidae; genus Enteromius; species Enteromius treurensis. The sequence continues at coordinate 14,507,022 of JAUCMU010000042.1, forward strand.
AGATTTCTTATTTTTTAAATGTAGATTTTAGTTGTTTGTTGTTTTTTCAATCTAATATTTGGAATTTATTACATTTAATTTCTTTTCCAGTTACCTTAAATTATTTGTAAACCTTTTTGCCTCATTTAAATTTCAATACTGGTACCCTAATAATAATTTTATGTCAATTATATAATTGCTTTCAAATTATATACATTTCGGTTACACTTTAAAATAAGGTTCATTAGTTAAGATTAGTTAACAACATTAGCTAACATGAACCAAGAATAACCAGTACTTCAACAGCTTTTACTAATTATTTTTTTAATGATTTTAGTTCATGTTAATTTCAGCATTTTCTAATGAATTATTAAAATCACAAGCTGTGTTTGTTAACATTAGTAAATGCTCTGTGAACTAATAACTGAACAAATGTATTTTCATTAACTAATATTAACAAAAATGAATTAAGACTGTAATAAATGTATACTTCGTTGTTTGTTGATGTTAGTTTATACATGAACTATTGTTAACAAATGTAAAGTGCTACCTACATTTTTTTCTGGCTTTGAATGTAGCCACTGTTGCTGACACGGAGGTAAATTATAAATAAATGTCATTATAAGTAGTATTATTTAAGAGAAAAATACCTGAAAAGATAATTTTTTATATCTAATTATGTAATGAGTATTGTTACTGTTGTTGTAATAATTAAAATATTCTTGTACTTAACAAATACTTTTTGTTGTAATGAAAACGTTACAATATGTTTCTATTCCCCGCAGGTTTATTTTTGGATTTACGATCCAGTTCACTTCAAAACCTTTGCCATGGGCTTGATTCTAGGTGGGATTTCTTTTCTCCAGCTTAACCTGACTGTTACTTCTTTGGCTCCAGTACTGATTCAGTGCTCCGTGTGTGTGTTTGCAGTCATTGCCGTCATCGCAGCCACACTGTTCCCGCTGTGGCCCGCTGAGATGAGAGTTGGTGTGTATTACCTGAGCGTGGCAGCAGGATGCTTTGTCGCCAGCATACTTCTCCTGGCCATCGGTATGAGCTCTACACTTTAAATTTTGTATAATACCGATACTTAACATTGCAGTCCAGTGACACCAAATCCTCTTGTCTTTTCTCATCTTATGGTTCAGCTCGCTGCATCCTGTTCCTGATCATCTGGCTAGTGACAGGCGGCCGTCATCACTTCTGGTTCCTTCCCAACTTGACAGCCGACGTGGGCTTCATCGACTCCTTCCGCCCCCTCTATACGCACGAGTACAAGGGTCCGCGCTCCAGCTCCAAGAAATCCAGCAGTGAGAAATCCGACAGCAAGGATTCCAGCAAAGCGCAGAAATCCGATAGCGAGGACAAATCGGACAGCGAGAAGAAAGACGGCGATGAGGAAGAGGATGACGACGACAACAAAGAAGCGGAGGAAGCTGGCGCAGAACGTCAGTCGGACACGGACAGTGACAGACGCGAGGACGAAGGGTCGCAGCACAGCAACGGCAACGACTTTGAAATGATCACCAGAGAAGAACTGGAGCAGCATACAGAGGAAGAAGACGACGACGAGGAAGAGCAAAGCGAGACAAAGCCCTTGACTGTGCAGACATAAACGTTTTCCTCACGCCGCACACATACTCCCATGCTCCATGTGGACCTGCTGACGTACTTCTGTCATGTTCGGAAGATGTTTCCCATTTTTGTTCAGGCTGAGATCTTCCTATGTGAAAACAGACAGGCTTAAAGGTTAAACAAGAAGCGAGAACGGCTATGATGACAATGGATAATATAGCAAAGGAAATGCTTCCCCCCCACTATGGATGCAAGAATCGCAAGTCTCCCTGCCCCCCCCCCCTTCATCTTTATCTAATGTCAAGTATTTTACTGTATAAACATGTCAGTAGTGGATTGGTGAGCTTTCACAATGGTTTTTATCTCACATATGAAGGCTCGCTGTCCAACCAAGTGAGAGAAATTCAAATCTGAAAGTTTTTTTTTGTTTGTTTGTTTCTTTTGTACTGTTAGATGCATTGGATAGTTTGGACGGACCAATTTTTTTTTTTGTTTCTTAGATACCTAATAAGTGTTACTTTCTATCGTAAATCTCAATGGCACTTGGCGACGTAGCACCTGTGACATTTCTGTGTGGAAATCTGGGAGATTTTGCTTGGTTTTAAGACAAGAGCTGTATCTTTGTGGACTTGTGACATGGTCGGTCTCATACATTTCTGCAATCACATTTTGTGACCCTGATGAGAAATAGTCCTTGCTAATGGAAATGGAGAAGTTCATAAACCCAAACAATATCTTTGATTGTAGTTGAGTCTCATGAGGTCGACTGCGTCCGGAAGGGGAAACTACATCCACATGTGTGCCAAATGATGCTGGTTATTGACGGTTCTTTCATATACATACAACCAACTTCCAAAAATAGTTCAAACAATTCATGCCGTAACTCGCATCCGTGCATCGTAGCCTCTGGTTTCCCCATCTGGTCTTCAAACACTGAGGTTGACAAATCCTTCTTCCCCAAGGGGCTGTGGTCCAAAATATACTGTCAGTTAGTTCGCGTTTTAATAGGGCCATGGTCCAATACTGTCCTTCCGTAGGGTTCCATATTATTGGCTAGAGTATTATTTTACATTAGCTGTTTCTTTGACTCACACTGAGGATTATATTTATGAGATAAAATACAAATGTATCATTTATATATGGATTCTATAAATCTACCAGAGATGTTCATGCCGGCAGTTCAGGTTCAGCATGAACTGTACTCTATTTTATAATGTCAGACACGCAAGTTTCATTTTACTGCATTTTCTACAAGTACTAAAACCACCAGATGTTTTTGATGATGGAAAGGTTGTTGTTGGATAGTGTATTGGAGTGCAGAAAACATTCATCTCTAGCGGTTATCAAATGCGCACAAGAGGCTGCAAAGGTGTTTTTCTCCCTATATTAAACCCTTGTTTAAGCATCCATCAAAATTCATGGTCATCTCAAGTTCACAAGGAGCAGGGAAAGCCCTCGTGCCTGAGTGAACACCTCTCTTTCTTCTTCAAACGTTAAGAATCTTTAACCATGTCTGTTAGTAAATGATCTTGTTGGTCACACTTAGTGTTCCTGTAGAAATGCTACGTATGTCCTCAATATTCTTTGTCATTGACTGGAGACCTGGATAGACTGGGCATGACACTTTGTGTGTAACTAAAGACATTTGTACTTTCTTTCACCTTTTTGTTTTCTGTCCCATTGTCTTTGAACGATAAAGATGCTGATATGCCAGATTTTTCCGTTTTTAATTGGCTGTCTGTCATAAATGTAGTTACATCATTTATAAAAACAAACTGAAATCCCATTTTTTTTAATGTGGTCAGCATCTTCAACTAACTAACTGTCCGTATTTGGATCAATGTTGAGGACTGTCTTTTTTGCAATATCTGGAAAGATAATTTAAAGTGTCTGTCAGAAACTATATCTGTATCCTTTCATTGCAATAAAAATATAGAATACAAGAAACTTGGATTGTTTTGTTGAAGAGCAGCACAAAATGTATGCTTTCGTTTTTTTATTTATTATAATGATACAATTGATTTTCCAATGTTTTGCAAACTACTGACTACAAACTACAAACTTACTGATAACAACAAATTATAAAGCCCTAAAATACATAGGGATACATTTCAAATGATAAAAACAAAAGATAACATCCAAGATAAAAAGAAACCTTTATTGAAATATTACAAATGAGACAGGTCATAAGATCTCTTATTTACATCAAACCGTAAACCGCTTACATTCAGCTATACTGAGTTCTTATGCAATATGACTTTGCAGTGCCGGAAATATTTCATGATCAATGCAAAACATACAATGCATCTCTAAATGAAAAGATCACAGCTTAGTCTATTAAATATTCAACTAAACAGATAATGGCTTTAGAATTTTTTTATGCAACTTCCTGTGCCGCCACAAGGAGGCTACACTGTTCTTTGACAAGAACTGCTTGGGTTTGGCAGTCATCCAAGCTGAGGAAACATTTGATTCATATTCAGAATGAACGCACAGGTTAATCAGTTTGGATAAAAGTCAAACACCAGCTTGAGCTACAGGATAAAGACTGATAAACCACATTCAATTGTAGTAGTTAAATGTAAAATGGTGACTAGCAGAGCACACAAAACTGACTGACAACATGCTAAACTGACAAAGGACGGCTCACCATACGGTTTATCACAAATGAGGAACCACTGACAAACCACACAGAAAACCAAGCTTTGTCTGTTTGTAAGTGAGGATAGTTTGTGGACACAAACACAGCGGCTAGTAAAACACGCACACACAACCACAAAAAAACACCTTGAAATGGACATTTACGCTCAGTAAATGCATGACAACACATTTCATGCTACAATGTGCATTTCAAGTTTACGTATGTGGTGGATGATTTGTAGTTTTTGTAACCTAAACTATTTAGAAATGGATAAATCTACATAAGCTACAGTACCAATTTAAATGTTAATGTTTTTTGTAATAATTCTTAATAAATTTTAATAAAAGAAAACCTACTATGATGAACCAGATCAGTTTATCATGTTGTGAAGCAGTCAGCGGCAAAAACAAAATACTGTCTGCATAACAATGTTTAGTAGTCACGCTATGGTCTTTCATGTTTGACCTTTCAGGCAAATATTTTGTTGCAGTTAAATTGCAAGTAATCCAAGCTAACCTCTAACAATAAATGTTATTTGTCAGGTATCACTTAATTGCGATTAATGATGAAATCTGTAAATCTATGAACATAGAAATGTGCAATGTATAAGTAAAAATAAGAATTCTGAACTCTAACCCCCTTTCAGTGAGTCAGAATGGAATGTAAAGTCAACCAACAGTGAGAGTATATGTGTGTATGTGTGTGTGACTTCTGGTGATGTCTCAGTTCTCCGTTTCTGACGAGTCGCTGGCATCATTTAGACGTGTTTGCTTCTTGCGGACGTTCCAGTGGAGACACTGAGCCAAACTGTCAAACCAGTCATACACCAGGTCATGACAACAGATAGAAGGGACCGGAAAGCAAGAGGTTGTGATCTTAATGCTGCAATCAGAAAAAAGCACACATGATTAACAGATGCGGCAGCTGCGACTGAGTATAGCTTGAGGAAAAAAAAAAAAGGGCAAACTGATTTTGAACTGAAAGGTTGAGGTCCCTATTAAAACTGTTGATGCTCATTTCCATAACTGTAATGCACCTATTGTTGTATCATTGGATTATGGGAGAGGTCAAAGCTGTTTGCGTATGGGATTGTGTAAAAAGAGTTTCACCTGTCCCCATGCTGGATTTCCTGCCTCTTTCTGCCATCAAATGAGACCCAGGCTGTGTTACGAGCATCAGGCGATAGTGTTATCTGCAGGGAAAACACAGTTATCACAAACAGAAAGCTACGTTTCGCGGATGCAGTTTAGTCACTGAAGCGGAAACACCAAAGTCCTGTTCTCACCATGAGCTCCACTCCTGCAGGCACCACGATTGGTCTAAAAGAGAGCGAGTGAGGGCAGATGGGGGTGACCATGATGGCAGGGACATTAGGGTGGATCATGGAAGCTCCCGCCGCGGCAGCATAAGCCGTGCTCCCCGTGGGGGTGGAAACTATTACACCTGCATAGAAACACACCACATATTTGCATTGATTTTCATTGCAGCTGGACTCTGTTGTCAAGGCAAATGAAAAGACCATTGTATTGAGGCATCTGTTTACTCTATAAAATAAAAAACACACAAATCAAGCACTAACATACAACGATGTTTTAGTGTCACCAAAACAAAACAAAAAGAAATCTAAAACTACGAGAGTAAAGTCAAAACTACGAGATTAAAATTATATTTCATGTCTTCCATTGGATTTGTTGAAGCAGTAAGATTTGTCGCTACGACTTTAAAGTACTTTTATAACGAAGTCTTAGCTTTCAGTTTTATGGCGAAACACAAAAATGTTGTCTTACAGTAACGTGTTGTTCAACCTCTATACTGATCAGATCGCTATATTATATATATTCATTATTTGTAGCATACAAATAATTTGCTAATTGTAGCAAAGCTTGCGAATCTGAATCAACTTGTGAAATTTGTATCAAAAACCCAGCCTTAAAGGTTTTTACTGTTATTTTTCATCAATTTAATCATCAAAAACCTTAATCAGACCTCTTTTAAGTGGCTTGTACAATGGTGACCAGATAAAAAGGGGATCTATTAGGGCTCTTTGAAGCTGAAGCGCATGTTAGTGCTCACCGTCTCCCTGTACAGATGTGATGAGGCGTCCATCCAGGTACAGATCTACATTAGACAGGTACGATGAAGGCCCTCTGTCCACCACCACCTCATTAAGTACCTTTATACACACACATAATATACATATTACAGAACTGCACATAAAAGCATCTAACAAACAGATGTGTTTATGCACACCATGACACACTGCCATTGCTATGGCAACTGGAAATACAGACCTATCGCAGCTGTTATTTGAAACATAACTCCAACTATGTCTATTACCATGGAAAATATTTCTAAATAGTCTTGAAGGATAAGTGGATGGATTCTCCCCTTAAACTCCTATTTTTAGAGCGTCTTTTTAATATTTGCTTCTCTGAGTATTGCATCTATTATATCTTCTTCACGTCTCAATCCTATCATAATTTATAGTTATATGAATATGAGTGCTAAATTCTCAAATCTTTTTTAAGCTAATAAATGTTTTACCATTTGTAAACAATTTGTACATGATTGTTTCTAAATATATATATATATATATATATATATGTCAATAAATTGGTATTTAAAGAAGCCTTTACGGTTAACCATGACTGCGTTTGTTTGATCAGGGGGAAAAAAACAGTAATATTATAATTTATACTGTTTTTAAATTAAATATATTTCAAAAAAATTATTTCCTGTGGTGGAACAGTTGAAATTTCAGCAGCCATTGCTCCAGTCCTGAATGTGAAACCTTCCTTCAGAAACTATTCTAATCCATATTCATTACATTTTTTTCTTTCTAGAATTGTTGGATGAATTCAAAGGTCAAAAGAACAGTTTTTGTTTGATATATATATATATTTTTAAATATTACAAATGCATACATACATTATTACATTTGATCAAAAGAGGCTTATTTTATGGCCTCTTCCTTAGTATGTCATGTGATTGGTTGACACCACACCATCAGATTGTCTGACATCCTTATTGGTGGATTGCAAGTTTGCAGTTTTGACAGCGTTTGTGGTTGCTTAAAATCTGTTAGCAAACAAAGACTTTGTCTGAAGCCCAGTATTTAGATTCTTTGATTTCTCCAGTTTACAAGTGCTGTAGCTTGTTTTCTTACCTGTAACTGTAGTGTGATTTTGCCTGCCTCATTGTTTATGTGTTTATGAGGCACTATTCCATTATCCTGAACGCTGAGGAGCTGCTCGTTCCTCTGGAACATGCCTTTCACCACCTTAACCTTTAGACGACTGCGCAGAATGATGGCAGCGTTACCTACAGAAGCCAGACACAAACATATAAAACACAAGATCTAAAATACAGTTCGCTTCTAGTTTCAGAGATGAAAAACTCTCAATCATTGCACCTTCAAACACTTTATCCACCTCTGTTCTAAAAGACTCAAACTTGAATGGTGTGAGAAATCCTAAGGAGCCCAGATGGAAGGCCATGACAGGAGGAACGCTGCCCTTAAACAAATGAGACAAAACCACATTTCATTCTTAAATAAATCTCTTAACAACCTACTTTTGCATATACAAATTCTCTCAACTTCTATGAAGCACACAAAGAACATCCCATGGAAAGCAGATGAGACTGACCAATAAGGAAACAAATAGGATAAGACGAGAGAATACCTGGAAGAGAGATGATGCATACAGAAGAGTTCCATCTCCACCCAAACAAATAATCAAATCGATGAAGTCCGAGATGTCATCAAACCCTGTGTGAACACATTGATAAATAACTCATTTTCCTAATGCACCCAATCCTTCATTGGTGTGTCAGGGTTATGCAAATCATGTTGCAAGTAACACAGTGAGCTTTCAATACCTTCCCTGAATGTGCACAGCTGATTACGAATGGCTGAAAAGGAGTCATCTCTCAAGAGAGAGCCATCGTCTACAACTTTCTTTTCCACATAAACCATCAGGTGTTTCTCCTGATGGTAGAAATAACTGTGTAAGTATTTGTGTAAATCACCAAATCTAAAAAAACAAAACCGTAACGTGAACAGTAGCACCTGTAACTTCCTAGCTTGTAAATTAACTACTAATGTTGCTTTTGTGTAACCTACCTCCACGAGGAACCTGCAAAGCTCTTTGAACGGCTCCAGAAGGGTCTCATCTCGGATCTTTCTGATGACCAGGACATTGAGCGGGGGTTTGCTCCAGGTTAGCCGCTGGCTGGCTGGATCCTGAATGTGCCTGCGAGGAAAGTCGACAGAGTAGGCAAACATTATACGTGTCGGCACTGCACTCCAAGCAAAGCAAAACGGCATGCACTTTGTACTTTTTCTACACTCATTACGCAACTTAAATTTATGGTCAAATAGTGGAAAGCCCTTGTAAAGTGGACTTCTGCTTTTGGTTTCTCATAGTTCTAGGATCAGATCGTTTTTGTAATAACTACTTAATACAATAAATAGCTATCGTTTGACACATTCACGGTTTGTCTGTTAATTTGAAAAATGTAAATATTTATACACACATCCTGTACCAAGAAATAACAAAGTCGAACAGATAGGTTTCTATTTTTTTATTTATTTTTTAACACCATGTCAGCAACAGTGGCTACATTCAGATGAAACATTTAAATTGCACAATTCAGTTTCTAAATGTTATTGTTGCATGCAATCCAAAAAAATCTTTTTTAGAGTGTGAAATATACAGAAACACATAACATATCTAAACAACATTAGATATCAAACCATAAACCCCACATTACCCTCTGCATGTGGTTTTTCCTGGGGGATGTAAAACAGGCATAGCACTGAGGAGCTTCTTTTTTTTTTTTTTAAGAAAGTTCTTGTGACAGCCACTGGAGTACCTGACTGCGCTGCTCTCCAGCTTCCTCCAACAAAACACTCTCAACCAATCAGAATTCAGCACACAAGAGCTTATCACTGTATTTGTCCAATCCTTTGGTTAACATAGTTTAAACAGTAACAAGACACAGATGTGACCCAAGCCTGACTTTGCTTACTTACATGACAGAGGTTGGGTTGGGAAGAACGCAAGCTTTGGGTCCAAAGTGAGTAGCAGGATAGGGTCCATGTAAAAAGTGCCCTCGTCTGCAACAAAACAGGCACTCAAGTCACTGCACATTTTCATTTTTAAGGTTCAACAAGACCACATGGTGTGTTTTGTACCTGCATCTATCCCATCTTTTTGGGCAACCCTCAGCAGTGTCCTCTACTGATGCAGAAGCTTCTGATCCGGCCTGCTCAGGCAACCAATGTACGCTTCCCCCCGACAGGTGTTCTGGACAGTCCGGCCTCCGGAGAGACCTCTTCCCTTCTTTGCGTCTTCTTGGAAGCTTCCCCTGGCGCTCCTGCTGCCTCTGTGACCGCTTGGATGAACCACCCTCCTCTGCCTTTCTGGAGGGCAGCTCGTCTTCCATGCCTTCAATTCTTATGGGGGGAAAAAAAATTGCACATCCCTATAAGACCAAATAATCCAAAGAATACCAAAGTGGGCCCCCTCATGAAGGTTTCTGGTTAATTGGTCAATGGTACCTATATGTCTAAGCAGCCCTGCTGTATATGGGTCAAAGATGAAAAGGGGTTTTCAAGCACCAAAAAAATTAAGTGTAACTCAGCTTGGAATTATTGTTGTGTTTCAGTACATTAAAAAGCATCCAATTCAATTAATTTGCTTTGCTTTTTTTAAATTCTATTTTATATTCTGATTTGAAACCTTAAAAGTAGACACTTTATTTGCATTTAATGTGCTTTCTACGAATATAAAATCGCTTAAATGTAAACATTTAAATATCTTTGACCCATCTGGATCTTGTTGATCAAAATAGATATTTGACACGCAAAAGCGGATATAAACAGAAGAATCAAATATCTTCAGCTGGTGTCATGTTTGAATACATTTACATATAATAGCTGACATCAAATGCTTTAGGGAAGTTAACATGTTCTGCATCTAGACATACAAAACTCCTTTTAACATTTTTTTTTTTTTTTTTTACAAAATTGTGGGATTTTAGGCTACATTAAATATTTGTTAAAAATAATTTACCATATTGGAGAACAATTCAATACAAACCAGGTGATTTAAAATTGTAAAAAGGGTGAAAATACCAATATACATTAAATATAGTCACAATATTAAATTACTAAAACCTTGATGTTAATAAAAACAGTCCCATGGACATTTTTTATGTCAAACGCCTATGTATTTTTTTTATTTACTGTTTTTCGTAGTGATGTACTCAAACTGGAACAACCAGTAAAAGACAGGACGTGCTGCACGTTCAATAAGCATAGGCAGCTAGTCTGAAACTTGTCTATACTACTACAAATAAAACCTATCACTTTACTAACAAGGCAGAATTTTTAAGTCACAACGAGGTGATAAGAAGCAGCAACCGAGAACAAAAAAGCGACAAGACATACTGCACTGAAGACAGCAGTAGGAACATTTTCATCGACCAAAACTTCCGTTAAATTAGCCGCGCGGGGCTAACTTAGCCAAACACATTTCACCAGCGCTTACCAAATCACGGGGGAAATCCCGCAACTTCCCATTTGGACTTCACAATCTTTTACAACTGAACAGATTGCCTACAATTATTACACTTCAACGGGTTACTTTGACAGCAACACTGTTTCCAGGCTTACGGCTAATGCTCAATAATATTATGGGATGTCTACAATGACGTCATGACGGCTCTCGTGACACCAGGGCCGCTGCGTAGAACCTCTGAGAAGCAGATGGATACCTTGCTTTCGCTAAATGTTCAGTATTTTTGTATGCCTTCGTAATATATTTCTTTAATTAGTTGTTATCTTTTATGTATAGTTTTAATACATTCATTTAGTTCTCTCTTTATACATAAAATTATTAATATATCTTCGAAGTCAATTCAATTCAATTCATGATAAATATCATTGCAAAGCAGCTTTACACCAAAGTCATGTTTTACAGTGTATGTAGTAATAGTTTGTAAATGTACATATGGCATAGATGTGAGATAAAGATCAATTAATGACACAATCGAACAGACAAGGAACATTATAAATTAGTAGAGTTCAGTAGTGCTGTGTGTTGTTTCAGGGTTGGCATCATCTTAAGTCCTCTGTGGGGTTGGCATCATCTCTTCTTAAGTGTTCTGGATCCAGGCTGGAGCTTGTTAATTCCTAGTTATCATGGGATTGGTAGAAACAGAACAAATAGGAACAAAATTAGCGTAGCTGCTGTTCAAACTAAGAAAATTAAGATTTGTTAAACCA
>JAUCMU010000042.1:14520376-14580028 GCA_032275025.1 Enteromius treurensis
TGTAGATTTATATTTATCAAATTTATTGGCAACAGTTTGTTTAAATATAAATGAACAATAAACAAAAACAAGTCTTTCATCTTTACAGAATAAAACTATATATATAAAAAAAAAACTCATAAAAAGCATTCTGGGAAACAGAAATCCTCATCAACCCTTTTATGTTTTCTTCTGATACTGGTTTCCAGAAATGCTTTTCATGTGGCTGTTATTTTATGTAACTTGTCCTGTAAAGACAAAGATTTGTTAACGTTCAATGTACATTTATCTTTGAACAAACTGTCGCTAGCAAATAACATAAATTTAAATCTACAGTAAGTTACTGGCAAACAGCTGTGAATAATACTGTAATTTCTGCAGAAATATTTTAGTGTTGCATTGCAACCTGTAATTATGTCTAGTTCCTTTGTAGCCTGCTGCCGTTAAAGCTCTTATTCACATCTTTCTCAATGAAGGGTGGAGCCAGCTTATTGTGCCTGCTTATTCAGACACGTACCTGTCTCTTTTGAACATTGCAACACCCAGTTAAATTTTCTTTAGAGCCGATAATAAATCCATAGCTTTAGACATAAACACACCCTTTTAGGGTCTAATTCCTTTCTACACAAAGCTGCATAGCTGGATTTTTCAGCCACTACTTTTTTTGCTTGTTTGCTAACAAGTGTCCAACAATGAACGCATATGCATTGCAAGAGTTTTTTTCTTGGAAATCTTAAAACATTTTAAGCATTTTGACGTAAAATGAATGACTAATTTAGAGTAGTTTTTTTGTGCAACAACTGTAATTTAAGTAGCTATATGGATATAAGCAATTTTCATATAACGAATACTGAAACTGCTTTTTTGCTTCCCTCTTTTACTCTTTTTCACTATTTGCTTAGATCATCATAGGTAAAATAGTTAAACACTGAAATTCTGGGTTTGGACTTAGGAGCAAATGTAGTATTCAAATTAAATTTTAAAAGAAGACAAATGACATGACAGACATCGTAATTAAAACATGGTTTCCCCAAAATATATGAATGTGACCAATTTTAATATTTTAATATGAAAGTTGCTGAATGAGTATAGTGTTGTTGAATTAGTACAGATGAAAAACATAAAACCACATCTACACTTTAATACATGGAAACAATGTCATTCATGCCCATACATGCTTGACAAATAATAAAGAGCTCCAACTCAAAGTGGGCTATTCATTTAGTGTGCATACAAGGCTGGCCTTTACCTTAGTGGGGTGTGTCAACTGAAAGCTTATGTGAACTGAGTTTCAATGAGGAACTTCTGGCCAGTTAGTTACAAGAAAGACTGGTTTGTTGATGGTCCTGATTTCTGCCTTGGATTATGCCATATCATGGAAACATCAATTCTTTCTCTTTTGCTGGTTCTGTGGCTCAAGAGTTTGCTAAACTGGCTGGTGGTTGTGGTGCAGCGACATTACATGATCAGGAGCTTCTCTGGATTCTTCTGCATTTCCTTGGCACTAATTGACAGTGTCTTGAGTTTGGTCCTCGCTGCGATTTTCTATCTGGAAGACTTCAACATCTCAGGCTGGCACTTCACCAGGTTTCACGTATGCCTGTTGACTCAGGTTGTTTGTTTTATCTACGCCATGCTCCATTGGCCAGTGTTTCTCTTTGTAGGACTAGACAACTTCTGGACACTACCATCAAGCTCAACACACACACCCTGGAAACAAAAGCTTACTTACATTGCTGGAGTGTGTCTCCTGTGGATTCTAGCAGCTTTGTACGTCTTCTGGGACCCTGGTTTTGTTCTGTTGTTAGATGATGAGAAGCACAAGTGTGTGCTGTTCAGCAGCCCTCAGAGCTTTCAGGTTCTCTTAGCAATGCTACTGACGGTTACCTGCATCATTCTTTACTCGTACTCTCCGTTTGAGAGATGGAGGGTGGAAGTGTACATGCATGTACATGCCACTCAACAAAGCTGCTTGACTTGTTTAAGGCGGGCCATGCATACCTTCCTCAGCACGTGGGCCTCGTTTCTCCTCCTGATGATCATATCGCCGCTGCTCCAGATGGAGATGCACGCGCAGCTGCAGCTTAACGTCATCTGGCTGTGTTTCGTCAACAGTTTTTTCGTCGCTTTGACTCTGTGCGGCCGCTCTTTTACATCGACTTCCAAGAAAAGCGACACCATTACAGATGGGTTTTGTTCCTGGTACTTTTGTTTTACATATGGAGCTGACGAGTGGAATAATGGAAAACAATCCAGTGACCGCACTCAAGTTAAAACTCTAAATATCTGACCATGTTTACTCTGGAGAATTTTTTCTTTGCTTTCGTGTTTGCATAAAACTTGATAACAAAAAATTTTAATGTTTGCACAACTGATTCGTCTCTTTGCTGTAAGGAAAGAACGTCACCTTTTATAAGACTACTGATCATGTCATTTCTGCTTCAAACGTACTAAAGAGCTCTGAATTACAAGTGTCCTTCCGTCTAAATGCAAATAAACTGGACCCATGAAAATTAGAAGGAAGATACACAAAAGTAAGGAAGCTTATTTACATTACAACTAGTCTAGCAGTCTAACCGGTTTATTCACTCCCCGATACTATATTGCAGTTTAGCAATATTTACATATAGGCTAAGTTAAAGATGACCAAAAAGTAAAATGAAATTCAGACAGCTTGTGATGTAAGTTATGTGTTTAACAGATAAATATATTTTGATATTTGAAATGTACAAATAATCCTCAAAAAAAATGTTGTATCATATTTGATAAATATAAACTTTTATTAAAAAAAAAAAAAATTTAGAGTATAGATAATTAAGTAAAGCCTTGTTTCAATTCAGTAATTGGTTGTCTTGGAATGTTAATAACAATATCAAGTGTATGCTTTGATTTACTTAAAATCATTGGATATTTCACAGCAAAAATAATTAGGCCACTTGAAGGCCTTTTATACTTGTTAAAAACTAAATTATCAATCAGATGACAGAGAGCATGTAATAGATTCTGAACATCAGCGGCAGTGATTGAATTGATGTAATTCATCAAATATTATAGGTTTTAAAGGAAGTTAAAGAAGGTTTCAAATGTTTTTGTAAAGAAACGTGGGGGGACACGAGGGTGAGTAATAAGATCTAATTCTTTGTGTGAAATGTCCTTTTAAGTAGCTAAATCTACCAAAGCAACTATGCATACAATGGAAAAAAAAAAGTACACGCAGCTGGTTCAACACTACAGAACTTTACTTGAATTGAATCCAAGTTCATTGTCTATACAAGATATATTTACAATGTCTGAAATGGGGGGAAATAAACAATAACACTAGATACAACTGAGGTATTAGCTAAAAGCAGTTACGTGTATTTAACTCGTAAATATCAATCATGATAAACAGTTTGAGATGTGTCATCTGCTTTAGAAAACATCTTATCACAACATGAGGTAGGAGAGCAATGTCTCATTTTCATGCAAGAGCAAAAAATCTCTCATCACACTGTAGGATTGGCAACATATGCAATGATACACACAAACACTGCATTTCATATCTCAGATTTGCAACTTAAAATATCTTTGCCGTTTACAAAAGTCGTAAACAATGATATTGTTTCTATTACAGTGTTGATTGTGTTCTCAAAAGAAAAAAAAAAGCATCACATCTGTTGTCCCCCCCCCCCCCTTTTTTTTAATAGTAATATCTCAGTTACACATTAGAAAAAGTGTGATTAAGATCATAGGGACACATGCTGTGCTGGCAGGTAGTTATTTGTATACTACATGTATTTTTCCCATTATATAATAAAAAGTTCATATAATTGCAATTTTCTTTTCTCTTTTGCCATTAATCAGCTCAAGGGAGCCACAGTAATCATCATCCCCTGTAAAATGGGATATTTCCTCTATAATGCAAAATAGCTTTGCTGAAAAACTCTAGCATTAGATTGCTTTAAAGTACAATTTTGCTAATTATATTATACCAGGCCTATACATATCAGATATTTCACACCTCTCGAATATGTACAACGTTATCGTCATATTCCTTTTCTTAACACTGCAAAAGCCAAAAACAGGTCTGTTGTTTCAATAGTCTAAAGAGCACTGTATTCCTATGCAAATTTAACATGGCATTGTACATAGAAGATATACAGCGCCCCCCTGTGTACAAAATGAAATTTACAGGTTTCATAGAATCGTTACAAATGAAAAGGTATCCACTAGAAAGCTTCAGAAATACATTTTAATACCCAAAACTATCAAAAACAGCATTGAAACTGGCTGCTACAGAGGTAACTGTGGTGAAAACAAAAGAAACCTAATACTGATTGTACAGAAATTGTAGTCGACACTGTAGTAATGCATTACAGTGCCAAAACAAATGCTACAATCTCTCAAAAGAACTACACATGAAATCAGATATATATATATATATATAAATAAAACACATTGCTCTTTTCAGTACACACACAGTCTCTCATATCAAATGTTTCTAGCATCTATATTAGGCTCTTGAGCACATTTAGTGCCCATTTACATAAAGTCTACTCTTCTCAGACAATATGGAGTAACGTTTTTGGAAAGGTCGTATGTGTGAGAGAGAATAGGAAAACAAATTTTCTGCATTTTACCAATAATGAATCCGTGTTTTAGCATAACAATATAGTAGCTAACAATGCATGCATTATTTCACTCCCTTGTTTCTAAGAATTGAAAATTCTTTTTTTTTTTTATATATATATATTTATGTGTGTAAATATATAAAAAATGAGAAATATGAAAAGCTGAACACCACCAAAATAACAACAGGCTGTCAATCTCAGTGGGCTCCAATGAAATGGATGAAATGACCCACTGGAGGGAAACACTGAGGCACTGGACAGCTAATGTCACTGTTTTTATTCCCCGTTGTGTAAGGGTTCTGAGCATCATGCGTCCCTACACCACCTTACACACTTCATCATCAACCAATCTTCAGACAAAAAAACTTAAAGGAAAAAACGGAAAACAAAAAAACAAAAGCACTTGGGCTACGCCCAGCTTTTCAAATGTGATCAGAAACCTTGAAGGATTGTTTATAAGAATTTAGTTAATATATTAATGACTACCTTATGTACAAAGTGTATATAAATCTGTATTAGTTAATACATTAAATAATTTCTGAATAATTTCAAGAAAAAAGCTAAAAAATGGCAAAGCACTCATTTACAATATATTTTAGTTTTTTTTTTCTATTCTTCATAGATGGATGTATTCACATAAGTCAGGGTGTTTCTTTAAGTTCTCCTCTTTTACATCGAAGAGGTTTTGCACTGTACACATTATCAGGTTTAAAAAACTGCTGCGGCTTGGCTGACTGTGAATCTGATGAGTTGTGCACAGTGGAATGTTCTACGTGAGATATATACATCACGAAAGAGGCCTAGATGTACATCCAATATTGTGAACAGAACAGAAGAAAGAAAAGAAAAAGAAAGAAAGAAAGAGCTCTAGTGGCAAAACCGCTTTACTTCCTGTGTCCATCTTTCTTCATGCATCTAACAGTTGATGTATAAGTGGGCATCAGAGGCAGCTGCCCCATTCTGCAGAGACAAAGCGTGCCTCTTCAACCCTCAAACGGTACAGCACTAATTCCTTTACGCCCCTCCCTTGGCCCCCTGTCTATTTTTCTTCTCCCTGTCAGACCTGTTTGTTCACTCATCCAGAATAATGACACAGAGGAATGGATCAAAATATAAGTGACAGCCTAATTATTTAACCAGCATTCAAAAACTAGGTACTTTACTACTAGTTCTCAGATGAATAAAGAAATCAGCTTTAGGTGAATGGGAGATTGTGAAGCACTAAAATGCTTTAAATCGTCAATTGCACTACTAATCCTTTGCTAAGAAAAAGACAAATATAAGGTCTACCGTGTGCTTTGTTTTAAGATCGGATCTTGAAGGGTGATCTTGCAACTTCTGAGCAACTACAAGCAGTATGTTCTTATTGGCGCCACAGGAACTCTTTTATGCTCTGAACAGAAACGTCAGAGTGAGGTCGGCTGCGCTACCCTGAAGCTATTTTTTGTATAACTGCTTGTAGTTAAATATGGGCCGAGTCTCATAGTGTTCTCCAGTAGGGGGCGTATGTGAGTCTTTGCTTACTGCATCAGGCAGGAATGAACTGAGCTGTTTGTCATATACCAGCCTGCAAAGGGTCAGCAGTGCAGACAGGAAACATATAATCAACACCAGACTGAAAAGAAAAACGGCAGGCAGGGAAAGAAAATGGAGGGGAGAAGGAGAGGAAGAGAGGGAGGATTATGATCTTAAACTGGGGGGCCTCAGTAAGGGGGCCCTCTACATTTCCGAATCGCTTGCATTAAGTATGATGACTTAAATAGGCTATAGAATGTCACAAAAACCTCCCGTTTTTTTCTGTAGGAAACAATGATACACAAAATTTAAATAAAAAAGTAAACATCCACATGGGTTCTTGCTGATGCAGGGTATTGGCATCTTGCCGTTTGACATCCTTGGGCTTCGTGTCACAAGTAGTATTTTACGGAGTGTCAGTTTCCCTGTATCCAAAGAGCTGGGAGCGCTTTCCCAACGCCACAGGAGTCCAAGAAAAGAAACGACTCCACTGTCCCATCAGCACGACTATAAATTAAAACAAACATGTACATCCAAAAAAATGCTTAACGACTGGTCAAGGGCAGGGTGGCACGAAAAGTCTCTTTAAATTAAACGCAAAGGTGAAGTCTTTTTTTGTGGTGCTGCGACACAACCGGAAGCGGTTATGGGAGAGCTGCTCTTTTCGGCAGAGGTTGTCTTGTGTTTGTCTATGACTCTGCAGGGAGCGTGATCCTGGGCTACAGGCGTGGAAGTGTGCGAGAGAGGGGGAGGGGGCGAGTTTATCTGGAGGTTACCTCAAGGGCCGGTGAAGAGAGGGAATGCTGGGATTGGGGGCTTGCGGAAGGGGTCGGGGGTTGGGCAGGGCTAGTGCTGCGGCTCCCCTTGGTGCCAGACTGGACCATCTGCTGCTGAAGCTGCGAGATCATGAGCTCCAGCTTCTCTCTGGCCTCCCGCTCTCTGCAGAGCTCCTCTTGCAGTTCCTGCCGCTCTGCCTCGGCACGCTCCAGACAGCAACGAAGCTCACACAGCTGCGGACAGAACGAGAGCGTGGTTACTAATGGGAACGCACAAAATATTCCATAAAAGAAAAAAAAAAATCTGAGTGAGCAGTGATTTCAGCAGTAGAGCAAATCTATAGAGCCTCTTTAAGATTTCATGTCTGCATGTGCGAGTGATTTGAGAGCTTGGAAAAAATGGTTCACTGGATACTGCGCACATGCTGAACGTGTCTATCCATTCTCATGGGCAAAGGAGTATACTTTGAAAGGCTTGCATGCTGGACTGTGCATATAGCAGAGTAAACAAAGAAAATAAAATTTCTTTATGAGTCAAAAAGGCTTACAGTCACAATTTATTTTTACAAACCCACTCGAATGAACAATGAGCTTAGAGGCTAAAGAAAGAAAACCAACCTAGATTGCAATAAAGAAAAAAAGAAAAGAAAAAGAAAGTAAACTATAAATGTGTTAGAGCAGTTAATAATATTACACCTGCAAGTCTTTACTAATGCGCACTAATAATCGACAGTATTTAGACAGCCTGATTTGATTAGACTGAATATGCGATTTAAAAAGTGTGTGCACCATTGCCCAAATTGATGGTTGAAATGCAGAAATCAGGCCCAGTGTGCAAATCAGGGCAGGCTCTGCCTCTCCATCTTAGTGTGCATATGTATCTGTCTTCCTGTTACTGAATCCCTCCCACACACAGATGAGCTGTGCAGATACATGCGGCATATTGCATTGGGTACAGTAATAATAATTCACACTGGGTACAGTTTATCATTGCATCACAGTTATTCGGGCATGCTCAGATTGGCTCTACTGCGGTCCACGCATGTACCTGTGCGTTGTACTGCGCCTCCTGCTCTTTGGGTTGGCAGGCGCAGCTCTGCTGTCTGAGCTGCTCCAGTCGGTGTTCCAGCTGTCTCTGCTCCTGCCGCACCTCCCCCAGTCTCTGAGCATGCTCAGTGTGCACCGCCTCCAGCTCATTCTGCAGCTCCAGCTGCTCTGCAGACAACTCCCTCAGCCTGGCTGCCTCGCCCCCGCGCACTGCCTCCAGCTCCTGCACACACACGCACATCGAGACATGCGTCAAACAATGTACAGCAAAGGTCGAGGGTTTGTAGTGGACAAGTCGAGGGTGATAAAGATCAACTGGAACATACTCCTTTCTGCTCTGGCCTTCACCTTTACTCTCACTATTACAGGGTCTCTCTCTTTTCAAGGAGCACAAAAGAGCTTCTCTGATACACAACTAGTCCATCTCCCTGGCTCTATTCCAATCTCTAGTGAGCTGCCTATTTAGAGGAGCATTTTTAGACATCTTAGGCTTGCTCTCAACATGAAGGCTGCTGCAAGCAGAAGGCAGCAAAATCATGCTGCGTTTTAAGATACCCGTTTAGGCCAAAATGTAGGGCAGAATCGCATATAATTTCACAGACGAGGCAATCCCAGATGCAATATGAAAAAAACTTAATGATCATTTTCATACAAAAAGGCAGCAGGAAATGCTGAATATAAATGCGTTTTGATTCATAAATGTGTGCATATACAATGCATAAATAAAAATCTAATTAAAAATGTACTATTTTATTGATTTTTTTGTGTTTGCCATTTATGTTTTGTACTTAACGTTTCATCTTAGCTTAGATGCCATTTCTAATTTCACATTTTAATGGCACTAACAATTGAATTTATTTGATATTATTACTTTTATTATGCATTAAGGATTAACCTACACATTTTTAACTGTAAGAAATATTTTTGCTCTTACATTATTCTATTAGAAAAAGAAACGGTTGACTTAGACAATTATTTAATTTGAGAACATTGACCCCCCCCCCCAAGTATGTCTTTACACAAAAATAAAAATGCTGGCTTCAAATTGTAAGGAAGGGGGTCTGTTGCAAGGGGGTCAACATTTGAGTTTACAATCCCTGTAATGTGTAATTAGTTAGCATATGCTAACACCAGTTCCTATTATCAATCAATTGTGAGCATTGTGTACCACAGCACGCATGGTGTATGAAGCCAACAGGTTATTTATGAGTTATGTTGCTTCCTTAGAAGTGGATGTAGACCGCAGACAGCTCATTAAGGTTTGGAACAGAGCCTCTGTGACTCAGGAAGGGATGATTGGTCTTATCTGACTGTCTCACCATCTCCAGCTGCAGCTGTTTCTGAAGGGTGGAGTTCAGCTTTTCTTGCTGCCGCCGGTACATCTGCACGATCTCCACCATGATCCTGTCCTTGTCGTCCTCCACTCCGCTGTCTTTGCCCTCAGTGGGAATGGGGGCGTGCTGCTTGCCGCCCAGGCTGGTCTCCATGGTGACTGATGGAGGAGGTTGTCGGCGCTCATTTGCTTCGCCCGCGTGGTGGGATTTGGCCTCCTCTGCAATGGAGGAAGGAGACGCGGGAAGATCTGAGGAAAAGAGAAGAAACCACAGTTAACCACACTCACGCGATCACACACATACCTTATCTGTCATGTGCTATAACTCTGTGTGACTAATTCTCTGTGGGTGTCTCTCTTTGAAGGTCAGTGTGGAGGGGAAGAGCTGGAAGTATCACACAGAAATGTGAGGCATGCAGAGAATTTCTCGATCTAAAAATCCCTTTTTAACGCTGCTAACGTGCAACACACGCTCTACATACGAATCACCTGCACCAGGCAAACAGCAGCAGTCTAGCGTGTGTGTTTAGATGAGAAATACGGGAGTCCAAAGGGACAGAGAGAGAGAGGTTGTAAGAGAGATACAGCTCATTTAAATGTAGGACAGGAAGGCTGCAGGTCTGGCACTGCAGAGCCGAATAACAGCCTCGCTCTGCTGCTAGCCTCTACTGTGACTAAGACCTGTCTGTCACACTCAGAAGAATGAGTCAGAGAAGGAGAACGAGAGACGGAAGGGACACAAGGGAGCCAGGATGGAGAACAGGCACTTGGATGAGAAAGAGAGGAGAGACAGGGGAGTTAGGATGGAGACCCGGTGTATTTAAAGAAAGAGAGACTGAAGGAGGAGGAAAAAAGGCACCTGGATAGAAGAGACTCATAGGTACATGGAAGAAAAGAAAAAGACTGAAGAAGAGAGACAGGAGAAAAATGGGGAACCAGGATGGGGAATGGGTACATGAAAGAAAGAGACAAGAGACATGGGAGTCAGAATGATGGGAGATGGAGGAACGGAGGATGGTACATGGATGAAAAAGACATGGATTGAAGAAGAGAGACAGAAATTACTTTTTAAAAAAAGAAAAGGGCAGGCAGAAAAAAGAACAGGTACACTGAAGGAATATGACAGAAAAAGAAGGGAGGAGAAAAAAAAAAGAGAGAGAAAGATAGCGAGGTGAGCAGTGTGCCATGGGGGGTTGAAAGAGGATCAAAAAGTGAATAAAGGATGAGAGGGGCACAGAGGAAAAAGGAAAAAGAGAGAGAGACAAGCAAGGAGGACGGAAGGAAATGTGGCGTGCTGCGGTGGAGGCTGGACACCCCTCCCCCAGCACTCCAGAGCGATCTGACACTCGCAGGGACAGCGGCCTCTTTTCATTCCCCCTCTCTTTACTGGCAACTATAAAATGTGAGTTGTATTAATCATTAGCAAGACACTCTCAGCAGCTCCTCACCCTTTAAGTGAGTCAACCACATACATGCCCATAAATTTCTGACCTTTAACAGCACATCATTCTTGTGCATGCATGTGCATTCATTTACAAGGATAACCAAAGAGTGCAGTGGTTACTGACCTGTGGTGGGCTGGCCGTTGTGGGTCAGTGTTCTCCTGCTGTAGTGTTGCTTGAGCAGGGCCCCCAGAACCTCGTGGCTCACCTCCCCCTCCTTCCGCAGGGACACGTTGGGGGCCACCATCTTATCGTACGTGTACAGGTAGTAACTGCAAACATAGCAGACACCCTCAGGCTAGTGCACATACAATGTTTTAACTAAAAACGCCAAACAAAGGAGAATTGTTGCTCTCAGTGAGCTTTTCACACGTACAGCTGAGCAGCTAATGATGCACTACAGAGCTAATCGCAATAATCAGGTCAGAC
This sequence comes from Enteromius treurensis, assembly GCA_032275025.1. Classification (NCBI taxonomy): domain Eukaryota; kingdom Metazoa; phylum Chordata; class Actinopteri; order Cypriniformes; family Cyprinidae; genus Enteromius; species Enteromius treurensis. The sequence continues at coordinate 14,531,508 of JAUCMU010000042.1, forward strand.
AAATTAACATTTAACAGTCTAGTTGAAGTGTGGCAATGCACTTCCATTTGTTTTTACTATGAGCCTTCAGGTCAAGTGCGGTTGTGCTCTTATGAGGTTTGCAAATATAAATCTTAAATACATTTTTAAATTGTCTAAAAAGAAGAGTGGTAAAAATGGCATCAGCATGCTAGAGCACTGCCATGTGGTTTCTAAAGTCAACATTTCCAGGTCCAAACCAGAGACTCAAGTCTCCCCAGACCCTAGATATGATCTATTTATGGAATTTTGCCCATTTTATGATATCCACGTCCGTAATCAAGGGAATGCTGGGAAAAAAAGCTGTACCTTGGGTGGATGATAGGCCCTTGTCCTGGTTCCTCTTTGATATCAGAAAACAGTCGACTGAACACAAGTGAAGACTGCAAGTTGCCCTGTACGCACAAACAAGTGTGAATCAATATTAATGACGCACTTTAGAACCGTTTGAATATGCAATGGACTGTCTGAGCTGCATTAAAATACATGTCTACACATATTTGCACATGAATTATACAGAAGTTCTTTAAGGTCTCATTACACAGATTATCAAGCGCCTTGCGCAGGAGCAGTCAAACAGAGATAATTACGAAGAAAAGTACAAACACACAGAGGGGAAACTTGGTGAGGGGAGTGAGGATGCCTGAAGCAGAGTAAACAAAGAGAGTAGTACAAACATCCTGCTGTAATATCATATATGCATGAGAAGAACTCATCCATCAGTGGGCACAGATCACAGGCTGACAGGTAGAGCATTAATGAAGAGGATGAGCAAAAAATAGCATTAAGTGAAACCGCCCGGTTGGCTTTCTGGTTGTTTGATTCTTGATATTCAGGATGGGTGAGGTATACGGGGAGAGAGAGTGGCTATGTTTTGAAGATGTGTCTCGGATGTGTGTCGGCCTCTGATTGTGTGACTAGTAAATTAACATTTACTCTACAAGCACAATGCTGTCAAAAGTCAAATATTTTGGACTTTATCTACACCAGCATTTAACGTCATCCCATGTCAAACGGATCACCTAAAAAATACACTAGCCTTTAATATACTTAACAACTAAGTACTTACATCAAAAAATAAGCACAGTGTACTTATTGTGATCATACCGTACTGCAAAACACTTTTGCTGCTCTCGAAGTGGTATACAGGTAAGATTAGGGACAGGTCTGGTGGTATGGGTAGGTTTAAGGGTAGGTTAAGGTGTAAGGGTCAACAGTGTAATTATAAAATGTAATTACAGAAATTAATTACAGATTTAATTACATATAGGTGTTTTTATAAAATATAAGCACAATGTAAAAACATGCATGTATACAATAAAGCGCATTGTATTGAATCATTAATTTAAATGGAAGTGCATAGTATTTAAGGTCACTTAGTAAAAAGTGAGACCAAACATTCAGCAGAATAAAGGTTTTGAACATTAACAATAAGAAAACATTTTTTGAGCACCAAATCAGCATATCAGAATGATTTCTGAAGGATCGTGTAACTCTGAAGACTGAGGTAATGGATGCTAAAAAAATTAAGCTTTATCATCAGAGAAATAAATTAAAATCGTTATTTTAAATTGTAATATTTTCACAATACTACTGTTTTTACTGTAGTTTTATTCAAATAAATGCAGCCTTGGTGAGCACAAGAGACTTCTTTTATACTAACTTTACCTAAAATTACCAAAAACTTTTGAACTATAGTGTGTTAATAACAAACAATCCCCTCCACTGAAAGTGGTTCGCACGAAACAGTATGGACCCTGTTTCACCTGGCCCTGTCCAATCGTGATTAAAGCATGTCAACCCAAGATCTCCACCCAAAATGAAAAAAGGAAGGACACCGGGTGACACCCAGATGACTGTTGGGTCTCTGGTGCGTGTGAAATTAGATATTTCTGAATGAAAGATGGATTGAAAGAGAAAATGAGAGGAAGGGGTGTTAATGTGGGAGTTGTCTCGGGGTGGGTGAGAAGGGTGAGGTTGGGTTTGAGGCCTGCAATGAGTATGAGTGAGTAAGATAGAGAGTAGCTGTTTCCTGTTTCTGACTCGATGAGGAAGAGGGTGTGCGAGGATAAACGAGGAGGCCGTTGTGTGTAAACAGAGACAAGCAGGAGATGGGCCACTTGAAGAACAATTCAGTTGGAGAAATGGCAATGCTCAGAATGGTGGCTGTAGGAAAGAAAGTCCCACTGTACACTGCCTTATTAGCCTAATTTCAGCTAAAACAAAGCTTCATTTAAAAAACAGCATTTCTTATTAGTGACTTAACTGCTATTACACACTAAGCAGTTTTGGAGATTTTAGACTGTTCCCATTTAAGCACACATGATCATGTACTTGCAGGTCTATTGCTCAGATAGAAAATAGCTGCCCGGGAGCGATGCCAAGATCCCTGTTGAGTTGCCTGACTTGCATTAAATGGACTTTGTAGTAAAGTGATGCAGTACCTTAGAAGGCATCTTTTTCTCCTGGATGCTATCAGACAGCTTGCTGTTAGGTGGGCAGGGTGCAGGACTGGACTTCCTCCCGTGACTGTCTTCATCCACCACCTTCTGCGAGAAAACACACAAACACATGCTTTATGAGCGCAACACTGTTAACACTTAGCTGGAAGCATTGAGACATGCAATACATCTGATATCACTGATCTTGTGGACAAATCACCACATTCAATCTGTCCGTCACCTCCTCTGCTCAACGTGTTCGACAAACACGCTGCGAGGCTTGTACATGTGTGTGCACGAGTCACACACCTTAAATACAGGGCAAGCTGATGGTTATCAGACTCAGACAGAGCTTAATATAGCTGACACAGAAGGATAGAGACCTTACATTCATCCGACATAGCAGCCGTTCACTTCTTAAGCCTGTGTGTGTGATTCATATGTGCATTTACAATCCGTAACATCCTCTATTTGGCAGAGCAAAGAAGAAAGCGCAACGCACACCCTCGTCCCTCCATCACAGAGACACTAACAGTAGTGACTGGGTGAGTGCCAGAGGAGGAAGAAACATGTTTTATCTGGAGTAAATTACAACTTCCTGCAGACTGCGGGATCTCCTGTTTCCTGTAGCCTTAAGGATGAATGGCGATGTCGTCGCACAACATAAAGCAGCTGTACGGTGGAGGGGTGACATGGCAACCCCACACATTTATGCTAAACGCAAGAAAATGTGCGTGTAGGAGATAGGGCTGTTTTTCTTGAGGGAAGAGGAGGACTGCAGCACGAGGGAGGGGTGGGCGGCTGCCGAGGGGGGGCAGGAACAATGAGCACACTGCAGTGGTGAGCCTGTCTAACCTTGACAAGCACACACACTATGTCTGTCGGCCCATCTCTCCACACTTCACGGCCCAGCCAACACTCCCTCCTCAGCCGTGACACATGCAATCACGCTGCGTCCAATCCATCTCCTTTACGTTTACAGTCTGCAACACGAGTTCTCATCCCTCGAGAGCCAAGTGTGCAATTCTAATGTTTAAAACTGGTTCAGCATGCTATGTTTGGAGCACCCCGCAAAGTACACACTGCATAAAAATGGTATACATGCCCTTTTTTGAGTGATTTTATCACTGAAATGTGATTAAATATAGTATATGAAATAGAATGCACAAATCAAGTTTTAAGCATGAGTATGCTGGCCATACCATGTTTAATTAATCAAGAAGGGTCCGTAACCATATTTATCTCAGGAGATAAATATAGATATTTTTGCATTTCTAATCCATTATGCAAATTGTCTTGGCAGTCCAATCAAATGAGTCATGCAAAAGATGTTAAGATAATACTTGTAATTCATTCATCATACTAGAAATAGAAGGTCACATCAGGTGCGTTGAATTGTGGGATACAGTTAGACACAGCACATTTTATATTAGGTCATGTGGGGATTCTGTGCATACTGAAGATGGTCATATTATGCAGAGTATATATTTACACTTTCTATACTGCAGAAGCAGCAAAAGTAGTATGCTATTTTGAACATAGCCATTTTAGAGCTTCCAATCGACTGTACCACGTTAGAAGCAGTGCAGCCTTGACGCAAGACCTTAGAGCAAAACAAATACAAAAACAAGAGGATTTATCTAGCTGGCCTGCAGCACATGGTGCGAGTAGTGATTGTGGGCGCTGTTTACCGAGAGAGTTATTGCACTGTTCTCCTCAAGGACATGAGAAAATTACACTGGAACAGGTGTCTTGCGCTCTAAAAACGCACAAACACAATACAAACGATATAAATCTACCATATAAGCGTGACGTGATACATAAACAAAGGGCCTCTGAGAAGGTCGTAGTAATGTACACAGTTTATAAACGACAGTTTTCTCGAATGGTAACTTCTCAAATCCTATGGATCAGGTTGTTATGAGTTTCTCTCGGTGCTCTCTTCCAGGGACGCAACACCTCAGCCGTCTCTAATCTCTTTTTAATTAGTGTGGTAAAGCCCCACACACACAATCGTACTCTGTACTACGTCCTTGTGCGCGGTTGACAAATGTAACCACCACAAATCCCTCACCACGCGACATGCGTTCAGAACAATAACACACAAACACCCAGAGGACGCGAAGCCTTTTTGTCACAAACCTACGTGATATTCAAAACTCGGTGAATCTGTGCGAGAGGGAAGGCGGCTGCCCACATTGGTAACGATGGGAGCTAGCATTCCTGCAGCTCACTCATTTGAAATGTTCCCCCACTGCTCCGAACGCATCGGCGCACACACGCCTCGCTCTTCAGCAGTCGTTCTAACCTGAGCACCAAAACATCCTAGATCTAATGGAGAACACTTCAAACCCCCCACAAATTCACGTGTGCTCCCTCGAAACGGGCACAATGAGGTCACTGACATACAAACACAAATTCCATTTTGGCTCTGACAATTAATGCTGCGAGTTGTGCGCACCTGACCGCATCACTGAATTACTAACTACGGAGATCCCCTGATGAAAACAGCTACGAAAAAACAACTGTACAGGCAGAGGTTGACAGGAAAGAGTCGTAAACACAGGAAAGGTCTTTGCAGTTCCCGCACGAGCATGTTTTATGAGCTACAGCGTTAGTGGGGAATTACGAGCCATACGGGCTGATGATGAATCTTATCTAGGCCAGCCTCGCACCGTCATACAACGCGCAATGACCTTTGAGAAAGCGCACGTGTGTTCCGTAGCAATGCCATTTAACGCATTATTTGTCTATTCTGGTGTGTATAAAGCGTTTAGTTTGTGACACGAGTGTGTGTGGACTGGGGGGTAGATTTGTCATTGTAAACACCTCTCTCACACACACACAGCTTAGCACAATTCGTGTGAAAGGCGGCACACGAGGGTGATTGTATGTCCATCTGTTGCAGCTCTGGCAGAGGGTACTTATAAAGCGAAACGCAGTGCAAACGTGCAGTTTTCAGTTACAAACACACAGAGGGCTGCTGGGGCCCCTCACTGTACCCCCTACACAGGTCTCCTATTCACACATCATTAGCACTGCAGGAAAAAAACCCAAAGAGGACATGTGTTAGCCGGGTGTATGGCGGGAAAATGTAGGTTGATTTAGGGAAAGCATGTAAATCATTTACAATCTGAAAACAAAATGTTAGACTAGCATGTTGTTTATTGCATATTTTAAGAGTTTTGAACAGTGGTGTCCCATTAACTTTAGGAGACTGCTTAGAAGAAAGTCAGTTTATCGGGTTTTGAACAACATGAAGGTAAATAGACAATCAAATAAATTTCCTTTTTGGATGAATTATCCTTTTAGTTCAGCTGTGCATTTGGATGACAAATGCAAACAAACAACGGAGTAAAAATGTCACGTCAAATAATGAGTCACAAAAATCACTTTCAGGTTATTACTTCCGTTTCATTCATCAGACTAGAAAAGTGTTGTGCAATGCATTGTGGGACGCTGCTCAGTGCGCTCTGTGGTATACTGATGAGGCATCTTTTCCATGTGGGCTGGACTGTGGACAAAAGTAGGCCAACTTAATGCGGGTTGAGGAGATAAAACGGAGGAAGAGAGGGAACCAAAGAGAGATCTAAAATGGTGACAGTTTCTTTGTTTTTCTTATTGCATTTCACTTTTGCTAGGGTCAAGCTATTTGTATTATTTTGCCTCAGTAAAATAAAATAAAAACAATGCAATAGAATCACAGTAAGAACATGTTTAATGTTGTTTTTGGGTCAGTACGATTAATAAATAAATAAATACTAATAAATTAATAAATATATTAGAAAATGATTCATTAAATTGATCAAAAAGTCAGTCCTTTTAAATGTCATAAAAGATTATCTAATTAGATTTCTAATCTTAAGAATTTGAAATTCTATTCAAAGTATCATGATTTATACTAAAATATTAAGTAGCCTTTTAAAATATGAATATTTAAAATTTTTATTTTTATATATTAAAATACAAATCTTAACTCTCTTTTAAACCGAAAAAATATTTCACAATACTGCAATTTATACTATCAAACAAATGCATCCTTGGTAAGCATAAGTAACTTGTCAAAATGGAAATTATCCTACTGAAAGGAACGTAATAACTAATGCAAGAATACAATTTACACAAATTACTTTTCCTTGTTTTCTTAAATAAGATTCCATGTGTGTAGATAACAGACAGAGTCACTCCCAAAGCTGGGAATAAATCCAGCAATAATTTGACTTCTTTCAGTAGTGAACAAGTTGTCACTTAAATGGTTCAGGAGTGAATTCGGCAGTGAAAGCTGACCTGGAAGTGCTCACGGCCAGACTGGTTTTGCATACACATAAGTAAACATGCACTCCTCACATTACCCATGACATCTATACACACACACACACACACACACACACACTGGAGTGCTCAAGTCCACATCCTACAAAAACATACTAAAACAACCCAAACATTCATAATCAAACTAAAACACTTGCACAAAAAAAAAAACAATCCAAACAACACGCCTCTACATATCAATACGCACACATGCACACGGATCAAACACACAGGCTCAGACGTGCTCATTCCTGAGAGGATTTGGCTGGCAGCCTGGGGCAAGTTTTTTAAGGGAAGAGGGAGGGAGACGAACATTCCGTCTAGACGCGGTCATCAATAGTGCACAGTCTGCCTGTCTGTCCCGGCAGTCGTCTACACACATCCACTGATTAATCTACAACAACATACGACCTGATAAGAGGTGCGCACACACACACACACACAGACTGGCCAAGTTATCCGCTCGCATACTCGCGCAGACAAAACTAACATACAGTGCCGGTGATCACGGATCAGCTTGGAAGATTGAGAGCAGTAAACACACAGAGGAACGGTCTCTCCCCTCTCCTGCTCTCAGATTTCACACAGTTGAACAGAGCTGTGCCTGTTCCATTCCCTACACATGGGCGGCTTTAAATAGGCCTATGAATGGGAGATCTGTATGTACGCGTGTTAGAACTGAGTACTCTCAAGTGTGCGCCGGTGAAAACCAGTAACCGCATAAGCCTCCCATGGCGCTGATGCGCTAGTGTAACACACACGCACACGTACTCACGCATGCACAAAGACATTGGCAGATGCGGTGTCTCACTGGAGATGAGTCTTAAAGGTGTGAGTTCTCTGGGCTGTGGCACCCTACGGTTCATTTCAGAGGATGCTGTCAGGGCTCAGCCAGACTCTGACGTTGGAAACGCCCTATGATGCTCTCTGTAGGACACGTGGGGGGCAGAATGTGACCTTCCCCTCTCAGCAGGACGCACACAAACACACACACAGTCTGTGAGAGCAGTGGTCAAAGGGGCAAGAACACAAGAGGACGAAACACAAACATCTGGATGTTCTTGTGGCAGCTGTGAATCTCTGCTCTTTTACAAAGGGGGTCACGGCCAACCTTGGTTCCATTTCGACTAGCTAAGGGAGTTTCTGACTTCATCTGCCGTTTTCGTTCTGACACGAATGAAAAACACTGAATCAAAGAATCTGATTTTTTTTTTAAAGAAAATGAATGAATGTGAAACGACATGGGGTGAAAGGGAATGTTGTTCAAAGCACTAAATCAGCATATGAGAATGGTTTCTGAAGGATCATGTGACACTGAAGACTGCATGTAATGGATGCTGAAATATTAGCCTTGCCATTGGCAGAAATAAATTAGTTTTGCCGTATTTTTGATTAAAAAAATGCCAGAAAATTGCACTACTCAGGGCAAATTTTAGTTATTACGCCAAATTACTTCATATCTGTAGGTCAGACAGACTAGTCAACCAGTTAGTTAAGGAAAAATCTAATACACTCCTGATATCTGATAGATATTCAAAGCATGCAGTCCTCCCAAACATTACATTAGGTGTGTGAGAGGGAGCCGGCCTCTATAGGTGCATGTCTTTAAAACCGTGTGTATGGCACAGGAGAATCAACAACATGGCAGCTTGACACACAAAACTGGCAATGCATTTTACTTCTGCCATCTCCAGCAGCCCCAGAGAGAAAGACAGACAGACACCAGAGACAGACCGAGAGAGAGAGGGAGAGAGATAGAGCAAATGCCCACCCACAGAGAGTATCGTACGCAGAGCTTGAGCTGCAGACACCACACACACACAATTTCATTCTACACACTACACAAGCGGCTCATGCATTTTGCATGGCAGAGCCTGTTATGGGCCACAGTGACTGGCTTTGCATAGAGAAAAGGAGTTGGAAACAAGAGAGAGAGAGAGAGAGAGAGAGAGAGAGCAGTGTCCTACCCATGCCTGCAAGAGGAAGCTGTCAGCACACATCCACCCCGTTACGGGCAAACATAAACACTTACATACTATCAATCAATCAGTCTCATATATAGCAGAAGATAAAGAACAGGAAAACAGGATAATGTCACACACAGGGTGTCAGGTGCACATCTCAGTCAAAATAAACAAACATATGTTTGTCCTTGTACACAAAATAGCATCCGACAACCCTAAACACTCTTTGCAATGCAAAATATTTCCATAATACATTACTTTATAGATCAACCTCAAGGTTAACATACGTGGGCTAAAAGCCACAAAGCTACACTGTAACCTGTCGGAAAATGTTCATGCTCACCATTATTATGTTTAAATAAATAAAAAAAATACAGCAAAAAAAAAAAAAATAAATAACAAAAGTACATTTATTATCAGTTTTCAAAAAAAAAAAAAAAAAAAAAGTAATTTGGGGATTTAAAAGAACGGCATTTATTTAAAATAGAAAATGGTCACTTTTGATTAGTTTAATGCATCCTTGCTGAATAATAGCATTTATTTTCTAAAAAAAAAAAAAAAATCTTACTGACCCACAACTTGAACGGTAGTGCATACTTTAAAGTTAAAACATTACAAATACTGATGCAAATGTTTAGCCAAACCATTGTGAGCATGCGGTTCCCTTGTACAACTTGATGCGGGTTCTTCCTTTACAAACCTCAGTACTCAAGGGGATGATAGAGTTGCCTTTAAATGCCGGTGCTATTAAAGGAATATTCCGGGTTCAATACAGGTTCAGTTAAAGTTTAGTTAATAGAAATTGACACAAAATGGATACAATCATTAAAAAATTATTTACTTTTTTCTTTAAACAAATTGCAAAGACTTTGCTTTCAGTGAGGCATTCTGAGTCGAAGCAAATGGGCAAATTTATCAACTATAAAATATTAAGTACAGTCACAAGATATACATACAAACATGATTTTAGTGCGATGAACCGCTTACAAAACATTTTTTGTGCAGCCATGATAAAGCAACTCCTAAAACCCTAAAGCAACTGTATAATAATTGAAACAGCTCCAGGAATACTCAAGTTTTAGCAGAGCAACTAATCCAAATGCTCAGATAAAATTATAACCTTCATATTTCCTCTCTTGCAGATGCATAACACTGGTCTCATTCCTTTCCATTCTAAGTGCCGGCAGAATAATATTCTTAAAACTGACGCTTGGATAACAGCAGCCTGCAATAGAAAGCTTTTAGCAAAGACTGTTTTGAATCAAAAAAATCCTGACTATTTCGCTTCCCAAGTCTGTCATCACATTAAGGAGCTGAATCGTGCTGAGACGAGACATAAATAGGGACTGATGTATGTCAGACATGTGGGACTGCTTTCTGGTAGAGATCAATAGAGAGGATGTCTTGCATTAGTGATCGATAATTACTGGACAGAAGGACAGTCATTCAAATCAATGACATGTCACACAAATGTATTTTGTTTTGTCTGTGCCAGAAAGTTAAATGTGTTCAGACTCTAATGTGTGTTGCTCTCTAGAGAGGCTGGTGCTGTTGTTCAGGTTGAGGAGTCCCCCAGCTTGATGCAAGCTTGGAACAGACTGTCCTCATAGAGTCAGGAGAGCAGAGCGAGTCTACGTTTAGAGCCTCCACAGGGAGAGGGGAGGGGAACGTACGCCAGCCAGCCCCTCACTCACGTTTTCTGATGCTTTGGGATATATAGGCTCAAGTGGGAGGAGAAAGAACGACAGATTTACAGAACAGGTAACGTGTGCCGTATGCAGCACACGGGCGAATTAATCACAAGCCGGTGGCGTTGTGCATGCGTCTTCGGAGTCGTCTGCAGAATGACACATCTTCCTTTGGGATGAGTTTGCCGTTAGGAAACAAGAGCACCGCAGTAATAGGAGAAAAATATGCAGTCTAATGAGATTGTGGTGAACCGGGGGTCGAAAACAGCAGTTTCACACGAAAAAGTGCCTCACAAGCACAGATGAGGGTAACTGCAGGAAGCATCTTCATGACCCATTTTTGGCAACTTCCCTGATGAAGCCAGACAACCGTGGCTTCTGTGTTGCATTCCTTCAAAAGGGTGTCCGACCACAGTGTTGAGTACATAATCGCAGCACTCTCAGTGTTTTGCAATGGGACATTAAGATGAATCGTTAGTAAGAACAGTCAGAGAGTCTTATCTGGAGCAGAGGGTCACTGACTCCGCTCGTGTCTCCGTTAGGACTTAAGAACGAACTCCTACTTTGTCCCCGTTAGAGGAAGACGAACACTGCTGATTTTGCAAAGAGAGAGGAGTATATCATCAGATAAAGTTGTAGTAGATCTATAGCAGAGAGGAGAGGAAGCAGAAAAATAGAGGGGGCAAATATTAGATTACACATTATATCTATACATGTCTTTGGCGGTCAGCAGGAATGAAATGGAACAAATAATTTAAATCAATAGTCTTTTGAAGAATGTGCAGATGTCAAAAGATGTTAAAAGTCTGCCTTATGTATACTACGGGACTATGAGGAATGATATGAAATGCACTACATAAGGTGGAACTCCAGGCATGCACCACATCAACAGCCCAGATTGTCAAACAGAGTGAACAGGGATCAATAAAGTTGACTCTGAGGAATGGTGCAATACTTTAGTAAACACAAGTATGGTATATTATATTATATCAACCTATTATTTATTTATATATATGCACACACACATACATATACACTTTGCTGTAATTCATGCATTCTTGTAACTTACAAAACAGAGAGCATGGTGCTAGCAATGCCAAGGTTATAGGACTGACTCCCAGGGAACGCAAACTAAAATACAAAATGCAGCAACTAAAGGACAAGACTAATGCGTACTGTTAATATGATCACTTTGACAGCACTGCATGCACAAATTGAGGCTAAAAAAAAAGAAGCTATTTTAATCAATTTTTTACTTTACTTTCTAGTAACAAATACACTGCTCTAGATCATGGTGCTAGCAATGCTAAGGTCATAGGATCAATTCCTATATGCACGACAAAATGTATACCTTCAGTGTAATGGAAGTCATTTTTGGATCAAAGTATCTGCCAAGTGCATAAATTACATTTTTACTGCTTCATTCATTATCTTGCATATTTTGTTAAGCTTGTCCCAATACTGTAGCCATAGAAAAAATACATAAAGTGCTAATATGACACAAAATACCATTACATCAACAGCAGGCATTGCCCTTGTCTTTTAAACGCATTAGATTACTTTAACTAGAAAGTGACGCCAGTGCTCTCGGTGGCAGTTGAACCACCTGGTTGAATAGTTGAGCATGTCTTGACGAATTTGGGTTATCCTCAGTCTACGCTGTCCTGGGGCTGTTCTGGCTGCTGGCTCACCTCCAGGGACTTGGCGAAAGACCGGTAGAACAATATTCCCAGCTTGAGCACAAAGAGCAGGGCCCCCAATCTGCCCACAGCATCCAAATGTTGAGCCAACAGGGAGGAGTATGTTGTCTTAACGGCCAACAGGAACCCTGGGCTTTATATAAATAGGACAGATTGCCAAATCGCAGAGTGTGTGCTTTTTTGGGGGGCTTTGGGGTTAGTTAGTGATTTGTTTGTGCATGAGGACAAACAGTTGGAAATAAATGAACGGAGCTTGGAGTGTGTGACTGCCTGAGCACATGGACTGCCACAAATCTCCGTGAAGGTGAATGCTTCACCATGAATGGAGCAGAAGGAAAGAGTAAAAGTTTCTGGAGTCGGCTACCGGCAGCATGTCCTGAACTCAACCACACATCCTGATATCCTTCTCTTCTTTCTTTTTTTCAATTTAATTTTATTATCATTAGTACCTTTATCTAACCATCTTGGATGTGCAAACCCATTTTTTTGGTTTATCAATTCAAATCTGCATTTGTCAGCAGCTCACACTTTCTACGTTTTTTTACATTTGTGTTTGCATATGCAAGAAGACTACTTTCTTACTAGTCTGACAACGTATCCTGATCAGACTTGACAATAAAATTACATTTGAAAAATAAGTTCTGATTAGCAGTGATTTTATCTTTTAGCAATTTTATTGAAGGCAAAAACACTAGCCCTGGTTAGGACATTATGTAAATCAATCTCCCTCTTCTTCAGCCTGTCTCTCTCTCTTCTACACACACAGTTACTGTCTGACTGAATTCATCCACTCCAGCCAGATCAATAGTTCTCCTCAATCGCTCTCTCCCCTCCATAAACACACACACTCACTGCCCTCCATTCCCTTTATGTAAACAGAGACTGATTAGGTCATTTGGCTGCTTATTTTGAGGGGCTGAGTTGCATCCACTGGAGTCTCTGATATTTACACGAGAGCAAACCCTGAGCTCAACACCCTCGATCAAACAGACAAAAGCCTGAGCCTCCACCACCTCTGACCTTTCATTACCATTCCATCTCTCACCAAACACAGGCGACGTGAAGATAAAGTTCCCAAGATACAATGTAGTGTTCAGCAAATTGCTTAAAAATGCCATGTTTGGTAGAGAGCGGAAAGAAAACAAAGCAGAACAACCCATTGTAATATCGATCTAAAGGTGCTTTCACATTTACCAGTAAAATTCACCAGGAGCAATTTCAATAGGAATTTGTGCAATCGTGAGTTTTACATGTGGGTGGAACAGTTTCCCCAACACCATTTCACTTGTATTCAAGTTGGTCAAAGAAAGAAGGTTTAATATTCATGAATAAGATCATAAACTTATCCATTTTGTTGTGAGTGCAGTGTGCTTCCAAAGCGAGCCCGCTGTCGTTAAAGTTAGGGCATGGTGTGGCTTTTTTCAATTTTTTAAAAATAATAATAATAAAAAAAAGGACTTTCCTGAAAACACCACATATCCAATTCAACCGGAACTAACTGTAGCATGATAAATGATAGACACGTGACTAAATGGAAACAGCAAAGCAAAAAGGACTGTGGCTGAAAGAGGAAACAAAACCAGAGGGGAAAAAAAGAAAGAGTGTGAGAGAAAAAAGTCTGACAAGGTACGTCACAGATGAGGTTTGTGGTCGAGGTACAGGACGAGAGAACAAAACACAGTCAGACAGGAAAATTACAGTTTGTCTCGCGTAGATTGAAAAAGGAAGGAAAGAAATACAGAAAGTGGAAATTAGAGAGCGAGATAGGGGAGAACTGGTCTCCGTGCCTGTGGTGCATGAAGTCACTGATTTCACAATTACAAAAGGGAAGATAGAGAGACACAAACAGAGAGAGAGAGGAAAAGAGAGAGGCAGCTGTCTGGTGTCTGTACCGCAGCCGCTGCCTCAGACTCTGTGGGAGATCGACAGGACTCCATCTGTCTGCCAGACACGTCTGCACACCAAGTCTCAAACCATCACAGCTGCCTGTCTTTCACTGATATACAATCAAACAAACAAACACACACTAGCTATCTATGAGACAGAAGTGGCACGATTAGAAAAATGTAATGAAACAGGAAATGATGAGGAGAAACAGATCAGGTAATGTCACAAGCCTAAATGACTCAAGCTTGTGTCAACAAAATTAGCAGCATGGCTCATTGTACTGTTGATGTATACACGCTTACCATTAGGTCACAACATTTTCATTTCAGAGGGAAAATTTTACATCAATCTAAATCTGGGTGTGGAGTCTTAAAATATTTGTGTTCTGACCATCTCTGGTCAGGTGGTCCCCATCAAGCCATGAGCTTTAACAACTTGTCCACAGCAGACACACAAACCGGATACAGCGCCTAGGCAACAGACATAAATACAGACATACACAAACTCGAAAGGCATCCTAGAAAGTTCTGTAGAATTCTTTCTAGAACACCTGGAACAGCAGCTGTGAGTAAAAAGAAAATTTAAACTCTACATTTGTATATTTCTGTAAAATTTCACTTTTACTTATTTTGATAAAATAACAATTTTTGTATATTGATCTTGGAACACAATTTTTTTAAAATTGAAATTTAAGTTAATGCTATTAATAAATGTATTATAAAATAAAATAAAAACTATAATAAGCTTGACTAGTTTATTTATATAAACCACAGGTATGTTTCACCAGTGGCTATTTCAAAATCAAAGACACCTAGAATATTCTTTCTATGCAGACCGCTCACTACGCTTTGAAACGCAGCCAGTGTCCTTGATGAAGGGGAAGAGGGCTGGTTCTGAACAAGCTGAAGTGCCGTGTGCAGACGTCTAGCGGTGAAGGTCTGATTGTCACCAACATCCACATGGCCACCTGTGGAAACTCTGAGTCACTTGTTCTGGCACTCCGGCATCACAGATGTTTTAGAGTGAACATTTCACCCAGTAAACCGATGAGCCTGTCTGCCCTGCTTCCCGTACAGACACACACGCACGTAACGATTCTCTGATATGGAAGCCAACAGATGAGCATGTGTTGCTGTTTTTATCGGCATGACCCGTGCAAGCTCAGCGTCTGAGTAATGACCTTTCACGGATGCACATATGTCTGTTTACAGTTCTTTCAAAAGCCGTTTAACAAAACTGTAAGCACCTGCTTCTTCGACACCACTTCACTGTTAAGCAGTGTTGTTACCGTTAACTGAAACTACATCTATATCTGTTCGAAATCATTTACCGTTTAAGCGGAAAGAATACAAATATGGAGGAAGTTACAATTATGAAACTGAAATTATTACATTTTAATTACATGATTTAAATCAATTTAACCAAAATGTATTTTTATTTCAGTTTTAGTTAAGTTAAACTTATTAAATTAAAATGATCAACTGAAACTGAAATAAAAATAAAAGCTAAATAGAAATATAAAAAAATGGTAACATTTCACAACAAGGTGACATTTGTTAACATTAATGTATAAACTAACATGAATGAACAATGAACAATAGATGTATTACACTATTAAACGTGTAATGTGTAATATTTAGGAGGATCTACTGACAGAAATGAAATATAATATATGTAACTAAGTTCTCAGATGTGTGCATTACACAATGAACCGTTGTGTTTTTATTAACTAAAAATTAGCTAATTATTTCTACATACACCACGGGTCCCCTTATGGCTCTTTTCCACTGCGTGGTACGACTCTGTTCGGCACGGCTCGTTACGGCACGCCTCAGTTCGGCTAGTTTTGCGTTTCCATGCAGTTTAGTACCACTTTAGAGTGGGTGGGATTATTCACGTGTCGTTATGGTTGCGCCGCCTCTACTGCCGTGACATCATCGTAAACGTGCCACAAACAAACACACAACAATGGAGTATTTTTCATTCCGCATCGGCCCATCAAGCTCTCGCTGGATCGGCTCCTCGGCTATCAACGAGAGGAACGTCTGTACTTCCTCAAAAGACCACGAAACAGCCATTTTTGGTTGCCAGGTACTGTTACCAGTGGAAAACCGCCCAAAAGTGAGCTATACTGAACCGTACCGTACCGTACTGTGCAGTCGAAAAGCGCCATTACATCGAAGTCCACATCATGTTTTTATCGGCCACCGTAGCTTCCCTAAATGGAGGGGTGAGTGGGGGAACGAGCCATTGGTTCCAATTCGAAATCTCAACCACTAGATGCCGCTAAAATGTACACAGTGCACCTTTAATAAATGATGTCGAAGTATAGTTAATTCGTAGTTCATGTTAACTATTGTCGCTTACCCATGTTACCACTGAATAATAACAGGGCAGCCAAGGAAATTCACAAAAGAAACACAGAAGGATCAGGCAAAGCGTCAGGCAAGGTGCAAGACGCCGCCAGACAGTGATGTATCAGGAGCTCGACAGTTAAAGTGTAAAGAGAAGGTGTCACTGACTCACTCGTATTTCTGGGATTTTGATATCTCACCCTCAGCCGAGCGCAGCAGAGATGATCCCTGGGGGCGTTTAGCGTGTGTGTGTGAATCAATTTCATTAGTGTGCGTTAAGCATAAGTGAACTGAGTGTGACAGCGTTACTGGCTGTTTGTGTGTCAGGGTTAGGTCAGTCTGAGCAGCAGATGTGACTGCATGACTGACAGACTCAAGGTCTGTTTTAGAACATGAAGTGAGTGTGTTGGGGGAGGGAGGGCGGAAGGAGGAATGTGGTTTGGGTGCTAGACGAGACACCAGACGGTATTTCCGGCACACTTGCATAAGCACGCAGGAGAGACCGGGGCTTTTCTTCCTCACTTAAACAGAACACATTCATTCGCTCGCATCGGTTCTAAACTAAAAATAATTGTGTCTGCTGGAACGTTACCACACTGTTAAACCATTAACTGCTGCCACTTGCATTTGAAAAAAAAAACCTCTGACAGCACCAACAGGGGGTCAATCTTTTTCTAACATAAGCGTGAACAACAAAAAAAGCTATGGCTTGGTCAAGGGGGTCATGAGACATGGCTGGTCAAGGGACTGAAACAATCCAGACCATTTTCCCCCCACTAGCATGACCTTTCTATAGTTTCTAGTTCACTAGTACAGTTGGTTGAGTTTTGTTTCAAAGGTCATGTCATGAAAGTGGAAGAATCTCCAGTGTTCTGACTTTATACAATCATGCAATGTGGGCCTTTCCCAATACAATGATTTCATTACAAATTTCCCAATTAAAAAGGGCAATGCTACAGATGACAAATGAAACCTCATTTTTAACTTGGAAAGTAAGCCATTCTTCTCTGAATCTGCAATGCTTGGGATTTATTAGGATGTATATGTACATAACTAGAGTGCAGTGAGTAGTTGTGGTGATAAAATAAAATAATGTGATGTCAAATACAAGTTTGTACCATCAAACAATAGATCAAACAGTTTAATACAGCTAAAATAACTGACAACAGCTCACACTGAAAGCCTTGAACATTCAGGAACATTCATAAAACATAACATTCAAAAAATTTATATTAAAACAAAAGACGTGACATTATCAAATATGACAATGCCACTAGACAGCAAAAATACAAGACTAAGCTGTGAAATGTAAAGATGTTTAGTCGACACCAGTAAACGCATTAATGAACAGAAATAAAATACTAAAATAACCTTTTCTTTTTTCTTTTCTTTTTTTTAAACTAACAATGATAAACAAAACAAATAAAAAAAAATTTAAATAAAAAATGAAAATGTTAATTTAATATTGTATATATATTTTTTTTCATTTTGGGTTATTATTATTTTATTGTATTTTTATAATACTATATTCAGGATACAAATCCGCACTCTTATTTATAGTATATGAAATTTAAGGATGTGCTATGCCTATGCACCCCCCAAAAATGACCCTCTTCTGACCTGGGAGGAAGATAATGTACTTCCCCTTCAGCCAGACCAACTGGAATTCCCTCCTTCCTGCCATACGTCCCCACCTGCCTCGTGCCACCTCATAAAATTGGGTCAACACTAGTTTATCAAAACAACTGCAGCCGCCCAGACAATAGCAAACAGTCTCCTCAGCAGACTATCACACATTACCATCTGGTCACACACGTGCAAATCCACTTGCAAAACTTGACCTTAGTGCACTAGAAAACATGGAAGGAAAAGATACCTACTTTGTCCAGAGGCCTCTTTAGCTGGTAGTGAAACTTCTCCTTCATCTCGTCCAGCAGCTGTTTGAGTTGCGGCTCCTCCGGCGAGCCCTCGTGCTTGCGGCCCAGTTGTAGGTAGCAGGGCCACTTGGCTGAATCAAAACCCCAGTGGCAGGTCCTCTTGTCAGGGGACTTGTGTGAGTGCATCACAAAGTTCTGTGGGGAAAACAGCAGCTGGCATTCCATGCACTGAATACAAGGAGCGTCCGGCTGGATGTAGAATTGGGGCACAAACAGACCTTGGCACTTGCCCAGACACTGGTGCTCAACCTGGAAACTGGCTTCGCTCTCCTTTAGAAGGACTTGGCCTGGCAGTTTGCTGTTGGGGTCGGCTGAGAGGGTGGCACCCGGGCGGAGCAGGGCGTTGCAGAGGCGCTGGGCATCAGTTAGGGTGATCAGGCCACAGGAAGGTGCATTGAAAGGCAGGATGCCCAACACCTTGAGGATGTGTAGCTGCTCGGCATCGCATCGGGAACAGTAAACATAAAGTTCGTCACAGACAGCATTGATCTGCTGCAGTGAGAAATCCCTCAGCACCGAATTGAGCACCTGGGGCAGACAAAGACGCTTCTCGCCACCTACAACGAAACAGGAGATGGACTCTCCTTCAAGTAGAGAATGGGTGAGCTCTGTGGAGCTGTCGCAGGGAACCAAGAGCGGGCCACCTCCGAGGACTGGGGGAGATGGTAGGGGAGCAATGCCAGAAGGAGAGGCGCACTCCTGCACAGATTTTGCTGAGAAGGCAGCAGGACCTCCCAGGGAGCTCTGGCTGCTCAGCGTGAACTGTGCCAGAGTGTGCTTGAGGCCAGCGCTGAGATCTAAAGCCTTGGAAGCCCCGACACCATGGAATTCTCTTTCCTCAATGTCCATTTCTGAGCTGCAGTGTTCCTCGCGTTCCTTCTTGACCTTCGGGGGCTTGGGGACGCTCTCCAGGCCGCGTCGTTTCAGGTACATCTCCGCCATTACTCGCTTTTTAATAGGCGCATCCTCCAGTCGCTCCCTGTAGAGCCGCTTCATGTTGCCTTTGAATGGCGTCAGGTCTTTGAAAGGGGTTTTCAGACTCGTCTGAGGGCTGGCCATGTCCGTACACAGATGATTGGTCTGTCTTGGGCAGGAAAATATTAGCTGTTCTTCAAACGTCACCTTTGAGTCTGTCCTTCGTTCCTCTCCGTGTTAAAGGTTGCAAATCCTTTTATGTCCAGCTACATGCATGATGCTGACAGAATTAACGATCTGATGAGCTTCCTGTGAAGGAACCAAAAATAATCAAGTTTCAATTACTAAAAACATCAATGGCTTGTAATTTTTTTTTTTTTTTAGAAAAACAACGAATCAGAGTGTAAAGCCACACAAATGCGCATGAAAAGAATATGCTGTCAGGGCAATAAAAAGCATCCAGAACAGTTTTGTGTTGGGCACAGTGCTAAACTAGACGACAGAATCATTTTCACCTTATCAGGGTAATCTAATTTGAGACCAATCGATATAAGGACAGTTTCTCGGTGGTTTAGTGCGTTGTTTTTCTCTACTGACAACATGCCGAATCCGTCAACGCGTCAAAATGAGTCAATGCACTAATAACCTTAGTTTAACACACAGAAAACCAACAGCAACCGTAACTAACAGTAAGCAGCCATTTAGCCCTGTCTAACCCCATCGGGCTTGAGATAAGATGTAACAACTGTACATAATATACCACCACATCTATGAAAAGATCAAATCACACGCGCCATCTATAACAGAGGAAAAGCTGACTGAATAATTTGATCGCTAAAGCCTGACACTGACGGAAACGGAATTTCCGAGCATAAATATGAAGGCAAAATGAGAGATCATAGCCCCAAAAACCAGCGTATGCAAGTGAGGTTTAGGCTAAAACCAAGAATAACGGGTTTAATTCGCTATTCACAACATGCGCCTTTACACCACGAACGCTACACATGCAAACTGGCCAGTTCCTCGAAATAAAACGACATTTTCCTGCTGGTTTCGCTTTAACGTTACCAAATTTGTATGACAGCTCAAATAGACTGACCCTGGCCGCAGATGTCGTTTCGGTTCCTCGTAAAATAGCCATTTTCCAGAAACACTAACAAAATGCTGTCTATTTTTAACCCCGAGCGACAGCGTCGATCTTTTTGCCCCGCGAGGGCACCGCGGCTCTGTCCCCGCCTCTACCCGTCTCTCCCATCTCATTCTCCGGGCACAGCTGCGCTGAGCGCCCGCGGTGTGATATTCCCCATCCCCGCGACCAGGACACCCTCAACACAACTACAGAAAACCCGACCACATATATGAAATACCAAAAATGTCAAAACGACAACTAGAGCTTAGATGTTAAACCCATTTCTGTAACTTTACACAGCAGTGAATCATTAACGTACCAAGCAATTTAGTCTGACACCTGACCCTCCAAAAAATGTTAAATAGCTATCGCTCCAAATGCGTTTGTCCTTTTTTTTTTACCTTTTTAATATAAAAATGCCACTTATAATGTTGATCAGGTTGAATATTTAAATTAAAAACCAAATCATCTAAGCACGACGATGCGTCTCTTCGATATAAACGTTAAGCAATATGCGTTCCGTTTAAATGGCACCTCAAAACACATATCCCACCGATTCACACGCTACATTTAACCAAATTACCATTGCTTAATAACAGCACCTAAACCGGTTTAACATCTAAAAACTGGGTCGCCCGTACAGACAGCTTTAGCAGTGCGGCTAAAACATTTAAACCTTAGCACGCGCTAACCGAGCTAACGCTACAAATCCGTTCCGAGCGCAAAGAACATCACACAACCGATAAAAACCATCAAAAACGAGTCAGAAATACCCAGAGAATCTGCTGAACCATTATGAAATGAAGACAGTGTATACGTGAGCTTGTTGTCGCTTTTTTTTAAAGGGACTTACCTCAGGATGATCGCTCCTGGTCCGCTGTCTCTCTCTGTCTGACCGTCAACAACACGCGCACAGACTGAAAGCCTTCAGACAGCGCGAGCGTCACGGCGGATGTCGCGCGGGCGTGTCCGTCTGTCTGCCGCCCTCCCCCAATGTCTTGTGAAGTTCAGACTTGCAAGACTTCAGAACAGGTATAAAGGTATAATTTAATGCACGTAGAGTCATCTGTTTCCATAATGCATCTGGTAGGAAGTGTGTGATATATACATGGCGAATTGACGCCAAATTATTTCGAAAAGTTTTTTTGTTTTTTATCTACATCGAATTGTGTTGGCCTATCGTGGGAGATCGAATGCTGAATTTGAATCATTTTGTGGTGACAAAAAGGAGTGAATAGAAATTAAAATGTCTTTGCCCCCATTTCCCTATACTATGATTTAGCATGATTTATGATGAATACTGAAGGGCTGCATGAGCAGATGTCTGTAAATGTTTCACAAAGAATGAATCATATGAAATGTTTCCTTTGAATAAAATTCTTTTAACTTTACGCATCACACTTTTTTGTATATGCTTGAGCAATAACTTAATATAAAAACGTGTCTAGGGCAGCGTTATATTTGTAATAATTTACTTATAGGTCTATTATAATATCTTTCATTATATTTTGAATTAGTTTTATTTTTTGTATTTTCTGTTACGTTTTATTTTTATTAAAATATATTTTTTTAATACGTTTATTTTTATACATTTATTTTTTAATTTATTTACATAGTAATTGTATTGCTTCAACCTAAACATGTAATTTATTTGGTAAGTGAACATTTAAAATTATTTTTAGTTTATGTTTTGCATCTAATATTTGTTTTGTTTTAATTCAAATGTTTTTTGTTGACTTTTTTTTTTTTATTTAAACTTTTTGGGGACGTTTTTCATCTTGCGCTGTAGAAGCAGATGCATAAAAAGAACATTATCAGATATGATGTCTGCACTGACCTAATTATAAACCACCCAGACATGTTTATGGACATTAGTTTGAGTAACTGTTATGCTAGTACAAATGTTGTGGAGGCTTTTGCCAAGGACATTAAGTAATAGAACATTTTCTGTGGCTGAGTAATGGCCTGGAGCCAATCCAGCAGTTTGCTTGGTCCACAGGGCTTCCACCATCCAATGGGCTTTTTTTTCAATGAACCCATGATGGGGTGCTGGGATCACCTTTGGTTTGGTATCCATCTCTGTGTGAGCCATTTGCTAGGTGTCATTTAAATGTTAAATGGAAGAGGCAGCACTATGAAGGCCTGAATTCAACAGCCCATTCACAAACACCAACTGCATTAACACTTTTAAAGGGTTCTCCACCACACTGACCCAGGTCATGTTCAGGCAAGACAGGATTGTGAAGATTTGAATAGTTTTGATGTGCTTAGAGGTGTTGTGTTTTTGTTTAGACTGAATACTCACACAAAAGAGCAAGAGGTTACATTGACACCTGCCTTGGAAAATCTAACATTTAAGAACTTAAAAAGTGTTTTTTTGATTTGCCAGGATATGCAAAGCACGTAAAGCCTGATCTGATCCATGCATGGTTGTGGATTTTAGCAGTATTTTAGTGTATCAGGAATATTATTATATTAAATTGTGTAATTACCATGAAATTTAAGGAATGACAACAAGACTCTGCACCTATACTTTATCAAGAATTTAAACCTTTTAAAAATTATTTTAGATTAACTGTGTGTATATATAATGCAGTTTTAATAAATTATTTGTGACATAATCAATTTATTATTTTCAATAAAGTAAATAAATAATATTTTATTTAATAAATATATTTATAATACAAATATAATACTAATTATATTTAATTATATACTAATTACTAATTATAATTTATAATACATTTATAATACAAATTACTTTAAGTGAATGTGTTATTCGCTTTTTTCTGTGCTATATATATATATATATATATATATATATATATATTTACAAAATAAAATACTAATACTAAAATACTTAAAATATATTTTTTTATAATGCATATATTTTAGAAATGCTACAAATAATACTATTCCTTCCCCCCTCTCTCTCTCTCTATATATATATATACATTATTTACTAAATAAAATACTTTCTAATAATTCATATTTATTTTAAAAAAAATTGATGTTACTTTTCAACTATATATATATATATATATATATATATATATATATGTGTGTGTGCCTGAAATCTTTTAGAAAAACATGGGCATGTTTCTTGTCAATAACCCACTTTTATCCCTGCTAACTGTGATCTGAACATGACCGACATAATTTGCTGGTTGGGTATAAACTAATATTTTATGAGATCAGTGTCACTCATCTGTGTGAGGTTTGATGCACCAATGATCAAAGCCCATTTCAGCGGCGTTTTCACTATTCGCTGCAGATAGCAAGGTCAGCAGATGTATTATGAAAGCAGGTGCGCCCACACACACTGTGTGCTGTGCCTGAACTCCAAACAGTGCATTGATTTTTTTCCAGAGGGTAATAACATCATCCCGGTATTGTGAGGAGTAATTTAAACTTAATATGGGTAATTACTCTCCAATAGCTGATAGTTCATTTAAAGCTTGACATAATGCTGTTTGCGTGCAGGAGAATGAAGGATAAAGAATGCCAGGAAAATGGATTAAGCGCTGATGGGCCACACAGTTAGTCAGGCAGCTGTCTTCATTACAGACTATGGGACTAAGCTCTAAGCACCCCCCTGAGGACGTGGTTTCAGAGAAAATCTATATAGAAATGCATCATCAGACAGCAAGACAAACAAATGCGTATCGCCAACACTGTTACAAGGCAGACTTGTGCTACCTGCTCTGAAAAGGAGTTACGGTTGTTGTTTAAACAGACGATCTAAAGAAAACACACCTGGCTCTCCTTCTCTAAAGAAAGATTTGGAATGGCAGATTTTGTGTAAATACACTGTAAATTGATTTTGCAAAGTTGTAAATGACATGTTACTTATTTTTACACAGTGTTTGTTCTAAACTACTTAAACTGAAATAAAAAGTTATAAAAACTAGAAGTAATTAATAATAATAATATATAATAAAGACGATAAAACACAAAATGACTAGAACTTAAATTAAAATGTAAAAGAAAACAGAAAAATAGTGTAGTAGAGTTGCGTTGTCAAACGATTATTCACATCTAAAAGAAAAGTTTTTGTGTACACAATAGTTGTATAGTATATTAATTATGTATATATAAATACACACAAATACAGTATATATTTTGAAAATATTAACATACATTTATTTTCTTATATATATATATATATATATATATATATACACTTAATATATAAATTTAAAAAAATATATATACATGCATTTGTTTGTATTTTTATATACATAATAGATACAGTATGCACACATATGTAAACAAAACTTAATCACGATTAATTTTTTGACAGCATTAAAAAAAAGTAATTAAAATATTTATAAAAAACTGTAATTGTATCTTAGTGATCCCAAAATAACACTGTTTAATTGCTGTTTCTCTGTCATTTTTGTGAAATTTACAATTATTATTATTTTTTTTAGCGTACAAAGAATTTTAAGGAGTTGGTGCTTTGAACAAAAATTGTAATCTCACACACACAAAAGTACAAAAGCTGACATTATTTTAAAACAAAACAGAACCTCTATCTGTTCTCCCCAACTAATCAAACAAGGTCACATCTTTTCTTTAGAGGGCAAACCTGCTCTTCCTTCCACAGGGAATCGTGCGCCATGCTCTCGTGAGAAAGAGGACACGGGGACAATGTCACAGAGCCCAGTCTGGTGCAGAAAAAACATTCACATTCATCGTTCCTCACGGATTTACAGTAATGGCCAAAGTCACAGAAGGTGAGTCGTTCCAGCGGCACTGTCAAAGCCACGCGCTAGGCGAGGTCCTCCACCATCTGGCCAACAAGATGCATCTCTACACAGCACAGGCATGTTATACATATGTTTATTTAAATCGCAGGAAGTGGATTTCAATATTTTAAACTCTGAAGTCAGATAATGTATGCATGGAGGCCAGCGGTTCACATCACTGTGTTAAATTTTTAATATCATGTTTACATATCAGATAGAACGATTATTATTTGATGCATACGCTTCAACCCCAAAGGAATTTACAACAATGGCGTGACTGATGTAGAAACTTCACACATTTCTTTTGAGCTTCATTTGTTTAGTCTACAAATGCGTATTATGTCACTTGCGAGATTGGTACTGACGTTAAAAATGAAACAAGATATTCTGTAATGAACTACCTCAAGATATATAAATTATAAAACACACAGAACAGTTATTTATTTTATGCAATACATCACTTTTGGACAGGAGGTTCAATACAAATAGTTAGATACACAGTGTTTCCATCACAAACTGCTCTGCCGCTTCATAGATGACGAGTTTTCTTTAAATATTTTTAATTAGGCGTTTACAAAAAAGTGGTACAGTTTATCCCAGTCAGTTAATAGTGTTTTTCAGTGTGCATATTAATATACAGAACATAAAAAAAATAAGAATAAGAAAAGAAAAAAAAAACAGGTCCACTTTAGCCCCCTGATGTTTCTTAGCTCAACGTTCACTTTTTTCTTCTGGAAATGCATCGAGGGCTTTAAGCTATTCAATCATTTATAACGCCGAGCTGCTAACGAGTTCCTCTCAGCTCCAAACCAGTGTGAACATCTGTGAAAATAAAAGCGAGTTGATACGTGCACGGTGTGGAATGAGAGAGGGTGATGCTGTGTTTAATGTCATCATTTGGTCATTATTGTCAAAGGTCCTTTCAGTGTAACCCACACACAAACAAACAATAATGCGTCCAGACATGATCTGTTTTCAAAACGCTCCACTATTGATGATGCCGTTAAAGATAAACACAACCAGCCAGGGCCCCTTTGTGCAACATGCATCTGATCTGACTAGATATCCCCCCCCAAAGGGACAAAAATAACTAAAACAAAGCTTTTCCTTGACTGTAACGAGAAACAACGAGCATGCATTGTTTGCTCAGTGTAAAAAGTATACAAACGGAATATCATAACCAGAAAGGCAATGTATCACATTTAACACAAAAAGCAAGAAATATAAAAGAAGAAAAAAAAAGTGAGACATACTTTACACATGCAGCCGTTGAAGAGTAAAAACATACTTCTACCTCGTTTCTATGGAGAGCACTGACAGGAACATACTCTTTTTTTTTTTTTTTTTTTTGATCCTGTGTTGAAGAAAGCTGTTGTATTACACCCCTCCTCCTCTCTATACAGAAAACTTCTCCATTCACAGTTTGTCAGTATATACAACAGTGTTCATTAGTGTTCCCTGCTCCATTCTGACAAGTTTGATACCCACTTCGATCGAAAGCGAGGCTACGTGCCCAATCATCATAAAACGACTTTTTGATTCAATACAATGTGCACATTCTATAAAGATGACAGTATTCTTAAATAAAAAATAACAATAAAACAAAGTATAAAGTTTTCTTCCTCAAGCTACACTTTTTTTTCTGAGGAGAGGCAGAAAAGATAATCAGAAAGCCTTCAAGAATATCCCATGTGGTATAGCGTTTAAAAAATGGCTTACTATTTATGCTCCATGGATTCTCTTTAATATATACAAATAAAGTGTGTATCAGACACCATAAGCATTAGGAGGTTCTGCGTACCATCACAGTCATTCTTTTCTTTTAGTTTGCAAAGAGTTCAGTAACCTAAAACTGGCATTTCGACGCACAAAGGCACTGATAAATGTAATCAGTGCTGATTTACGTGATACAAAAATAAACGAGAAAAATAGACTTAAGGAATAGTGGTTACAAATGGCAGAAAGTGAAAGAGGTTTGGCAAAGTTAATGATTCATCTGGTCCCAACAAAATAAAAGTCAGGTTGTTGTTTCCTTGATTGTTTGTGGCCATGCAAATAAAGGCAGCGATGATATGCATGTAACAGAAACAGGCAGGCCGTTCACACACACTCCTCCGCAGACATCAGCAGAGGGTTGATGTACTCGAAGCCCTCAAACTCAGACTGGTCGATCTTCTTTACAGCATCACTGGGGGCAGACAAAGACGCAATCAATCAGGATTAACTGCAACGGCACATTTAACTGACTACGGCTTTTAAATAGAGCCCAGGCTGTAAAACATCTTCTTGGAAAACAGGGATATATGGAAACGAGGGCACCCTGTATAATGTGTCATCAGAGGTCATAAATTTGATATTACTTCCTGATGAAACCTGCATTGCTGTGGTAAAGATCTGAAGCAGATTAATGGTGCCTGAGGTCTGATTCAGAAAGCTTGAGGCGTGACACAGACAGATACACATGAACAGACACTCACTCATCGTCAGGCGTGAGCTGAATGGGCTCATTGGTGAACTGGGCATCAAAGTTATCCAACCCAAACTCGCCGGAGATGTTGGGCTTGAAGGGTGGAACCACTTGCTTCTGCTCCATCTGAAATACAGTTAACATGAGTCAATTAACCACTACAGCTGTGTCATAAAGCATTCTCACACTTCAGCACGCAGAGCTCATGTTAGAATAGAAAGAAGGCTATTAAAATAAATGTTGTTAAAAAAAAAAGCCCATTAAGGCTGCATCTATTTAACTAAAAAAACTGTAATATTGTGAAATCGTATTGCGATTTAAAATAACAGCTTTCTGCGTAAATATACTTTATATACAATTTATTCCAGTGATGGCAAACCTGATTTTTTATTTTATTTTTCCAGAAATTACTAGAAATCATTCTTATGTGTTCTGATGTGTCGATATTGAACACAGTTGTGCTCCTAAATATCTTTTGGGACCCTTATTAGTTTTTTTGTCAGGATTTTTTTGAGGAGTCAAAAGTTTAAAAGTACAGCAGTTATCCAAAACTATCTTTTCTAACCATCGTTTAAATGTTTGGGGTCAGTTAGGTTTTTTTTTTTCTCCTTTTCTTTAAAAACCACCAAAGAGCAATCTTAGCAAGGATTCAATATTATATTTAGGCAAACCGATCCTTTCCAGGTTTTGTTCAGTGCTTCTATTTGTTTGGCCTTCTGTTGGATCTGCTCCCTCTTCAGGTTGTCTCGGGCACTGCATCCTGTCTGAGTAGAAAGTGTAATCCTAGCCATTCAATCTGCCTGACCACCACTTTGTGTGTGTGTGTGTGTGTGTTCATCCAGACCAAACAGGAACAAGAGGTCACTGTGTTCGTCTGAGTCTCGTCTGCTGGTTTGACATCATTTAAACCTGCCTCACACATGATCCAGTTCACTGTCACAACCTCAGACCAGAAAAATCAATGATTTGACACCTTATCACCTTCATTAAATCACTGGCCTTACACGTGATGGTATATGTCACGATACAACCATGAACCACTAAAAGGGTCACTTGTCATCTGATAGACTTGGTTTTTTAAAAGTATTTGATAAAACGAATGTGTAAAAAAATATATGTGAATTGCTATTCGATGATGATTTCAATCATGAAATGCAGAAAAATTCAAAGGAATGGTTTGCAAAAACAAATACAATTTTATAATCAATTAGTCACACTCATGCCATCTCAAACCCTTAGGTTGTATATTACCATCTTAAAGAAGATGAAGATAATAAACTAATAAAAATGTAGAACCTAAAGACTGTAGGAAACATTGTATAAATACATTAAAAAAACGGAAAAAATAGACGTGTAACTATTGACAACTTTTAAAGCTGGGATTCTTGAAATGATATTTGAAGTGGTAATAGTGCTAACGTCAAATTACATGAATGTGTAATCAAATGGATGGTTGCTCAAGGTCATAAACAGCACTAAATAGTTCTTCAGGCTCCAGTAAGTCTTCTGTTTAGTTTCACTAGCGTCAGTCTACAGCGAATGACTCATGCTTCCGCTGCAGGCTCAAGTCAAAACATCCAATAAGTCAGATACAAGAAACAGAGATAGTGGTGACTCACAAGATCCCAGTCTACATTTCGGAAAAAAGGATGGGCCATGATGTCTGCAAAGCCTGTCTGAGGGTGACATCCGAGGCGTTCCTTTGGCTCCTACAAAAAAAAAAAAAAGGGGAAAAAGAAATCCATGAGAAGAAACAAGACAGCAAACAAAGACAGAAGAGTGTACGAGTGAGGTGGGGAACAAAGATTATGACAGCACTATAACAGGTCCTTGTGACATAAGGATATTAACATTGATCTGTCTGGTCTGCTTTACCTTGTTGAGGAATCCCTTTAGCACGCTGGCGGCTTTAACTGATAATGATCTGGGAATTCTTATCTGCTTCTCCAAAATGACTGCAAATGAGGAAGAGAGGGAAAAAAAGAAAGAATGGGATGTACTGAGAGATAGTGCTGCATGATTAATCATATCGCAATCGCGATGTCAGCCTATGCGATTACATTACAGAAAATCTTGCGATTATATTAAATAAGCAAATGCATTCATGGACGTAACAAGACATTCATTCTTGCGTTCACACCAGACGCAACTGAAGAGTTAAGCGTGAGTGATTTACATGTTAAGTCGATGCAAATACACGATTAGACATCCTGGGGCGCAAATGACGCGGCGCGAATTGAGCGTTTCACGCGGGTAACGTGTGATCCACACCAATCGCTCAAGTTGAAGAATATGAACTTTAGCAAAAAAAATTATTAGTAATGTGTGTGTGCATTTTTCTTGATAACAAGCAAGTTGAGTCATACCACTTGTTTAACGCATCACAATCGTAAATCACAATTTTGACATTTTTCCCAAATCGTGCAGCCCTACTGAGAGACATATTTTTTAAAACACCTATGCTTCTTGTCACGTACCTTGGAAAAGATAATCTTCTGTGTTTTGGTCAGGGTTGTCAGAGCTGCCTACTATGTCAAAGGGTGACCTCCCAGCCATCATCTCAAACATCAGGACGCCCAGTGCCCACCAGTCCACACTAAAACCTGAAAAGAAAACACACACAAAGTAGCACATACATCATTCTGAGCCTCTGAAAGGGGACGCTTAGCACTGACATAAACTCAAATATCAGAAAGTCATGAAGTAGACACTAATAGCAATAAATGGAATAAGCACTGTGCACTAAAGCTCATATTTGCCAACAGAACGTTTTTGTGAAGAGGCTTGTCTGTGTGTGAACTGTGCTTACCATAGTCTTCTCCTCTCAGAATCTCAGGTGCAATGTAATTGGGGGTTCCACAGAAAGTGCTGGTTGTGTCTCCTGGTCTCAGTCCCTCCTGCATAAGAGATGAATATTGAAACACTTAGACACACGTATCTACTACTGATCTTTCTTTAAGCCATAGGCTATACTTAGAGATTTCTATCAGACATACAATATTAAAGGCAATAAATAACATGCATACATGATTTATTTTACATGATATTTACTAAAACAATAATTATACAAATGGAAGTAAAAACTGTAATCAGCAGTGCATTTAGGATCATGGTATGTCTGTGTTTACACAAATTTAAATGTGAGATATATATTCAGACATACCTTACACATGCCGTAATCAGTGAGTTTGATGTGTCCCTCTGACTCCAGCAGAACATTGTCCAGCTTCAGGTCCCTGTAAATAATGCCACGCTCATGGAGGTAGTTCAAGGCAAGACTGATCTCTGCCGAGTAAAACCTGCAAGCAGAGAAACATTGATTGACCTCAATTGTGTTTCTGTTCCTGTGTTGTGTCATTCAGACCGAAGTCAACTCTAACCCTGCTCAGGCTGTTCATTAGCTGCTCATACCTAGCATGCTCTTCCGGAAGTTTTCTTTGTCGCTGCATGTGAAACATTAGATCCCCTCCATTCACATATTCAATTACAAAGAATAGCCTGTGAAAGAAAAGCATTAAATAATCATTAGCCATCACCAGACAAACAAAACGGTTTACGCTAAACAGAAGGGCTAAATAAAAATGGCCTGAGGACCAACATAAGAGCATCACTTTTATTTATTTTTTTATACAGTTTCTTGTTCCAATGTCTTATACTTGTATGAAAAGAATGAGTATAGAAAGACCTGCTCTCTGTCTGGAAGCAGGAATGAAGTCCCACCAGGAAAGGATGGTTGGAAGCCTGCTCAAACACATGCTTTTCTGTTTGAACCCAGTCAATATCCTGAAAAACAAAAAAGAGAAGTACAAACACACACAAATCAATCTCATATTGAAAAACAGAGCATTCTTTCTGTCAGTAGGGGAAACATTTGGAAGGACATTCAGGACAGTATTGAGTAGAAATGCCTCACAAGGCTGAAAGCTGATAAAGGTTTAAAAGACGGGGGCACTAGGTCTTCCCAAGGAGCCACTCCTGGATGCGAGGAGACTCACAATGGACAGATACAGAGTGAAAAACTAGGACCTTTCATTGACAGCCTGGTAAAAATACCTCTGACCGTGAGACTCACTTAAAGAAGCCCTGCAGGGCCAGTAGAGCGCAGCTGCAATTATTGACCATCGGCTGCTGCTGTCAATTCATCACACAAGGCTTAAGTGCATCTAATCAACGTTAAATGCCCACTTCATCAACCTCTAGTCATCTGTATGTGTACTTCAACACATCCTGGGAAGATTAGAGCCAGGCAGCCTCTTTGCTTGTTTTATTACGCAGTCAAGACTCAAATTATTGACAAAAGACATTTATAGTTGTGAAGTGTCAAAAATGCTTTCAACGTGGAGTTGAGTGTGACAAGGTCTGGGAGATGTGGTTCATTGAAACTTGATATGGATGCAATTTGTTTTAGATAATAAATTCATATACTAATATATCAGTGACATCTTTGCGCATTCCCAAACTATGTAATGTGAAATGTCACCTCATCGTCGTTCACCAGCTCCTTCTTCACCACCTTCATGGCGTAGATGCGGTCTGTCTTTTTGAGACGCACCAGAAGCACCTTGGCGTAGCTGCCCCTCCCAATCACTCGGAGCAAGTCAAAGTCTGTAAGCCCCAAACTGGACACTGCCTTCCCTGATTCCCGACTGCCCACAGCCTGAGGGATGGACAAAGAGAATATTAAACCACCAACATCTTATATTTATTTATATACACATTTATATACATGTTGCATGATGTGGCCAATTTCAATGCTGTTATAGGCCCCTAAAATTCCAGATATGAGGTCAAATAATGCCCCTGTAGGGCTTTTGACTTATATTTATACAACGTGACAGTTTAGCAAGATCATTATGTGACCCTAGATCACAAAACCAGTCGTAGGTAGCACAGGTGTATTTGTAGCAATAGCCAACAATACATTAATTGTATGGGTCAAAATTAATGATTTTTCTTTTTATGCCAAAAATGATCAGGAAATTAAGTAAAGATCACGTTGTATGAAGATATTTAGCACATTTCCTACCGTATATATATTAAAACTTAATTTTTGATTAGTAGTATGCATTGCTAAGGACTTCATTTGGACAACTTTAAAGGCAATTTTCTTAATATTTGGATTATTTATTTTTCTTTGCACCCTCAGATTTGGAAATATTTGTAACTTTGCTTAACAAACCATATAGCAATACATCATCTTATTTGTTAAGATGACGTATGAATCTCAATTTTGGTGGCCCATTATGAGGGTCACATATGGTCAAGAGTGACGTTTTTTCCCTTGAATATCTGCACAACTGCAAATGGAATAGTGGACTTATACAACAGTAAACAAGAAGTAATATTTTGTTAAATTTTGGATGTAATTTATTGTCTATATTGTCTGTTGCTGCAACATTCCAAACATATTCCACAGCAGAACTGTTTTAAGTCTTCAAAAAATGCACAGTGGTGTTTTCATTACTAAACGAATCTATGTTTTTTTAAAGTAAACTATGATTAGTGACCCATTTATATAGTCACTTGATTCATACCTGAATCAGTGGTTTGAACGAATCAGTTGAAGGACAAAATGACTCATTAAGATTTGATGAATTGCTGTGACCTACTGGCAGTTTTAGCTTCATATTTGTAGTATAATTTATTTTACACAAAAAATAATAATATCTATAAAAATATAAATAAATATCAAATATATATAATATATAAATATATATAAAAAATTATATATATATATATATATATATATATATATATATAAAATGTTCTTTGCTTGACAGACCTAATATACATATATATATATATATGGTTTACATCTCTGTCCTGTCCTTTCCCTCTGTATGATTTCTCATGACTGCGACAGAGCTACAGGAGCATGTGCCTTTAATCATATTCTAATGACCCTGATAGAAGGTTACTTTATTAGCTCCCCTAAAGGAAATCAATACAGGCAGAATAAACCTTGTGCACACCCCCATCCTTTTCCCTGAGTGACAACTTTAGCCTGATCATCTGTATGAGAATGGACTGCTGAAAGCTCATATAATCAAACTTAACATTCATAATGGTGCCATTCACACCTGGTACTAACATTGATTTTGACCAATTAGATCAACAAGTGGAAATTGCTTAAAACAATGTTGTGGTCAGATTGGTTATACCGCATTTAAAAAACACATTTTGTTCACTGCATTTGTAGTGTAAATGTTTATCTACCCTGGAGCATCTGAGAGATCATCAAACATGCACGTGACCAGCTAAGTATATAAATAACACCCTTTTAACCCCTTCAATACAACTATAAAATAAACATCAACACCAATTGCTATTCTTCAAAGTAATATTCTTATTTTATTATTCATATATAAAAATTACTGTAAAGAGTATGAAATAATTATAATGATTATATCTATTATTATTTTGCTTTACAGAACAGTATACATACAGTTCTAATATTTATGGGTGTCTGTCCTACTTTGCTCTCAGTCTCAATTTTTTTATTCTGACACAAAACTGCAGGGAGACTGTAAAGCTTCTCTTTTGTTGACAACAGATTTATATACAAAAGGGGAAGATTGGTCACGTTTTCAATGCATGTAAAAGTGACTTAAGCTCACAGCACTTGCAGAGACGGAGTTCGTGAGAAGCAGCAGCATTTCACCAAATCTGAATGGATTAACTGAGATGGATGTTAAAACTAGGAGTAAACAAGGCCAAAGCATGTCTTACCTCATGCTCCTCTCCCTCGTGATTGATACTTTCCGTTGAGTTCTTTTTGTCTAGAACTAGACAAAGAGAAACAGGGAAAGTCATCACTCGGTGACATGTGGGCATTATTCATTAATATACTGACAAAAAAGGAAGTTCACAAACCTCTAAGCCAAACCAAGCACTTTGAAAAAACAGGAGAATTGAAATTTATCTGACCAGCACTGTAACTAAAGGCATGAGCCTGTTCACGTCATTAATTCCAACAAACAAGCTTAATCTTGTGAGAAGACTCACGCCTGTAGGTTGCTCAATGCATCAATCTGTTTCAGTCCAAGCACATGCCTAATTACTAAAGGAAAACATCAGCTTAGCCCTTCCAGTCATTTAAAACCACTCAAGATGAAAATCAGTGGCATCAATGAGCCACTATAGATCTCAGCAAATCAATTTAGTGACTCAGATGAACACCTCTGCATTAGAAGTTACTTTTTAGTTAGCGACTTTGCTAACAAAACACATGGTAAGTTCATAGGCTTGACTTTTGCAAATGGATCTCTAGGTCAAATGTTTATGTAGTTTTTGTTTAGGTTATCATGAGAATATTTCAATTCAGCTTCAGAAATGTATAATGATGTATTATGTATGATTAAACTTTAAAAAAAAAAAACATTGAAATTCTAAAATTGATTTTTGAGACGTCCAAGCAAGGTACAGAAGGTTGATAATTTTGTGACCCCAGGCAGAATCATTTTTATCTCAGACACAAAGCCTTAAAAGAAAATTATTTTGAAAACGGATCGCAAGTTTAATTGAAAATCTCAAAAGGACATTCCTTCCAGAAAATTGCTTTTCTACATGTATTATTCTGCTATTCAAGCACAAAGGAAAATGTAATAAACACACTTCAAAGATATATAATGACAAGTGCATGCGTAGCGCTCGACAAAAATAGATTAGAGTCTATTGTACCTTGATCAGCGTGCTCTGATGGAGTGGACCCTGGATCGATTCTTCCAATCATTGGGTCCTAGAAAAATTATACGAAGGTCAAAAATAAACAAAGGCTGAAATTCATAGTGTTACTAGCATGATTCAACATTGTAGGTCTATACAAAAAACCTGAATGTTTAACGTTTCCCATTTTTTGCACGTTGATTTATCACATATCTGGCATATTAGGTTAAACATTTAGCTACCATTAAGAATGTCTAATCGATTTGAGATTTAAATGTACTTTACCAAAAAAGTGAAAGAAGCATACAGATAACATGTGAACTTACTAATGTCTCACCTGTATTACCTGTCTACCACACTCCACTATGACCAATTTATGGCA
Source organism: Enteromius treurensis (assembly GCA_032275025.1). Lineage (NCBI taxonomy): Eukaryota > Metazoa > Chordata > Actinopteri > Cypriniformes > Cyprinidae > Enteromius > Enteromius treurensis. Next base: position 14,567,117 of record JAUCMU010000042.1, read on the forward strand.
TTTTTTATGGACCAGCAGTTTACAGTTTATGCACTTATATCCCTGCCTGCCCAGGCCCCAGATACGATCTGTGCAGATGGCACAATGAGCACGCTGTACACAAAAGAAAACACAGGAACAATAAACCATACAGAAGGCATGTGCATATAATTCATACTTATTAAGTAAAATAGCTGGTTTCAGGGGGAAAAAAGGTACCCTGTTAAAACGTTTGGCCTGAAATGCATGTCCACTGGCATAGTAGAGTTTCCTCCAGCGCCGAGCCCCGCGACGGTATATGGACTCTAATAAGGTAGGAATTACACCAAGTAATTACCATCATTATAACTCAATGCAAGCTTTCCAGCAATATAAAGCACAAAACAATCATTATGATCTAAATGACTATAAATGACAAAATGCACATACTGTCTTCTCCAGGACAGGGCATGCCAGGCTTCTCAGGGACACAAGGAAACACTGTGGAGAGAGAGAGAGACTGTGAAAAAAAAAATCTAGAACGACCTCTCTGTGACCTCTCCTCATCTGACAGCGGATAAGGACTTTGGGGTCAAGAAACAGAGTCTGTCCAGGCCTGCGAGGTCAGCTGGTGTGGAGAGTGGCTATTGATGGACAGGCGGTTGGGGTCTTTTTCTGAAAGCCCTTATGGCCAGACGTCTCTTCCTCAGCATGACTAATTAACACACACAGCAGGCAGAACAATGTACCTCTGTCAATCACACCCTGAATCCTATCTCTCCTGTACACTAATGATCTAAGGTCCTGTATAGTGCTGCAGGGTGTGTTATAAATAAATAAATATATACATGTACCCAAGCTAGAACATCAAAATGTAGAGCTTGGCCTGAGCTCATTAGCAGGGGACTGCTACACTGCATGTCACATGTCATGCTTCAAAAGGACAAGGCTGTTAGCAGTCTAACGCGGCATCTGATAAGACAGACTGACTCCAAAACTACTGTGCAATGCTACATAATCAGAGCCAGTTAGAAGATGTTTGATGCTGAAAGGTGCAAAGTTTTGAACCAGTGAGATTTCATGATGAGACGGAGTACCCTGAGCAACACCAGTGAAAAGGGAACCAGGTGGTCAGCAACGTGAATAAGTAACCGTGTCCATTAACTGGAAAATGTGCAATTTAAATAAGTTGTTTGTTTATTCTGCAGGTCTGTTTCCTCTATACAAGGACACTTCACTTTCTTTTTAGTCATTTAGCAGACACTTTTATCCAAAGCAACTTACAAATGAGCACAACAGAAGCAATCAAACCCAACAAAAGAGCAACAACACGCAAGCACAAAATTAACTTTAGCAGAAGAAACCAGATCAGCTGGCCTGTCTGCTCACTCCAAGGACGGATGATCTGACAGGATTATTACTATGGGGTGAATCAAATCTAATGTGTACTGTTTAGTAAACACAAACTCGCCGTGTCTATCTAGTCATGATGAAGATGTATACATTTCAGTTTCAGCAGGCAACTATTTTTACAGCTACGTTATAATTCCAGCTAGTCACTAGTCCAGCTAATCACAACAGTGCAAATACAATTACACATAATTATGTCATAAATCATCAGTTTGTTGTTTTACACACATGCACACACACATTATTTCATAAACGGCATAGTTGTGAGATGTAATAAGACTTTAGACGCACCCATAACAACACAAGAAAAAAGAAGTGTGCAAACTCAATATGGGACCTTTAAAAAAAATAAGTATAAAGAAACCTAGTTTTTTTTCTTTAAGAAACAAGCAGATAGAATAGATAGGGGGTTTTTTTTATAAAAAAAAAAACAGATAGCAAAAATAAAAGTTTAGTTCACTTTGAAGAAATGAAGTCCAGAACTACATTACTAAAGTACAGTAAAATATTGTTTTGAAAGAATATCACAATTTTTCATCCATCTTTTAAACATCAAACTTATCTGCAGCATATTGCTTACTTAAAAGGTGGCATTGGTCAAATTTCATTAACATTTAAAAGTTTTATATATTCATTAGATTATGATAAAACTGAGCTGAAATAAATAAAATATTCACAGACCACTAATCTCATTAAAAACTGTAATTATTAAATTGTCTTGTTTTACTAATTAAATTAATTATACATCTGTTTTGGTTATTAACAGAATTAGGAAATATCTAAAAAGTATTTCATAGGACCCTGCTTGATTCTTCACGTCACATCTGCTTAAGACATGGTGTAAGGCTTCATCTGTCAGAAGTCTTTCAAGAATCTATAGAATGACACAGAGTACAAAATCATCCACAGCCCACCGACATCAAAAGCCAAATCCCAGCATACCGTGAATAATGAGCTCCGAGTCTTTGTTGAGTTCATAGAGACGTAAGGCTTCCTCCAGCTCCAGCTGAGAAGAAACGGTGCACGGATCCCCTACAATGACAAGCACAGTGAACACTCACTGGAAAATGCTACCAAGACATCAGAATAAGAGACATATCAGACACTGCAAAGAGCAAGAGAAAGAGTGAGAGAAATAAAGCACGAGAAAAAGACAATAAACAAGCGCCTGGTTCAGACGATTTTGGGACAGCATAATGCAAGAACCCGTTTTTCAAAGATCATGTTCCATGAAGGTATTTAGTCAACAGGGTCTGTGGTGTTGTCAGAAGTTGACGTCAATCCTGCTGTCATCCAAAGAGCAGCCTGTGGCACCGACAGTCACCGCTTGTGTAGACATCACAGCGGAGGCGATGAGTGACGGCGGGCATCGATGCCAAGGCTTGGGCAGACAGACGGGATTAACTGCTCGCCATGACGACCCTCTCAGATCAGCTATGCTAATGAGCAGCGTGACTCTGGGCTCAGCGTGGAATGGTGAAGATTTTGGTATTTAAATGAACATACCCCCATCACCATTTCCCATCTCGCATGCCTAATGCAGCAGTTAATCATCGCACACAGTCAATCTTTCTGCTCCCTGCTGTGCGCTGCTTTCAAATTCACTTTATTCCTCATGTAAAATCCATCCATTTTATTCCTGCCAGTGGAGTCCAGGGTAATTCTGAGACTCTAATGCAATCTACCAAAAGTGGGGTTATTTGTAATATTTAAAATGCCGGCGCAAATGAAGCAGATGTTTTAGTAGAAAGACAGGGGGAAGCTTGTTGCTACGGTGACAGTTAGAGGAACAGAATGAGAGGCCACATTTAAACATGGTATTACCATCTGTCTCAGGGGATCTGATCACAGGTGGACAGCACTAAATATAGGTTCAAACAGAGTCCAAAACATTTTTTCATCACTCAAACCACAAATGGAGATAGTCAGAAATTAAAATGACCATACTACTGACCATTTATAATGTAAATGCTAATGCAGCCAGGTCAGTGTTTCTCATTGCATGGCTTCCGAAGCTTTAATTTGTGGCTTGTATGGCAGTAAATGATGATGATATGATCAAATATTTCATAAAAATATTAAAAACAAGCATCTAAACCAGGCACAAGTTGTGACAAAAGACCATAGAATGCATTATAAATAATATTATATCTCAAGAAACGAAAAAAAAGTTACGAAAATAAGATAATGATCAAAAATGGACAAAGATTGGTTTTAGAAATCAGAGTATCTCTTTAACAAAATCTGATCACAAGCAGTCACAGGAAATACATGTTAATACCAAGTGTCTCTCGGCTGACTGCTTGAGATCGGATCACCAGGGACAGATGTTAATGCCAGCTGTAAATAAGGTCAGAGAGAGTGAAAAAACACAGTTGAAAAAAACATACCTTCTTCATCAATCCATTTCATGGTGAAGAGCTGGTCATTGTCCATGGAGCACATGTCCCGCACCTCACTGCACAGCCCCTCATAGGAGATGGAGGGATCAAAATGTGTGATCATGATGTCCCTAAAACAGAAAAAGGTGACAGTCATTAAGGCAAGGCACGTTTATTTATATAGCACATTTCAAACCCCATGGTAATGCAAAGTGCTTTATATAAAAGGAATTCAAATAATCATTAAAATCACAACAATAAAAACAAGCAGTTTTTTATTCAGAATTTTTACATTTAATATTCAAAAACTAATTTAAACTGAATTAAAACAGGTAAATACAAATTGTGGCTAATATTTTAGCACATCTGATCTGATCTCTTCTGCAAGTTGGTTTCAACTACAGGCACTAAGATTGCTAAAACCGGACTCCCCTTGTTTGAAGTGAACTTTTGGTATTTCTAACAGACTTGATCCTAATCATCTGAGTGCTCTGTTATATTTCTACTCAGCGAGCATATCTGCTATGTATTTAGATTCTAGTCTATTGAGTGATTTATCAACTGTAATAGTACTAATAGTATCAATCCTTAATGTCATTGGAAGCCAGTGTAAGGACCTGAGGGCTGGTGTTGTGCTCAGATTTTCTGGTTCTAGTCAGAATCCTGGCAGCAGCGTTCTGGATCAGCTGCAGCTGTCTAATGGTCTCACAATAGTCCACCGTTCTTGCCTTTATAACCTTTCAGGTTTGAAGGCATGAACAAATTTTTTAAGTCTTCACTGGCAACAAATCATCTAATTCTTGCAATTTTTAGATGATAGTATAATGAGTTAGTTATTGCTTTGATATGATTACAGAAACTAAGGTCCGATTCCAGAAACCCACCATGAATCTTGACTTTTCTTGACTTTTGACCCCTATAGTCAAGGTTTGCATTCTCTTTGAGAACTTCATTTTTTTCCCAAATGCAATTACTTCAGTTTTCTTATTTTTTAACTTCAAGTTTTTGCACCTCCAATTGTTCATTTCATCTATGTATTGGCAGAGGGAGTCAATGGGACTGTAGTCCTAAGTCTAGGGTTTCATCTGCACAGCTGTGATAGGCAGTTTGGGTCTTTCTCATCATTTCCTTCAGTGGGATCATATTTGGTGAACAGGAGTGGCACAAGAATTGAGCTTTGTGGGACACTGCATGTCATGGATGTCCAAGTAGATTTTTGCTCTCCTATACTAATAATAACCTCTACCTTTTAAGCTTGATCTAACCATTTGAGGACCATTCCCAGAAAGCCGGTCCAAGTTTTCTATGATTTTTCTATTTCTATGATCAACAGTGTCCAGTAGTAGTACCTGCACCAACATTTTGCCAGAATAAGAATTTAAGTGGATACCAGATTGAATATTGTCTATGTATCCTTTTCGATTTAAGTAGTTGTTCAAATGAAAAGAGTTAATTCCAACAATATTCAATATTTTACTTAAACAAATCATAAACATGGGGACATATTCTGTGACCTTCTGTAACTCAAAATGTATTCAAAACAATATCCACTATTGTTAAAAGACCAAAAGATGAATACAGTACATCGGTGAGTTTCTGGGAAGCTGTGTTGAATTACTAGCGAAATCCCACAGTAGGAGGCACCGTAGCAGCTTCTTTCCTCTGTTGACTATTGTGTTCACACTGTTTTGGTTAATTATTGACAGCAGGGGAGTCCTTCCTGTCTACAAGCCAACGCACTGACCCGCACATGCCTTTAGGTGGCCGCTGAAACTAGTGGGAGTGCACACACCACCTTATGACAGAAAAACACAAGGCTGGTTTTATCTGATCCAGGACCATTACGAGGAAGCTTCTGTGTGAATGTTAAAGGGCAGCTCTGTGCTTCCTGCTATGCAGATCTCTAACATTCTATAAGCTCTGCGTCAGTAAACTCTGCTTTAGTTAATGTTTTCAGAGGGATAAACAACCCCTTCTTGTTGCCTCTTGCAAACAATATAAAATTTTCCTGGCACATAACAGACATTGTACCCACTCTCTTAGCATGAACAGATGCAGCCTGCGAGAGCTCAGCATCATTGAAAGGAGGTGGTGAAGCTACATTCCACCGTAGGGCATACATGGATCGGCTCACACTCCCTTTTATAACAGCATAACAAACAAACACTCATTCCTACTGTCAAATAGGACTTACAAGAATGTGAAACACAATTTTCTGAACCTGGAGGTATAAACAAGCACATAGACACTGCGGTCAATGTGAAAAATATACACAGACGCAAACAGTAGGTGTATTAAAGAAATTGTTCACAGAAAAATGAAAATTGTTTCATGGTTTACTCACCCTCTTGTCATTACAAATGTGTATGACTTTGTTTTTTCTATGGAACATAAAAGATGATATTCCAAGAAAAATTTTTTTACCATTAAATGGAAGTCAATTTAAGACAATGGTCACAAAAACAGAACAATACTGCATGATTAATTATATTTTACAATTAATAAATGTTTGGACATTTCTGTTATCCTGCACTGCAACAAGCCTCTGCAAGTATTCATGAGGGTTTACAGATTACAATAGTTTTTAATTTATTAAATTAATATTGTGCATTTCAATGTATTAGCTTTAAGAACAGTCTGTACAATGTAGAAAGTATTAATATATATATGTGACCCTGGACCACAAAACCAGTCTTAAGTTGCTGGGGTATATTTAGCCAAATAGCCAAAAATACACTGTATTGGTCAAAATTACTGATTTTTTCTCCTTAGGATAGTAAGTAAAGATCATGTTCCATGAAGATATTAAGTCAATTTCTTACCAAAAATATATTACAACTTAATTTTTGATTAGTAATATGCATTGATAAGATCTTCATTTGGACAACTTTAAAGGTGATTTTCTCAACATTTAGATTTTTCTCAATCCTCAGATTCCAGATTCTCATATAGTTGTATCTCGGTGAAATATTGCCCTATCCATCCGAATCATACATCAATCGGAAGCTTATTTATTCAGCTTTCAGATAATGTATATTTCGGAAAATTAACACTTACGACTTGTTTTGTTGTCCAGGGTCACATATAGGCTTTTTTTGCAAGGAGGACTGCGATTAAAAATCAAGAATGCATGAATGTTTTTCCAAAAAAAATAACAGTTACTGATATTGCACAGTCTATGGAATGACCTGAGAATGGGTAAATCATTTTCAGTTATGGTGAATGACCATGACATCAAGACAAAGTAACATCTCTTCTGTATTTGACATCCATACAAAAGATATGAGGTGCAATATAGGTCAAATCCCCATGCTTATTAGAGGCAAATAATTCATAAGTAAGAACAAAATAAAAACACAGATGAGTGATAGAAAGAGAGTAATGAGTGAGAGGGCAGAGAAAAAAAAAGAGGAGAGGATAAAGGTTGTAAATTTCATCTTTGCCAGGCTTCAGGGGCTTTGAAACAGAAGATAAAAGGTGCAGCGAGTAAGATGTCCTTCACTCTATTCAAGACTCTACTGCATTCAGGCAGAACCCTGGCATTAAAGCCTCCACGCACCAAAGGAACAACCTCTGATCACCTCCATTGCGGCCACAATAGAGGTTTTTACAGAATAAAGGCATTGAAACTGGTTCAAAGATTGGCTAAAATTACCTGCTGAAAAACAAACAGAAACCAAAGGGAACACGCATACATGGACAAATGGTGGGTTTCAAAACTGTCTACACCCAGGAATTCGGTGCTACTATTTTTATAAGGCATAAGCCATCAATTCAAGCTCTCCACAGAGCTTTTCTTCAAAGCCACAATAAAATCAGTTTCACTGAAACGAATGGTACGTGGGATGATAGGTTTCCTTGAAAATGTTAAATATCACTGAGGCCAGTTTACACATACTACTGGCAGTGGACCTATCAATTCCCTGTATCGAAAATGATAATATATATTATTAACATAATACAATGAAAATTACTATTACTACTACTTATATTAATATTATCCTCAGCAACTGACTGAAACTGACCGAATCATTGAGACAGCAGCACACATAAAACAGTACTCATGTTAAATGTGAATAGATCAGTCTCTAACAGGTCTGGCAAAAAGATACTTGTCATACAGGTTTTTCAAGTGCATGACAAGCACTCACGTCATCATGAAAGGAAATCTGACTGAAAATCAATTATGCATAAATTAACTCCTTTATGCACATAAAAGCTATGTATTTTCATAGCAAACCAAAAATCGTTCCCTAAACAGTAAAATGAAAAATAAACTTACAACTGACTGATATGCTCGTTTAGAATTAATTTTAGATAAATAACGTGATGATCAATATACTGTGTCAATAACGCATGAACAAACTGTTTACATATATTATCTAACGAGTTCTATCACAAGTTTCTGTGACTGTAGTTTTCCCTTAATTATACTGTTATACAGAACCACATAAATGTTTCATGAAGAAGGCAAACGCTATAATAGATAGCCAGACAGATCTAGCTTCCTGACAGGCGCAGCTCTCAAAACATCACATCACAAGTCATAATTATCTTAACTCACAAACAATACACAAACATATAATCAGTACGTTTACGTGAACTATTATGAGACGGGAAGAAAGACCAACTGTAGAGGAAGAAATGAAGAAACGGGTGTTTTGCTGGAGTTGGTTTAACTTGACAACTTCATTGGAGTTTTGTTTTGGGCTTAGCTAACAGTGCCTGCTAGCTGGCTAATCATTTATTTGTGTATATCCCGAAACCACACAAGTAAGAGGTCAAGAAAAGAGTATAAGTTTATTGAGACATCTAAAACGAAACCGCAAAGTCTCACTGGCTACTCACCCTCTGTAGTAAGCTTTTACCCGGACCTGGTGCGGGTTTTCTCCGGGGTGGGACATGGTGCTGTCCCGCAGCGTGGGCATTATGAACTCCCCGTACTCCGGCTAGCGAGCTAACTTAGCTAATGAAGCTAGCCCGCTGTCTTCTGATGAGAAGAAAAAATAAGAACCGGAAACAGAAAACTGGACTTGGTCCAAAATAGCGTTGATCCCGGTGGTAGAATCGGCCTGTCTGAAATATTACTAACTTACTCTAGTTCTGACAGAAATTATTGGAACTAGTAAAACTTGTGTGTCTGACGGGAAACACTCCCTTCTCTCGCTCAGGCCTCGAGACGGAATGATCCAAACAGCGGAATGTGGAGGGGGGTGGGGGATTTCCGACAAAAACATAAACATATAACAAACAACACATGAAAATTATTTGTCTAGACGGTTTAGAGAAGGTGAAAACAGTAAACGTCCGCAATACTATTAATACTGGTTATGTGTTATATTTATGTTTAAATGAGTTGGGTTGGATGGAAGCGTCCGGTCGCATTCCGATTATACCACGCAGATTTCCAAGAGGGTGGAGAAGCGCAGCCAAGGAAGTAGTTCGCATAGAAACCAGTAGAGATGGGATGTATGAGGAATTTAACGATTCTAGCTAGTACCGACTCCTCTTTAAGATTTCTCTACTAGTTTTGAAGAGGAAGTAATTTGGGGGAAATCCAATTCAAAAATGTTAGTAGAACAAATACAGCAAATATTTTTTTATAAAATAAATTAATTAATGATAATAATACTACAGAAAAAATATTTTAATGAAATTTAAAATGCTGAATAAGTGCTGCACTCTCTATTCTAACACTTGCTTTCTTTAAAAAGAGCCTCTAACACTAGATTATTCTTTTTCTTTTCTATCTACTTGTTTTCTTTGTATTTATTCTAAAAACGACACACTAACACACATTTTCTATTTGTTCTATTATTTGGACTTGTTTTGTTTTGTTTTGTTTTAAAATCCCTCTTGCGCAAGCGTTGCATTTACTTTTCCTAGTCAAACTACTTGTTTTCTTTTTATTTGTACTGGATTATGATAACAGACTTGACACAACATTATAATATTGCTCTTTTGTTTGTTTTGATTGCTTCTATTTTCCTCACGTCGCTTTGGATAAACACTACTACTAAATATAAATGTAAACTATAGCTACCGCATAACACAGTAACTTGTTTATTATGTCAAAATTACTTAATTCAGTTTCAATTAAAAAAAAATCAGTATGTGATTTACTTTAAAAAAAAATCATCTTATATGAGTAATTCGGTCGGAAATCGATTCTTGCGTGCTACAAGAATAATTTTCGACACACTTTTATAATTCATGGTGTAATACGCCTCCTAGTGGCAAAACGACTGTACTAGATTACCGCAGATTACTTGATGCAAGAGTCTGTGTGCTCTCAGAAGCCAAATCTACTCAATGAACCAGGACATTTGGATAACATTATCATAATCGTATAACCTTGGAGGTTTTAAAAACACGATATTTTTTTTGCATAATTGGTTAGTATAATGCAGAATTAAACTGATGTGCAAATGAAACTTTATATGTGTGTGTACTTATGGGTAGGTGTAGAGATATGGTCAAGACTATATTTTTGCATAAAATGTTGTTCCAGAGTCAACAAAATATGTTGACTTAGGGACACATAGTACTTAACAAAATCAGGACGTGCATGCATCAATCAACAAATCAATCAGAATTATTTAAGAATTAATATTACAAACTGTTGCTTTCCTTTTGTTAAATTTCATGGTAGCATTTTATTTTACACTCCTGCTCCTTATGTACATAGTAATACAACAATAGGTACTAACCCTTAACTTACCCCTAAACCTAACCTAATCTTTATTACACAATTTCTTAAATCATATCAAATGGTAATAGCTCGATTATAGGTTTTAAATTGTTTTACCAAAACCAAAAGTAATGTATTGTACGCAATGTTAATAATTTGTCGAACACAATTACAGAAAATTAAGCTTAGGCATACTAATGCAAACTATAAGAAACTACAAGTAGCTTATTAGCGGTGCTAAGAATGCAACGTCATTAGTGTCTTTATTAGATCCTGATAACAAAAAATAGGGCAAAAAAAAATTCACTTTGGAGAGAAGCGGTGCACGAAGTCCTCCTACACAGCAAGCGGTGCTGCTGGCTCAGATATTTCTCAGCCTCAGTAGCGTTTTGTTTTTATCTCCATTTTAGAGCGCGCTGTCGCAGTACAACATGACTGGGGCCGTGACAGAGCACAGCAGCGCGCGCTCACGTCTCATATTCAGAGCAGCCAGGTAACAGTCATCAACTGATGCGCTTCAACACTGCATGGGACACAAGCGTCATGATCGCATGATTCCCCATTGATGCAGACGGAAAGTTAATAATAAAACATATTTTGAAAAATTATTCCCGTCAAATCGTTTGTTAAAAGAAATCTCAGTGTCCCACATGATGAATGTCATGGTGGGCTTTAACGGAGAGGTGGGCGTTTCTATATGTCAGTAGAAGCAGTTAGGATTATAGACAGATGACTGAGGCACACATTCGGCCTGTCGAGATCATCTAACAACGCACTTCGTAAGCGACGGCAGTCTGTTTTTTGAGTATTTTTAATTATTGCAATATTAAGGTTATTGCCTACATTTTAAATGCCGCGCATCTTGTAACTTACCAATGTTTAGTTGATTTAATAATTCATAACACGCGAGTTCAAGTTCTGTCTTATTATGGACGTCACACAAGTAGAAACAGATTCTATGGATTTTTTTCCTCACACAAGACTTATTATTTCCGACCTGCATTAGTTTTATATTTAATTAAAATATGGAATATTTTATGCTATATGACTAACGTTATCAAAATATTTCGTTATAGCATAGGCTATACCTTTGCCTTTAAACCGATTATATACACAATTGTAATTTACAGTTGACTAAGTTAACGACACCGAGAGAGAGGTCTGACTTTTAGGTTTGGTAGGCATTTATTTAGGCTTGTTATTCATTTATTTTACCGATTATGGTAACTTAGTCCAAAAGAAGGTTTAATGTATTTATTAAATGACCTTTAGGGAAGGAAAAGTTTAGAACTCCTAAATAGGCTTTCTCTGTGAAAATCTAGCTATGTTATATGATCTTTTTAGTCGGCTAGGTCAGTATTTTGTATAGTGTGTCTGGATACAAAAAAGAAATTGAAACAAAATTACTCCGTTTCTGAGATCAAAGAAGTTCGCGGCAAAAGAAAAGGCGCGGTGACGTGCATAAACTATAAACTAATATGTGTCACCGCTTCATTATTTTCGCCTGTTCTAATTAATTACTTTCCAAAAAAATGCTGTATGACAGTACATAGACTGTATTGTACAAATACTGTAATCCGACAGAGAAAATTATTGACACAGATTTAATATTAAAGATGCAGGTTTAGAAAACAAGCGACATTTGCGCTCAGAAAAGATTTTAAATAAGCTATTCATTCTACAATTAATTGCTTTTAATTTTTATTGTATTCAGAATACAGATGTAAAACAGCAAATACTCTATTTTGTGTAAGAGTTTTCAATAATCTTCTAAAATAAAAATGACTATGACGTTGTGTTAATTTGCCTATACCACTAATTTAAGTTGTACATTTCTAGCTGCTTTCTGATTACTTTATATGTGATATTTGTGATAACATTTTATGAATTTGTAATTTTGTAAATTTCCAAGGTATCTTGTAATGAGTTATAACTGTGAAATGTGATTTTGAAAGGCCAAAATTTGTGCAAACTTTCATGTTGTAGTGTGTTAATCACATTCATTTACAGAATATTTATTAGTGTTATGTTTAAGTCTAACTGCTTTTAAGTTTTCTTAAGAATAGCTTGTTTTTAGTTGTCCTGATTGGTCTGTTTTTTTAATCTTAGGTTAAGACATACCTAATTTAAGTAAAAAAACATTCCTAACCCAGAATTCACATTAATTCATATTTTTACACATTAATACATCTTACTTTTTACATACAGCATCATTTCTGCAACATAATTATAATTAACATTTACCTTTAGTAATAAACCTTTATATTTAACATTTATCTAGGGTGTACCATGGGTGCCATTTTTAGGGCTGTAGTACTCGAGTCCGGTCTTGGTCTCGGAGTTGTCTCGGACTCGCTGGTATTCGGACTCGGACTTGTCTCGGACTCGGACTTGTACCCCCTCTGTAATACTGGTCACTTCTTTTCTACACTACTGTACATCTGCAGTGAAGCTATATTGTAATTTAGTTGC
>JAUCMU010000042.1:14580128-14607591 GCA_032275025.1 Enteromius treurensis
AGATCAACAAATAATAACCCAAAATGATTGTCTTGATGATGTCATGCATAAGACTTTTTTTTCCTGTCCTGGACTCGTTCTTGACTTGGACTCGACTAGTCCTTGTCTTGGACTCGACAAAGGTGGTCTTGACTACAGCCCTAGCCATTTTTCCCAGAAGCTTCCTGGCCAGGATTTCTATACTGCCCAAATGATCTAGGTTTGTTTTTGTTTGCATGTGCAGACCGATCAGTGTATGAAATCGGTTTGGTTTGTTTTTGAAGTGCTCTCGAGGAAACAAAGCAATATAGAAATCCTGGCCAGGATGATCCAGGAAAAAATGGCACATATTGTCACCCTAATTTACCTTACACCTTTTAATAAACTAAAAAGTAACATAGGATAAATTGTTTTATTGTTCTCAAATAATATAAATATGTTGTAATTAAAAAAATTAAGCTCTAAATTCAAACTCAGTCAGCTAAGTAAACCAATAACCTGCAAACCATGCAGTTGAACAGGAGTGGATAGAATACAAGATGTTCTTTAAAAAAATTAATTGTTCTGTATTGTTTACATTTTCCTTCAAAATTACAGTGGCTAATCGTGGCTAACAACCCCCTCTTAATGGGCGACACAGATAAACAGAGTCAGGAAGAGATGGAGGGTGACGGCTGTGTGACGACAGTATCCAGCAGCACTGCACCCTCCGCCAGCTCTATACCCAGATCCAGCACTCCCAACACCATTCCTCTGGGAAACATCACTTCAGACAGACAGGCAGTTCAGGTAATTTTCCACCGGTATCAACCAGTAACATAGAAAACAAATGGTATCACATTGAGAAAGAACAGCAACAGCCTATCAAAGGAGCCAGGTTCTGAACATTGCTTTGAGGCTAATCTAATATTCAGATCCCATGTCTTTGGTTTTTGTGTAAATAAAATAAAAGGGCAAAAAGCTGATTCCTTCAAGTGCTGTGTGAAGCCTAAGATGTGGTGTTTTTCTAGGTAATCCAGCAGACGTTACATAGACCGCCAAGCATGACAGCTCAATACCTGCAACAGATGTATGCTGCCCAACAACAACATATCCTGCTCCAAACAGCTGCACTACAACAGCAGCATCAACAAAACCTCACAGCCGCGCAAATCCTGACCTCTACAGAGCAGGTATGAGGATATCTATGATAATATGAGCAATATAATATAATATATTTCTATTTCTTATCAGGGCGCACCAACTAATGGCAGGCAGCCCACCTCCTCCCCTCCATCATCCAATGGGAATGTAACTCAGCTGGCTAATGCGTCTCAAACATCAGTGAGTGCTGTTGTTTTTCTAACCTACTTTTGTTTTTGATAGACCACATGATCTCATTTGGACATTATGTTGGAGCAAAAGAGCCCTAGAAAAGATGCACTTTAATTTTATTTGTAAAAAGTCCTATGCTTAGAACTTTTATGTAAAATGTAAAATAGCAAATAAGTTCAGGTTTTATCCAGACAATTAAAAATACATATTTTTTCACCCTCATGAGTTTCTTTCTTCTGTACAATTGAAAAAAGGTATTTACATTTTTGTGGTAACCAAACAGGAAGCCCTGGACTTCCACAGTATTTTTTTTCCATAGCATGGGAGTCAATAGCTACTATCATCAAAATAGCTTTTTTGTGCCCAACAGAAGAATGAAACTCATTCAGGTTTAGAATAACTTGAGTAAATGATAATTTATTTATTTTTTTGTTGAACTAGCCCTTTAAGGTTTTGATCAAAGATGAATTACATAGGAAAACCCCTCTCACCCTCTAGATCACCATGCCAACCTCTCCTGTAACTCAGCCAATAGGTCGCATCCAGGTCACTAGCTCCAATAGCACAGCGGGAGCCATATCCCAGCAGGCCATGCTTCTAGGAAACAGCTCTCCCACAGGTAGCCAGGCCCAAATGTATCTGCGCACTCAGATGGTAAGCAAATATTTGCATCAGGCATCAGAGTTCATTGGTGTTCTGAAGACTCCACTGACCTGATTTTGTTTTGTGTTCTCTCTTCTATTGTCGTGTCACTGTCTCTTAACCTGTAGCTGATTCTTACTCCTGCTGCCACTGTAGCTGCTGTTCAACCTGATCTGACTGTGGTGAGTTCAGTGTCCTCTCAATCAGCAGCATCACAGGTAAGACAATTTATGGGTTAATGGGTGCCATTTGTGTCAGATATAATATATATCTTTAATTGATATGATAATACAATTTCCCTGTTTATTTAATAAGGTTACTGATGTATAATGGATAAAGACTAAATCATATTAATTATTGTTGTTGTAATTTAAGTCTATATTTGTATAAGCATTAAACATTTTATAGATTAAATATCATGTAATAATGAATGAGAGAATGCAAATTGGCTATTTATTATTTTAAAAGATAATAATGTAACAACATTCAGCTAAACAGAGTTAAACCTATAAAATACATTAATGACAATCTCCATGATGTATCCTGTTTATCTAAGTCATGGACACATAATCTGCTCCTCAAATGAAGTGCACCTCTTATGCATTATGTACTCAACCATTTAGTGTATGAATTTTATAAGGTTATTTTGTCATTAATAATCAGAGTCTGATAGCTAAACATCATAAAATGTTTATAAGTATGCAATCTGGCATACCCGTACTATAAATGACCTAATATATTGCCATAAAATGAGCAGGGCTGCTCAACATTTATTGATCATGCTTTGTCCACTGCAGGTTCAGAGTTTGGCTCTCTGCACACATCCTTCTGGAGCTCTTACTACTCCCCAGAACGTCCAGATCAAACCTCCTTTTCAAGGTCAGACGCTGGTGTGCCCCTTGCCCAAGATGTCAATTTTCCCGCTGAAGTCCACACAGTTGTCCCAGAACCTGGCAGAAACTTCTAGAAGTGAGTCACTGTTGACCGATGTTACTCGGCCACCATCAGCTCAACCACTCATTGCTCCTTGTAAGTCACAAGATCACATTTCCATCTTCATTACTTTTTACTGTTGTTACTGCAGAATAGTGTAAATGTAGTAAATATTTATATATGTATATATATATATATATATATATATATACACACACACATTTACAAGGTACACAACTATTAAATTATTTAAATCAAATAATTAATATATTTAGAAAATTTATTATTTTATCAAATTAAATATTTCTACATTTAGAAAAGTCACAGAAATGAATCATATTAATAAATAATTAAAGATTAAATAAATGAATGTATATAAATTCTAATTATGTCAATTACAAAATAATTGTCAGCTTAATTTATTGGTTAAAAAATGTTGAGAAATGTATTTTTGCGAGTGAAACATCATTTAAAAAATCTTATACTGTAAGTAGTAACAGCTGGAATTAATTTTTTTAACAGTGCCACTTAAAAATGGTCAGAACATCAAAACTGTTAAAATTCACTTCTATAACTCATCTGTTTTTCTTTTCAGTGATCTCAGAACTGTTTAAACTGAACGCTTTCTGTTTGCTCCTAATGACTATCCCTACTGCAGCAACCTTCACACCAGTCCAGTCCCATACATTGGTCAGACACCAGCTGCATTGCCCTTCTGGCCAGAGGGTGGCACCACGCCAGCTCTTTATCCAGCAGAGCTCCAGCACTCACAGACAGGTCCAGCCCATAGCGCTGCGTGTCACGGCGCAGGACAGCGCTCCTCCTCCTCTCGCCCTGCATACCCGTACCACTCCAACTACAGCCACCGTCCAATCACAGCACACAGAGTTCCTCTGCGTACCCTCCTCCTCAAATCAGCCAGCCAGTCAGTCAGCGGTGGTGTCTACGTCCACAGCTCCCCCTGCAGTACTCCCCGACCCTCCACCGCTTCATCTGGGCCCAGTGCTAGAGCCGGTCTCCCAGTATTCACCTCTGTCCAGCCCCCCTCCTCTCACCATGGCTCTGCCCAGGCTGGTCCAGCCACAGAGACTGTCTCTCCATTCAGTCCAGACCGTAGCTGTCCAGTCTGACCACATGCTGGTGTCTGAAGAGAAGCTTCCAGTCGCTGAAGCAGTGGTTCAGTTGCCTTTTCAGAATCTGCCGCCACCACAGACAGTGGCAGTAGACCTAAAGCTGCAACCTCCCACACAAACACAAGCTCCCTCGGTTAGTCTTATTTAAAGAAATTCAATTCTGTCATAATTTACTTACAATCATTTTGTTTAAAACCTGAATATACTATATGACATGTACTGTATGGATTCCATTCATGCATTTTCTTTAAAAAAAAAATTTAACATTTTTTAAAAATGTAGTTTTTATTTAACAAGGATGCATTCAATTGATCAAAAGTGATGCTTGCGATGTTTACATTTTTACAAAAAATTGTTTCAAATGTTTTTCTTTTGAACTTTCTATTGATCAAAAAGTCTTGAAACTGTCTTCAGCATTGATAAAAATGCTGCTTGAACCCCGAATTAGCATATTAGAATGATCTCTGAGGATCAGTTGACACTGAAGACTAGAGTAATGGCTGTCTAAAATACAGTTTTGCTATCATAGAAAAAAAGTACATTTTAAAATACAGGATAGGACAGTTACTTTTTATACAATTAAATCAATGCCTTGGTGAGCAGAAGAGATGTCTTTCACAAACATTTAAACATTTCACCAGACTTTTAAATGGTTTTGAAAAGTTCTTAATCTTCAGAACCAGGAAGTTCAGTTAAAATAGTCATACTTTTTTAGTAAACTTTTTTTGTAATTATCATCCCGATTCACCTGTTTTCAATATCCTTAACAAGAAATTGCTGATGAGATTTAAGGTCCTTGCCCTTACAGAAGTTTCGTATGCATTTCTGTTTTTTCTTTTTTTTTTCATATTCATCATCCTTTCCTATCAAAACCCTTCCTACGGATGCAAAAATTCAGACGAAATTTGATAAACTGAATTTTTGGCAGCAGTGTGTCAACGTTATAGCACAACATGAGGATTTATTTTTTTAACAAGCAAAAATTTTGGACGCAAATTTTTGACTCTTAGGACTTTTTCTTTGTACTTTTATTCTATTGTATCCCTTAGAAGAAAGAAAATAGTGTAGATTTGGAAGAACACTGAGGATAATGATATATTTTGGGTGAATGGTTTTAATATACTATTTTAATCATTATACTTACTCTGAAATTTGGCAGGCAACACCACTGTTGAAGGAGAGTGGAAACATGGATTTGGTGAAGGATGTTGAACGTGTGTGTCCTCAGAACAGAACGCCAACCCCACTGTCCCCACCAGACGAACCCCATGGACGCACCGATGATGTCACAGCACAACAAGAAAACTGTACAGGTATATATATGAATACATACATATAAACTACAGACTAATAAAGTGGTCTGCAGAACTCTAACGCAACTTTAACCATAGCTGATCTGGACCTCCCGAGTGAACCATCGAGTAGATCTGTGATCCGGTCTCCAGAGGACCCCACATATGCCAACAGTCCCCCCCCTCCCCTCCTCTCCTCTGCGGTAAGAAGCACCAGCAGGCTTCCCCCAGCCAGCCTCCCAGGGAACCCTGAGGGTCGGCCCTCACAGGCCATCGTTAGACCTCACATCCTCACACACCTCATTGAGGGCTTCGTCATCCGAGAGGGCCTGGAGCCGTTCCCGGTATGTCAACTGGTTGACGACATAGCAACTCACAGCTGCCATGTGGCCCTAATGAAGCCCATGGCGTGAAGCTCAAAGCTCCCTCACTCCCTGAGAGCAGAGAGTAAGACGGCCTGGTGAGGGTCTGCGGCCAAACATTCAGATCAACCAGTTATTAAAGTCCCCGTCACAAAGTGCTTCATCCTTTCAGAAGTCAAAACCACACAAAAAGCATCTCAAAAACACGTCTGGTAAGTCCAGTATTGATTTGCTGGTCTTTTTTTCCATCAGATGAGACGTACTTCTTTAGAGATGAACCTGCAGGCCACACTACCAGAAGAAAGAGAGAATGAAGAATCAACCCAGGATGACTGCCTGATGGATGCGGACGCTCTGGAGAACTCCTCGGACTCCGAGCTTGATAACGCACCTGCTGAGGATGGTGGGTTCATTAGCACATTTCTTATGAACACACAATATGTGTCGATATGAGCGCTTCTTCCAGAATTTGTGATTTTTTCAGAACAGACAGTTGAAAACCTGCCTGACATACTCGAATGTGAGTTCTGTGGGAAGAGAGGCTTCGCACGTACCTTCCTCAGATCCAAGCGCTTCTGCTCCATGACATGCGTCAGAAGGTAAAGAGCCAAATATATGAAATATTATTACCATTTAAAATAAATGTATTTTAAAATATAATTTATTCTTAGGCTGTCATTAGTGCCACACAATCCTTCAGAAATCACTATAATATGCATTTGTTATTATTAGCTATGTTGAACAGAGCTGCTTGTGAAAACCATGATGCATTTCTTTTCAGGATACTGTAATATATAGCATTAGTTCAAAATATACTGTATATATATATATATATATATATATATATATATTTATTTATTTTTTATAACGGTTTAAGACTTTACTCTGACCAATTAAAGGCATACTTGATAAATTGCAAAAAATAAATGTATTACTGACACTAAACTTTTGAATAGTAGTGCATATACACTAGTTTCTATAAGAATGTATGCATATAATGAAGAGTTTTACATATTTGCCTTTTAGCCAGTACAATCTGATGTAGACTTACTGTTTTACAAAATTTAGCAGGTTTTTGTTCATGAAACTGTATACTGCAGCGCACACACAGCCTTGTTCGTCTCTCACACCTCACAGATTCAATGTAAGCTGTAAAAAGCGCCTAAACATGTTCAGGTCAGAAAAAGTTGGCCCCTGGCCCCACAGGCCCATGAGCAAACGCGGGAGACCACCTAGGCGCATAAATGGAAGGTCCAGGCAGCACTTCCTCAGACAGGTCAGTGAAAACAAAAACAAAAAAATGAACGCTACTATACAATTCGAAGAAATAACTAATAAGTGACCTACTGTACCACATTATTTCCTTTGCAGTTACAAGACTCCCATCGTACCAACGACAACCAGACGGCCTCTGATGTGATTTGGATAGAAAGAGAAGAGGAGGAAGATCCACCAGCCCCGATGACGACAAGACTGCGCTTGCAGGCCGAACGAGAGAAGGAGCAAGACCGAGAAAGAGAACAGAGCAGAGTGGAGAGCAGTAGCGGAGCTGACTTTCTTCTTGGTTCAAGTCCCTCACAGTGGAGCGTGGAGAAAGTGTGCTCCTTCATCAGCTCTTTACCTGGTAAATTCAGCTTTGCAAGACAGAAACAAATTGCTAATAGATTTCTATATGATCTTTAGAATCGTATGCTAATCTTTGGATCTCCTTCATGTGCTCTAAGGGTGCCGTGATATCGGTGCAGAGTTCCGGTCACAGGAGATCGACGGACAGGCCTTGTTGCTGCTTAATGAGGACCATCTCATGAGTGCTATGAACATTAAACTGGGCCCTGCCCTCAAAATCTGTGCACAGATCAATGCTCTCAGAGAACATTAGACTACTTTCGGTATGTGGGTCACAGTATTGGAGAGTCCGATTCCTCTAAAGTGCCATGATTTCAGCATGTGGCCATTCTACACATACTGTAGACACTCGTGGGGACCTTCCTCATATACCTCAAAGTCTTACAGTGGACTTCATTCCATTGGATTTCATTCCATTCAGTGACAAGTTTTTTAATATATAAAACTTAATTCTGATATTACATTTATAATAATGAACATAACTACTGGAAAGGCAGATTATGAAGAATGAGATATGATGTAGCTGAGCAGCCAGTTTGTGGACGTTGGCACACAATGTACGAAGTAAAAAACAACAACTGATAAAACAAAGAAAGGCTTTTAAAATGATGTAAATGTTTACAAAAATACAGAGTATATAATGTGCATTGAAAAATAAAGATTTATTGATAAACGTGAATTGCAAAGAAACAAATTTTTATGTACAATTTGACCAGAATTTGATTGCAGAATGCAACGACTTTGGCATCTTTCCATAAATCTGTGTAGAAAAGGCTTCTATGCAGAGAACATTACTGTGAATTGTGACGAGGTGGCTAAAAAAAGGCCAAAGTTTGTAGAGACACAAGCCTTGTGGGTTGTTAACGCAGCTGGACAGGGTTCAGTGACAGTTACAAATACCCAAGCATTTTCAAAACAAACAGCAACCATGTTTTACTTATTCTGAAGAATACTACATTTTTTGTAAAATGCATTTACTTATTATACACTGCACATATTAAAACCAATATATATACACCATTCAGCTTATAAAGTCTTTGATAAACATTTAATATCAGCCTCATTCAAATTATTCAGTTCAAACATCATTCAATTAATTTTCTTATATACTATGATTACAAAGAAAATACATCGAAGAAAATGTTTCTGTTCATAAAAACATGAACAGAATTCATAAAAGTTGATATTTAAAATAGAGGCGTCACTGCCTATGATGCCCGGTGATTTCCTTGAGCTTCATCTGCTGTTCAATCATCATGTCAAACTCCTGTCTTTCTCTAAAACAAAAAAAACAAAAAAATCCAGTAAGCTGTAAGTAACACAGATGCAAGATTGCATTTTTCAGGGCGAGTTCACAAGTTCTCTACCTGTTACTAAAGCACGGCCCTCTGCGATACTTCTCCTCTGCCTTCTCCAGGGAGAGCTTGTGGACTCCAGCAATGGCATAGATGATGGCCTAAAGCGCAAAACTGACAATGAAGCATTGCAATGCATGATGGTTGGCTGGAAGTGTTAGACACAAAGGTTTGGAGTGTGTAGGATTTAATAATAATAATAATAATACTTTTATTTAGCAAAGATGCATTACATTGATCACAAGTGACAGTAAAGTCTATTACAAAAGATTGGTGTTATTTAAACTTGAATCAGCATATTTGAATGGCTTCTGAAAAATCATGAGAAAATGAAGACTGGAGTAATGCTGAAGATTCAGCTTTGACATAACAGGAAAACGTTCATTCATGTTTCTACCGCACTTTTGTTCAAATAACTGCTGCCTTTGTGAACATAAGAGAGGTTTTTTCAAAGACATTAAACATCATCAAGCTCAAACGGTAGTGGAAATGAAGCGATTACCTCCGGCAGAAGCACATCAAGAATAAGGCGGATCCGGTCGGCCTGGATGTTTTCTAGACATGTGTTTATTTGAGGGGCACTTTCACAGACTTTGTTCAGGTAGCGGTACACCTTATCTACCTGCTCTTCATCTTCCAGGTAGACATCAACCACGGGGCGAGAAGGCTTCTGGAGGGCTTGCATCCATTTAGAGGACTCACAACCGCTAATGACTGCCTGTCAGCACCAGACAGAAGAGTTAGCGGTGTGTACATTTGCAATCTGTAATGCATTTGCATTACACACATAAAAAATTATAATCATAATAACATACTGGAATTCTAAATACAGTTGTGAATGTATCAGTAAAAATTGTACCAATAAGCGGTTTTCGACTTTTCGTCTGATGATGAAGTCAACCAATTGTTTGTTGTCACGGTTGCGTGCAGCCTTGGATCGGTCAGGCAGCACTTTCTTGGAGAGAAGCTCATCTTGCTCTTCCACATTGATGTCCTCCATGTTATTATCAGAGCTGTCACACTGCTCGTCCAGAATCTCCTTACTGGGGAAGGTCAGCAGAGTTTTCCCCTCGGAGTACTTCCTCCGCAACGGACAACCTGGGATTATCGGATCAAGGAACAATTTCTGTTAAACCAGCACTGATGAAGATTTTAAACTGGTTTACATTGAATGGCAACATTTAACTGATTGTTCAAGTACATGGAGTGCTACAAATACCACCTGCATGTAGTCTTTTTTTTTTTTTTAAGTACTACTTAATCTTAAGAATTTAAGTATTTAACATTTTTTTCAAAATGTAACTTATATATTAACTATGACAGTAAAGTGTCTTAAATCTTACATTATAACAATTAATTAGCACCCTTAACATGCTATTAAAAACATGCTAGATGGGTATGATCTATAATGAAAGCAAACCTACTGATGTCAGCAGCACAGTATTCGATGAAGGAACCAGAGAAAGATCCACATCCTGCCAGAAAAAAAAGAAAAATCAGAATTTCAGTCTGTTAAATATTATTTCTAATTTATTAAAATGTTCAACTGTACTAAATAAATAAAAAACACAACACAGATAGATAAATACCAATGCGGATCCTATAGTCTGATATCAGTTCCAGAGACCAGGTAATGGCATTGCCATACTTCTCTTTTGCAATGTCCTAAAATAGATGCATAATATAAATACACCATTTCCTTAAATTGCTCTTGATGTGTGCTCAGTATAGTAAAAGTTGACTAATGGCAGAAAAATGAAAACAGCAAGCATGCAAAATAATGTGGTAACAAATCCAAGAGATGTCACTTTACCACCAGATGATCACATTCTTCACAGTCAAAAGGTTTTAAGGTTCGCAGGGAAACAGAAAACCTATGCATAAATAAAAAAGGGGGTAAAGACAGGTCAAATATAATGTATGACTTACTATAAATACATACACACACTAAAAATAAAGAGATATTAAAATATCTTACCCTTTTCGAATTCTCTTCTGGTCGATTAGGTAACAATCAATAAATACAATGCTGGCTTTTTTGTTCTTGCGATTCACACTTTTAACCTGTGGCATGGATGAACATCTTATCAGCTACAGTCTAAAATCAAGAGTTACAAACTGCACCAAATCTATAGTGTGCACAGAGAGCTTAACTTACCACTGCAGGCCAGTAGGGATATTTCCTCAGTTTGCACCATACGTAAAGTCCCTTTGAGATGGACAAAGGCTCTGGAATACAAATATATCAAAGCACATATCGGATACATATAAACATGTTATCTTCTTTATATTGCTCACTCACTTTTATTGCCCTGTTGCAAAAAGCTGGGCAGCTCCTCATCATCATCGTCATCTAGGTCCTCTTCCTCCTCCATGAAGAAAGAGTTGTTAAGAGAACGAGGCTTCTCTTGCAGACTCAGCTCGATGGACAGGTCAGAGGACATGTTTTGATCTGATAGGTGCAGAACATTACAGTGACTCTCTGTTAATGAACATTAACTTACTAATCTTATTTATGCATATTAAATATGATAAAGGCACAGAATTTGTAAAGTTTTATATAAATTTGCAAGTTAATGTTTTGTTTTTGTAATCGATTGTTGAAATATTTTATTAGGTTAATACAGCATATGTATTAATTATTAATGATTAATTATTGCCTATTCAAATTAATTATAATGAAATAGTTTTGCTGTCTGCATCAAATTAAAATCATAACTGATTGTACACACATACAAAGCTTCTTAAAGTTAGGTAAAGTGTCTACTTTAATGTTTCAATTAACAAAATGACAAACGTGTGAAATAATGTACCACCATAATTCAGCGTAACAGATATATTTATGTAAAAATGACACAACATACTTATTCTGACCTGTACCTTATATTTAAAAAGAAAAAAGGTTTTTACTTTTTTTCTTCTTCTGTTACTAAGTCACTACTGTAAATCGTGGTTATATAATCATATTTATCACATATAGTCCTCACATATAGAGAAAAAAAGGCATTTACCTGATTCCTGTGGCTCTGGCATCTGGGTTTCAATGTGAACTTTATTTGGAGGTGAGGTCTCAACAGGCTCTTCCTGAGGAGCTTCTAGATCTGATATTGTACTCTTTCCCCATTGTGTCTCTGATGGAGAAGCAACTGGCTGTTCCTCCACGTTCTTTTTCTTGCGACCTCTTTTCCTCCCTGCTGCTGTGACACTCTGAGGTCTTGAAGGTGTAACGTCTGTAGAAGGCTCTGGCATCTGGGATTCAACGTGAGCTTCCTTTAGAGGCGGCGTCTCAACAGCTGGCTCTTCCTGAGAAAATTCAAGATCAGATGTTGCACTCTTCCTGCAGCGTTTCACTGATGGAGAGGCAACTGGCTGTTCCTCCACATTCTTTTTCTTTCGACCTCTTGTTCTCCCTGCTCCTGTGAGCCTCTGAGGTCTAGATGTTGTAACATCTGTATGAGGCTTTAGCATCTGGCTTTTAACGTGAGCTTCAGTTGCAGGTGAAGTCTCAACAAGCTCTTCCAGAGGAGCTTCTATATTAGATGTTGTACTCTTTCCGCATTTTCTCACTGATGGAGAAGCAATTGGCTGTTCCTCCACTTTCTTTTTCTTGCGACCTCTTGTCTTTCCTTCTACCGCGAGCCTCTGACGTCTAGATGGTGTAACGTCTGTAGGAGGCGTCTAACAGGAATACCACATGAAAAAATATTAAGCCACAAATTGCATACAGTTAGCAAGCTATGATCCAATAATGATTGTCACACAAACCTTTACTGGACTGGACTCTCCGGCATTCTGATGTTGTGTGCAACTATTCTTAGCTACTTTTGGAGAGAGGGGTTGGAAGTCTAAAGTCGGTGTGGAGCTGCAGAGAGGCTTGGTCCGGGGCCTGCCTCGTTTTGGGGTGCATGGTATAGAGTTACAATCACGGTTAGTGTAGCAGGAGGACATTTCCTTTTCAATTGGCTGTTCCTCCACTTTCTTTTTCTTTCTGCCTTTTGTCCTCCCTGCTCCTGTGAGTCTCTGAGGTCTAGATGGTTTAACATCTGTAGGCGGGTCTGGTATCAGAGTTTGAACGTGAGCTTCATTTAGAGGCGGTGTCTCAACCGCTGGCTCTTCCTGAGGAGCTTCTAGATCAGATGTTGCACTCTCCCTGCATTGTGTCACTGATGGAGAGGCAATCGGCTGTTCCTCCACATTCTTTTTTTTGCAACCTCTTGTCTTCCCTGCTCCTGTGAGCCTCTGACGTGTGACCTGTCTAGATGTTGTAATGTCTGTATGAGGCTCTGGCATCTGGCTCTCAATGTGAGCTTCAATTGCAGGAGGAGTCTCAACAAGCTCTTCCAGAGGAGCTTCTATATTAGATGCTGTACTCTTTCCACAGTGTGTCACTGATGGAGAGGCAATAGGCTGTTTCTCCACTTTCTTTTTCTTGCGACCTCTTGTCTTTCCTTCTACCGCGAGCCTCTGACAACTAGATGGTGTAACGTCTGTAGGAGACTCTAGTACCTGGGTTTGAACGTGAGCTTCATTTAGAGGCGGCGTCTCAACAGCTGGCTCTTCCTGAGGAAATTCGAGATCAGATGTTGCACTCTCCCTATATTGTGTCACTGATGGAGAGGCAATCGGCTGTTCCTTCATGTTCTTTTTTTTGCGACCTCTTGTCTTTCCTTCTACCACGAGCCTCTGACGTCTAGATGGTGTAACGTCTGTAGGAGGCGTCTAACAGGAATACCACATGAAAAAATATTAAGCCACAAATTGCATACAGTTAGCAAGCTATGATCCAATAATGATTGTCACACAAACCTTTACTGGACTGGACTCCCCGGCATTCTGATCTTGTGTGCAACTTTTTGGAGAGAGGGGTTGGGAGTCTGAAGTCAGTGTGGAGCTGCAGAGAGGCTTGGTCCGGGGTCTGCCTCGTTTCGGGGTGCATGGTATAGAGCTGCAATCACTGTTAGTGTAGCAGGAGGACATTTCCTTTTTAAGGAGAGGAGATGTAGTACAAGTGTAAATCCCTGTAGAAACATCAGAAGGGGTCTGATAGTTCTGAGGTTTTTTAGAGTGCTGATTATGCGTCCGTTTGGTTTTTTGATCAAGTAAGTGTTGTTTTGGGCAAAAATTGTGTTCAGAATTGTCCAGCCCATCTGAACAAGCTTTGCTAGCAGCTTCTTCTTTCTCACTGGGTTGAATGACTTTCTTTTTTCTTCCCTTGCGCAATATTTTCGATGTCTCTGATTGACATTTGGAGGTGGTCATTTTTGGAGGCACCATCAGCTCAAGTTCGTGTGACTTTAAAGACACCAGTCCATTTAGTTGACGTGCTGATTTCTGTAAAGAAGCTGGCACGTCAGGAAGAGCATTGCAGCTTGTTGTTTGAGGTTTCTCCTTCTTGGTTGCTCTCCGTCCATGTGATTCTGCAGAATTCAGCTCTTGCAACACTGTAGTTCCTTCACTATGCAAGATGCAAGCTTTGTCAAATTCTGAAGTATCTTGCAAAATATTGCTAAGTGTGCTGTGAGGATTCCTTCGATGATGCGAAGAGCTCATTCCTGCAACCATACAGGCCTCAAAACACTGGCACAACCAAGTTTGGTCTCATTATGCTGAGCTGCAAAGATAACCAAAGTATCGCTTAACTTGTGACCATATGCAACTAGTCTTACGTTTTAACGTACAGGAGTAAAAAGCAAGATCCAAGAGCCTAGCAATGAAACAGATAAACTAAGAGCTTTTACTCTGACAAAGATATAAAACCCTTTACGCTGTATTAGATATAATAATGATGAGCATACGGTGAAATTCAGCTTATAAATCCGCTGTTGGTTCCTGAAACTTCAAACACTTAGGTTTGCTGAGATACTGGAACTGGCTTAACCCAAGTGCTATAGCTAAACACATTCGCAAAAATACACCTTATAAGATCTACATGATGACGGATACAACGATATGTACGCTCAAAATGCAACACAAAGTAAAAATATAAAAGCCGTCGGATGTTGTTGACTGGGAGCGCTGTGTGTTAGCATTAGCAGCTCCGTAAACCAACGTAAACACGGTCAGACAGCGCGTTATAGTAGCTTACCCTAAACATTCAGGATTGGTTGCTGCGGTTTTTAAAAAGTGCAAACAGAAATAAATGTTACTTTAACGTGTTTTCTCTTGTGAATATTAGTATATAAGCACCTACTCAATTAGATTTTCAGCAGTTTACAAGGCGTTCGGTCGTCATCAGTTGAACAGGGTTTCAGTTTCTATCAGGAAGTTGTTTTGAGTTCTAAAGCAACAACACACGCAAAAGCACAATCTCATTTACGTTTTGTTTTTGTTTTTTTCATGTAATAATCATTAACTCAATATGTAAACATACATATTTCCAAAACGTGGGTGTAAACATAAAACTTAAAAAATAAAATGAAATAAAATAAATCGTTATAAGAATGATTTAATTTCTGGGATGTATTGAGACAAAGAATTAATACGTTTTTTAAAAATGTAAAAAATATGGAATATGTTCAAATGCACCCAAATTTATTCACACAACGACAGCATTATATATTATCATTATTTATTTTATTTACCATGGAAACGTAAAAAAAAAAAAGATTATCATCAAAGACTGATTGTATATTAACTTAATATAGTATAACATCGTCTTTGCATATGATGGCGTTTTCTGTTGTTATAGAAGTCTTCTGTTCCTCACACATTTACCCTGCAGTTCTCTCTGTTAAATAGGTAAAGAAACGAAATAAACATGTAAAATAAACGTCTTGTATAATATATATAAGGTCTATTTATAATCCCTCACACTTGCTTGACGAGGTAGGCTGTTTTGGATTCACATGCTTTCCTCTGGCTGTCTGCTGCCCCCTGCTGGCTGCTCGCGGAGTCCCGTAGAGCCGCACATGAGTCCAAGTGATGCGACTCCCCGGTCAGATTCACCCACAGAACCTCAATAAGAGCTGCGAGAGGCTAATTAATCAGCATGCTTCCGTACATGGTTTTTCTGTCTTATTCTGAAGTCAAATGTAAGCAAATTAAGCTAATGTAAAAATACGAATGAGTAAAATCGGTCATGATGCACATTGTTAGAAAATATCACATGCTTAGAATGGCCCAGTACATAATGTTCCTTATCTATAAACAGATAATTATGCTCTCATGGAAACAGGCAGATGACGTATTTGGTTGAGTCAACTTTATTGTTTATGAAAAATATTTCCATTTTAGGCTTTCTTACCCTCCTGTTGAGCCAGCTCAGAAAAAAGCCTTGCGTGTTCCCTCTGGTGCATGAATGTTTGATTTTCCAAAGCTGTTACATTTTTCTTTAGGGTCATCTAAAATGGGTTAGAAATTCAATAAAATCAGTATTACCCTTATAAAAAATTGTTTTTGTCTCTGTTGACACCATTACACACCAATTAACTCAGTACAAATACGTTTTAACACACATTCATCGCTTCTTGGCACTCACTTGCAGTCGTAGACTCTCAGTTAGAGATGCACTGGTTTTCCTCTGGCTCTCTAGAAGACCTCCTAACTCTTCTTGCAGTTTGGTCTGGTTCTCTAAGCTCAGCTTCAGTGCAAATTTCAAGACCTCTTGGTCTTTTTTCTTCATCTCTTTGGCTCCCTCCATCTTCTCAATTAAGGCCTGTTGTGCTGCTTTGCATTGAGTAATGCCAGCCAAGGGGGGCCAGGTGGCCCAAACCACAATGACGATCAGAGAGACCATGGACCACAGCGCCAGGAGAGCCATAATCCAGTTACAGGTGTTCTGGGCTGAACTGGTTCTGGCCATCCTGAGAAAGGCACAAACTAAAGCGATCTTCTGCTGTCTGGTCTGACGGAGAGGGAAGTTTATCTGGATCAGGGTTGAACCAGCTATGTTTCGTGCACTGAGGCTGGGCTGTGTATGTGCCGTGTGGAAGCTACGTCAGTATAGCTACAATGTTGTTTGAAGGACCTTATCAGTGCTCTGGGAAATTATACATTACTGTTTCAGAAAACGTACAGTTTTTTTTCCCTGGAAATATTTATTTTATGTCCTCATGACATTATGACCCTAAAATGAGTATGATAAACATGAAACAGTAATGAGACGATTACGTTGGGATTAAAACTTTCTTTATTTTTATATTTTTGGGACCTTCACTGCATGGACAAAAAAAGAAGAAAAAATATAAAGCCATCCATACATTTTTTAAATGATAGCAAAAAATACGAACATTTTAATTATTAAAATTATACAAAAAATTAGTTATTCCTTTGATGACAGCAAAAAATGACCATAAAAAACTAAAAGGTTCATGTCGCCAGAGCCAAACAGACACCCGCACTGTTGTTCTCAGAATATTCATAGATGTCTTCTGGTTTGAAACTTCAAAGTAAACAGTTGCATTTACAAGACCCCAAAAAATCCAAATGTTTATCAGAGTAGCAAAACACGATTATGTTACGATGGAGATGGAAAAATCCTTTGTTTAATTAAAACTCTGGGACTCTCTAGACATGTTGAAAATTTAGATAAAGAGGTTGACAAATGCTCAGCTACATTTCCCAGTGCATTCCTTTAGCTTAGCCCACACACACACACACCAAATAAAGACACTGTAACTCTATTCTTCTTCAATTCTTTTATTTGAATGGACTTTTCTGATGTATATATAAACTTGTAAATAAAACGTAACAACAGATACAGTACTGTAAGCAAACAGACATGAATATGGCTATGACTTAACTACAAACGAGCGTAACTATTTCCACATACCGATGCTCGCTCACATATGGAATGTCATACCCAAAAAAAGGGAATGTTTGAAGTGTGTGTTAAACAAAAGTGTTTAACAATAGTTCACCTAAAAAAAAAAAAGTTCCATCATCATTTAATCAGCCTCGTGTTGTTCCAAACCTCAAAAAATTCTTTTTCTGTGGAAAACAAACATTTCAAACTATTGCAAAGAAAAAAACTGACTTTTTGAAATACCTTCTTTTCTTTTCACAAAAAAAAAAGTCACACGGATTTGGAAAGTTGTGAGAGTGAGTAAAGGACAACTTTCGTTTTTAGGTGAACTATCCCTTTTAAATGGTCATAGATAAAGAAGCAGCTTACTGAATATTCAATATATGTACAGATCATTCAAAACAGCATTTAGGACTATCATAAGTATAGAAGTAGTTGTTTTCTCTTTCTTTCATATCATAAAATTAGAATTCGATTTGCATAGGAAAAGCAGACATGCAGACCAACAAAAGCAACTGCCATCTTGAGATTCAATTCCTCATAGAGGACTGTGTATAGTGCATTACTCACAATGTACATTATTAATGCTTTGCTCTGATGCTGTAATAGAGATTTAAGTACACTCGATTTATATCTACCAATCCAGCATGTATATTTTTGAGGTGCCGAATAAAAATAGCAAATTCTTGCTTCCACTTCAACAGACTGGCATCACATAAGCATACTGCAACTCACAGGAACACATGCACACCCTCACTCAGCATTTATAGAAAATACCATGTTGCAGTGCTTTTGTTCTAGACATGACATGAGCTCTATAGCCTTACATGAAGCTTATTGCAAAGTTTAATACTCTAAATCTGCCCTGCACATATCAAGCGAAGATATTATGCGTTCGGAAAGCGAACAGAGCAGCTCAAGCCATGCTGGTGCTGCGAGTGTCATTTTCCGCTGAAATTGAGCGCACCAGCTCTTCAACCCAGCGCACATCGTTGACCATCTGCTCAGCAAGCACTTCATAGCGGTTCTCCAACCGGCCAAACTTGCGTTTGAGGGCATTGGCTGACAGCATGGTGGAACGGGTCTCTTCCTGGCTCTGTCTGCGCAGGGCTTGTGCTCTCTGCAGCTCCTGTTTGATCTGATTGAGGTCTGCAGCGATGCTTTCGTTCTCCTCCTTGTACCAGCTTTCTTTCTCCTCATAGATGGAGAGCAGGGCGGCCACGTCCTCTGCGCAGGAGCGCTGGTTCTTCTCAAGCTCTCTCAGGCCATCCTCGGCCGCTGCGATCTCCTCCATGACCTGCGAGAAGCGCTCAAAGTTGATGTAGGTGTTGTTGGGAGGCATGCTGGAATGGGATTTGATGGTGTACTCCTTCAGACGGGTGGTCTTCAGACGCCTGCGCTCGGTCTTTCGCTCGCTCTCCTCAGGTCGAACGTTGCGCCTCTTGATCACCTGTATGGGGCGATGGGATGAAAACTAGTCAAGCACTGCTGAAACGGTGACCAAACTAAAGGAGGAGGAAAAAGAGAAACATTCCTACCTTGATCCAGGGGTGCTGGAGACTGTCCTCGATTGTCATTCTCTTCCTGAATGTAAAAATAAAACATTAATAAACAGGGATAAAATTTAAACAAATCATTGTTATTTATGTACTATTGTAGTATTTACATTTGAGTTTAAATTCTAGTAATTTTGTTATGCACTTTTAAATATTTTTTAAATCTAACCCTTAATAGTGTCTGAATTTTACGAACTTTGGATCCTTGACCAGCAGTCTGCGAATGAAGTCCTTGGCGAGTTCACTTGTGTTGCTGAAGTACTCCTCATCAAAGTCATAGTTGACAGCTGAAATGTTGGTAAGGGTTTCTTGTTTGGTCTCGCCAAGAAACGGAGAAGCACCACTTAAGCTACAGACAATTAATAATGCATTAACAGTAGTCAAGTAAAGTAAAACAGCACCATCTGGGTGTTGAAAATGTATGTAATCAATGCAGTCAAACAAGTCATTTATGTGAGGTTACTTACAGAATATATGTGATAACTCCGATGCTCCTGCAGAAAAGACAAAATCACAAGAGAATTATTCATAAGCAAAATAAACAACTGATAAACTAAATATATTTTAACAATCTAACCAATATTTTAAAAATAGCCAAGACTCACCACATATCTGCCTCCAGGCCAAGAGGCTCATAATTCACAATTTCAGGTGCTACAAAGGTTAAAGGTTATAACAAAGATTAAGGACACCTAATAAAGTTATAAGTCATAAATAAGGATAACAATTTTTAAGTGTTTTAATCATCTCAAGTTCTCACCAACAAACTCAGGAGTTCCAAAGATGTTTTTAAATTCATTTCCATCTTTAATCTGATGAGCAATTCCAAAATCTATCAGCTTGATTCTGGGGTTCGGAACAATTTTATCCAGCAGCATTATGTTCTCAGGCTGAAAGCAAAGTGATTCAAGATGTTTGTAGTACATGTTTCCATGCTCCCCCCCAAAAATAACATTTTGACTGATGCATCAACATTAGTTCACACGAAATGAAAAACATCTAAAATTGCATTCACCCTCAGGCCATCCAAGACCCAGAGGAGTTTGTTTCCTCAACACAACTCCAGATTTGGAGAAATTTAGCATTGTGTCATTTGACTACCAATGGATCCTCTGCAGTGAATGAAGTTCTTTCACTGAAGAAAGCATTGGTTGGGATTATGTCGAATAGGAAGCAAAGTTTTGAAATTACAAACATGTAGCTTTTCATTTCCCAAGATGATAGGAAGTGACGGACTGTGGAATTACTTGTGGAGCTGTCCGAACTCTCATTCTGACGGTACCATGTAATGCTAAATTTACCCCAATCTGTTGCGATGAAGTAACTACTTGTTGGATGGCCTGAATAAAGCTTCAAATGATCCTGGTGTTCACCTTCAAGTCAAAGTGTGCTATGCGTTTCGAGTGGAGGTAGTGAACTCCATCTAGGATCTGCTTAAGGAACTGTGTGGCCTCCTCCTCAGTCAGTGACTCCTTCTCAGCCAGGAAGTCAAACAGTTCCCCTCCAGACACCAGCTCCAGAATCAAGATCACATCGGTTTTGTTCTCAAAGATGTCATGGAGGGTGATGATGTTGCTGTGCTGGATCTCTCGAAGGATGTTCACCTCTCGCTCGATCTCCTCTCGGCTCACACCTCGTCGGCTGGATGACAGCCGTCTCTTCTTGATAAATTTAGCGGCATATTCTGTTCCGGTGCTTTTTTCTCTACATTTACGCACAATAGCAAACTGCCCACTGGGAAACAGGGTAAAATGATACACAGAGAAAACAGAAATGAAAAAGAAGAATTCATGACATTGCGTATAGACGAGAATATGGAATGGGTACCATAAAACACTACATATATGAACAGAAGTACACGTGTTTCACAAAAACCAAGCTCCATAACAATTATACAGGGGTTAGAGAATAACTTGTTTTGGTAAGTGTTAGAAATTCCGCATAATGCAACCATGCAGACTATTAAAAAGTCACATTAAAATGTGTGGTAGAAGTATTCCCCTGATGGCTCCTCTCTGTAGTCTTATTTGCACTACAGCTGTTCTCAGGCTCATATGCATTGTAAAGCAGTGATGTCATGCTGCAGCAGCACAGCACAGAAACCTCCACGTCCATATATAGAAAAAAAGGCCAGGCTTGAGTTTGCAGATGATTAAGTCACTGTGCTGGGGATTTTTAAATTGTAGGACTTTCATAATGTTTTGTTGTTACACCGCACTGATAAGCACAAACACTACGTTCCCTTGGCAACTCCAGGCCAAAACAATGGGATGTACTCACTTGCCTTTTATTAAAGAGCTTTCATAACTACATAATTACAGTGCTTAATCAAACATTAAGATCTTAGGCTAATTCAAGCCTTAATCTTTGTTTTATTCACTATGTGTGAGATCACTTTAAATCAGGTTAAACAAGTTTTTAAAGATGGACTTACCTTCCTAACTCCTCTCCCATTTCATAGTACAGCTCCACATCCTCTTGCCTGAAGCCAGCCATGATTTGCTGACTTCAAATGAATCAATCTGTTTAAAAATGACCAGAAATGATGCCTAGTTAGTTTTGCGGTTTTACCTTTATCTTCAATCCACAAGATTCTGACACTTTGTTGACAATGACTATAAATGGTTTGCAGGGTGAACACGTTTTTGTATTTACTCCTGAGCTCACAGGAAGTCGGATTTTAAACTGACATGGGAAAAAGAAGTTCCATGCGCAGAATGTGGGCATTCTATTCCTACTTACGTCATTACTTAAAGTCATAAACCACCAGGGTTGCCAGATTATTTCTTTTGTTTCTGTCTTATAGATTTTTTTAAGAGCTAATATCTAAACACTGTAGTGCAGTACACACACTAAACATTGTACATTAAAAGCTATGCTGTAAGTCATGTTTCGAATGGTAATGTATAAAGACAACTGCAACAACATTTATTTTAATGCAGAGGTACAGTCTCACAGCCAAAAATAAGTTGAAATGAGGCTAATAAGTTCGAAGTAGAAATACGAAATTAGTGTATTACGATAATAATCCTCAAAATATCTAACGTACCAAAGCACTATTGCCAGGTAGCCATCTGGCTAACTTGTAAAAGAAACGACCATCGAACACCGGTAAGCTACGTCAGCTACACACAAAACACATTACGAAATAAATATATAAGGTTTCCTGTTATACGCTATTTATGGTGTTATCTAGGGCAACGTTATTTAGAAGAAAACGCTAAGAGTTTGTTACATACCTTAACGCCGCCGCATTCCTCAGCCAATGGGTATTTTCCGGTTGCTGCGTTCTGGAGAGGCGTGGCTTTTAATGACATCATCGAGACGCCACCGCACCATGATGTCAAGACGCGTGTACCTGTGATTAAGCGTCTGCCAGGTGTTAGCACCGATCTGAAGTTTAAAAACTACTTGTGTGGGCTTGTTTTGCACGGTTCCTTTGTCATTGTTACCAAAAAAAGACTCATAACACATTTAAAAAAGTATAAATCAATGAAAAAAATGAGTTTGCCTGGAAAATCTAACAACAAATTAAGAAAAATGAATAGGCTTAAATAAAAAAATTTTGTTGTGAAAGCGTTACAAAAGAGAGTCATCCACAGTGCTTTTTTTTTTTTCTTCTCTTTCAAATAATATTAGAGGTCAATTTGAAATATGATAATACAATAAAATATTACAAACCGGATTCCAAAAAAGTTGGGACAGTAAACAAATTGTGAATAAAAACTGAATGCAATGATGTGGAGATGGCAAATGTCAATATTTTATTTGGAATAGAACATAAATCACAGAACAAAAGTTTAAACTAAGAAAATGTATCATTTTAAGGGAAAAATATGGTGATTCAAAATTTCATGGTGTCAACAAATCCCCAAAAAGTTGGGACAAGGCCATTTTCACCACTGTGTGGCATCTCCCCTTCTTCTTACAACACTCAACAGACGTCTGGGGACCGAGGAGACCAGTTTCTCAAGTTTAAAAATAGGAATGCTCTCCCATTCTTGTCTAATACAGGCCTCTAACTGTTTAATCGTCTTGGGCCTTCTTTGTCGCTCCTTCCTCTTTATGATGCGCCAAATGTATTTTTCCTTTAAAATGATACATTTTCTCGGATTAAACTTTTGATCTGTCATCTACGTTCTATTACAAATAAAGTATTAACATTTGCCATCCCCACATCATTGCATTCAGTTTTTATTCACAATTTGTTTAGTGTCCCAACTTTTTTGGAATCCGGTTTGTATTCGTTTGTTTGTTTATTGTTAATTCTAAAACAATAGTGGTTTTGTCTCATACTTTTGATACATTGTGTCAATGCAATTTCAATAAGACCTGGACCAAACTCAACTCATACAGTACCACCTGTTTCACAGACAAGTCCCAGACTAAAGTGCTAATCTAAGCAGTTTGAACTGAAAGGAACTTGCACTAACTGATCTTAAAATATATAATGGCCTCTGTTTTGCCTCAAGATGCACACCAGTAATGTTTTTTCTTATGCACGTTCAAAAAAAATTACTTAAATGTGCTAACTGAACTATTGCCTAGTCCTGGGTTAGTCTAAGCCCTGTCTGTGAAACCATAGTCTTTTTAGTAAAAGCTTAAATAGACAGATGCTTAACGTAGTCTAAGACAGTTTCAGATTTTTATTATTTATTTATTTTACTTTAATTATTTAAATATTTACTTCACAATGAATTTTGGTGCCGTTATAACGTGTCATGCATAGGTTAAATTAGGGCAGCTTTATTTATGCCCGATGCTGCTGACAAACACCAGCAGATGGCATTTCCCGCTTCCCAGCCGTATGCCGACAGCACTGTCCGTGTCGCGTCAGCAGGGGGCGCCCGCAAGCGTCGCGTCTCAGCAACCGCGCGCCTCCATGCGCAGTCAAATGGCGCCTCTCCAGAGAGACACAGCGACCAGTCCGACCAGCTGATGTTAATTAGGGCAGAAAGCGCGTCTCTAATATTTTAGCGTCTTTATGTGCTATTATTCTGTGAGATACGATTTTTTATTATTATTTATTTGTGACAAATGTGGACGAATAGAAAGATACTGTTTTTAGTTGTGCATGAAGCTGATGATATTCTTATAACGGATTGACAACTAATAGATTCATCCTAAGGTAAGCAATGCATGTAGTATTATTGTTATTATGATAGTGAGCATAGCGGCGTATTCATTGTTAGTTCAAAGCGTTCTGATATGACAGCAGTGATTTGTTCTGGTGGCTTGCCACCTTGCATGTTGTGTTTGAAAATGTAACCGCTGTTGAACGCTGTCTCTTTGAAACACGTAATATACTGTATTTATTGAATGAGTACGCTGGTCTTAGGGGAATCTCAGCTTGTTGTCAGGTTCAGCCGATCCACCTAATCCAGGGAAACTCCATTAATTCTTATACGTGTTATGTATTAAGGAAGCTGCTCAAACGACAACAGGTTTCCCTATAGGGCTTTCCCTCTAAATCAGTGTCGTTAATGTACTGTAATAACAGTGACATCTACTTAAATGTCATGAATTTGACTTTAGAAATGCACTTTCAGGAAACCTTAGTATTGTTTAGTGGCAGCTAGACCACACAGAATACAGGAGATCTTGTGCCCTTCTTTCCCAGGATATAGCTCAGTCATAACATGACCTTTTACAATGTTTTTGGAGTTAGTTTTTTATATAGTGCCTGACAGTCTACCATTACAGTTGATTCATTGCAAGAATATGCTTCCCACGTTGGTTGTTTATTCAGGATGTTTAATGCAAAAGAAAATCATTTTAATTTGAAAAACAGCATTTTTAACAAACTGACTGACCGTGTTGACAACCAGTCAATGTACAGGCATAGTTATAGTTCTATAGTTTCTTCTTTTATAGTAGTATTGGATGTTTTTAAAAATCTCAAATTGGTAGTATGCATGCCTATATTTTGGTATTGTATACATGATTTTATAGTTTATAAAAATTTTGATTAATTAAGTAATTAGTTTTGTCATTTTAATTGGTTGTTTTTAAATAACCGTACATGTTGTATTTATTTCAAGTTTAGTTTTAATTTTGATTTATTTATTTAATAGCATTTTCTTTATTTTAAATTTAGTTAATTTACTTTATTTCAGTCAACGGAAACATTTTAAATAGGTTTGGTCTTAGCCATATGATGTTGCTAAAAAGAACATAGTTTGGTGTAATGCAATGTGTTTATGCTGTTTAAAGTGAAAGAAAACTTATTTAAGATTGTTCTTGAAGGGTTAAAATTGATCCACTTCATAGGCTCTGTTCACAGCCAGCATAGGCCACTCTCCAGGTGTTAGGAGTCCGTCCTCCTTAAATGTGCTGAACACACTCTCTAATAATTTGTGTTGAACTATTCTGGAACAGTGTTGTGTATACAACTTGACTGATTTCACTGATTTCCCCTGGAAGCACAAAGTAGTTTCACTTTCAAAATGACACACAGCAACCAGCGACCAACAGAAACATTACAGCAAGAATAATAATTCGGCCTTCTTTCTTTATATAAATATTTCGGTGGTGTCTGAAAATAAACCTATTTTGCAATGTAGAAAGTGAGGGCATGATTAAAGAAGTCTTTTTTTAAGGGGGCGTGGATAAGTCATACATTTTATAAAGAATATCTCTGTGGTTTTGAAACTTTAATTTCAACAGCTTGTAACACTCCAAAGTGAAAGGAAAATTTAAAATGGCATCATGACCCCTTTAATAATGATAATCCTACCTGTAACCAAGTGTGGTTCACATCTAGCCTGCACAAACACAATGCATTTCAGATTTTATCAGTCTATGACAATATTTTCTTAGAGTCCTAAATGCATTGTAAACAGCAGGGCCCGAGTTGGACATGTGCCTTGTTCATGCAGACTCCTGCAAAGCCTCTCAGCTTAGTTTGACTCGACCATCAGCCGCAGCCTTGGCATTTTCTGTGGCCAATTAAAGAGTGACCCAGATCTTGCATAATTCGACTGAACTCTAGATAGATAGATAGATAGATGTGTGTGTATAGATCTTTTGACTGAAAGTTATGAAATGAATGACTTATTCTTATTAGGTAATGTCATAAGTCTAACCTGTAGTGTGTAGAAACCAATAATTAAAAGGGATTGGAGACTCAACTGTACATTTAATTTGCCTTTATTAGGTTTACGTGAAGATTGGTGCCTTTTTACCTAAATTGCAATGTTCAGACATAAATATAAAGAGAGGGGAGGATGGTTGAGCTGAATGTGACGTTGCAGAAGAGGACTGAGCATGAAAGAGGGGCATTCGGGTCTGCCGTAGTACAGCTGGTCAGATCTGAATGTCTCTTTCATTAAATGCACAGGGACTTCCCATGTCCGGAACAAACTGTGCCTGCCAGCTTTCGGTCTTCCTGCTTGATGCGCACAAACACTTAAACTATTACGTCAAGGATTTGTTGACGTCTCAGCACAGGTAGGTGATTTGTACGAGGCCAGACCTAATAAATTAGCCTACTAATGTGTCGCTTTTGAATTTTCAGACCTGTGATCAGGAAGCTGTTTAGCATCTCTTCGGTGTAGCGAGGACAAGAGGCTGAGGTGACTCACTGCATGCTGATCACCAAACAGAAAGAGAGATGTATTGATGTCTAGTGGACCATAATATCAGCCCACATCAGTGGTGTCCGATCATTTCAGGAAATTTATGTGGGCTCTATTGGAGAGGTTAATTTGCCTCTTTAAGATGTGAGCTGTAACGTGCAACATTTTTTATCCATCCTTCTGTGGCTAAAAGTAGAATGTTATGAATATATCATACAAATATGCAAAATGTACTGTTTTATTTAGTGTCATTTAATTTTTATAT
Organism: Enteromius treurensis; assembly: GCA_032275025.1. Taxonomy (NCBI): domain Eukaryota; kingdom Metazoa; phylum Chordata; class Actinopteri; order Cypriniformes; family Cyprinidae; genus Enteromius; species Enteromius treurensis. The sequence goes on from JAUCMU010000042.1 coordinate 14,606,906, forward strand.
ATATTTTTTTCTGCAAATCACCAGATTGTACTCCTTCACAGGCCTTATGTTTGACCCACATTGCCTAGTATTATATGTGATAATTTAACACATTCAAACACTTTTACGTGCTCATAGGTCTCTGATTTTGCATTTGAATTAAATCATGTGGTCTGCAGGTAAGCAAATAAAAAAATATATTATATATATATATATATATATTAGGGCCGGGACTTTAACGCGTTAATTTAGATTAATTAATTACACAAACATAACGCGTTAAATTTTTTTTACGCATTTTAATCACGCTTATTTTTGCACTGCGGAACGTTTCTCACTGGATCAGTTTAGGCGGACCGATTATACTGGGGCACCAACTAGCGTTTTAAAACAGGGCTCTCAAGTCTCACGCAGTCACCATGAGACACGCATTTCAGCCAGTTCACACGCTCTCACGTCACACTTTGTATTTCTCACACTGAAAAGTAAGAGATAATTATAACTTGTACAAACAATTAATAGACGAGGCGCAAGCATACGATGTGCCAGCTTGCCAGCAGGTTCGTTACGAGGCAACATGAGTGCGCGCTCGCACAAACAGAGTGGATTTTGAAAGAGCAATAATGACGAACAGTGTTGGGGAAAGTTACTTTTAAAAGTAATACATTACAATATTGCGTTACTTCCTAAAAAAAGTAACTAATTAC
>JAUCMU010000042.1:14644782-14661769 GCA_032275025.1 Enteromius treurensis
TATATGAAAAAGTCTATATAATACATGCTCTCTCTCTCTCTATTTTGTTTAGTTTTTTTTTTTCCCACACAGAAAACTACTTTACTATTTATTTTCATTATTGATTACACTTTAATTTTTGCAGTTGTAGCACTGGTTAAAACTAGTTAAATATGGAACCAGAAAGCTTACCTGAGCTCAAAAACTTCATTATGGAGGTAGTTCTCAAAGGTTTTGCGGTACTCGGTTTCTTCCGCCTCTTTCTTCAGTTGTTTCTCCGTTTTGGGGCAAGCGCAGCAGCGGCTATCTTGGCCTTGCTCTTCGGTCTGGTTCCACTTCTGTTCCTCTTCACTGTCCACTTGTGTGGGGGCTCTGGTGGGCAGCTTCATACCTGAACAACAGAAACACAAGGCTCAGACTTTGTTCTTGCTAGCCCTAAACTTTCGAAATGTAGTGTGCATGTTCTACATTATGTTCTTGCATGTTTTCTAACCTTTCTGACAGTAATCAAACTTATAGAGCTCGCTGGCTTCTGGTTGCTGCTGGCAGAAGACCAGGTAGTGTGTGATGTTTCCGTTTGGATCGTTCGGAGGCTTCCACTTCAGAATGATCTGAGATGACGAGTTTGATGAGGATATGGGGTCCAGGGGCACAGAGGGTTCTAAAAACAAAAACAAAAACACCTCAAACAAACGTAATTTGAAAAAAACAACAAAACATGAATTACTATAAAATTAAAACAAAGTCAAAAAGTAGACTAGTAGAACAGAAGACGAAACTCAATTCTGGTTAGACTGCATTGTTAGACTGGGTCACCAATAAGACAAGAAGAATTAAGGCAGCTTCTGTTTAAAAAGGAAGCAGTGAAGGGGCACCTAGCCAACCAGCTGCCGAAGCAATGTTCTCAGCTTAGTAAATGGTTATGTGGTTTATCAGGAAAGAAAGACAAAACAAGCTCAAAAGGATGCCAGACAGACACCTGGCAGCACTGAAAGCAAACCACATTCATTTTTCTCCTAAATCATGGCCTGTCATGCTGCACGCTGCTGAGTGATTTCACATCACTGAAAGTCAGCAGCAACCTATTTTCCCAGCCTTTGACCTCTTTAATTGCTTTCCCATGCCAAGCAGACACAATAAACACTAACAGAAAAACTATTTCAGAAATGACTAAATGTAATGCATACAAATGCAACCCTCTAACAGAGAAAGGTGTACTTTTCTCTCTACCTTTGGAAAAATAATCATATTTGTAAAATCCTTCTTTTGAAGCTCTTACTGGTGGCATTGGTGCGGACATAGATGATTTCGCTCTTTGCTCCATGGACTTGGTGTTCATCAGAAGCGGAAAGCTGGGTTTTGACCATGATGGCGTACTGTGTCCATGGCTTCAGAGGGAGGATGAGGTACCCGGGCTCCTGCTGGTCCTTTCCATCTGTGGCGCGAGGTGGAGGGTCTACATCCGCTATGACCCAGCTGTTAGAGCCACATGCGTCCTGACCGTCAAACTCAGTCACGTTCTTATAGGGCCTAGAGAAGCAGAGAGAAATGTCAACAAATCCTTACACAGAAATCATCACTTCATTGCAATGAACTCAATCTACAGAAACTAAGTACAGCTATAACATGAACCTTCGAGTCAGGGTAGTTGAACACAGTGAAAATGAAAACGAGGTGGAAATACGGCCTGTTTAACTTGGTATGGACCATTAAGCTGGCAAAATACAGACTTCACATAAAAGATTCCAGTGGGTAAAATGCTCTGGATTTTGGACAGTACTTCTATTCCTCACAGCCCAATTCAAAACATAGTAAATAAACTGTCTACATTGATTAAGCTCCATACAGAAAGTGAAGTCACTTACGCCTCTTTGTATAAAACCATGAATCCCAGGAGGTCTCGAAAATCAGGTGGCCAGAAAGGCTCCCATTTAATTATGATTTTGTCAGAAAGCGTGCGAATCTGTGTGAACTTCAAAACCTGGCTCTCACCTAGTGCAACAGCAACGAAAAACACATTCAGATTCACTCAGAAAGAGCATATGAGCATAACTGAAATGCAAGACTACGTCCTCCTCACATGAAGCCTGATCTCCGTTGGTCTTTGACACAATGTCATTCTTTGTTTGCCTGTTCTTAGTGCCCGTCACCTCCTCCATCTTCCGGATCTCTGACATGCAGAGTTTAGAATTATGATGGAAAAACATGCGACCCTGCTTGATGGTCAGGTTGTGTTTGGACCAGTCCCACAGCTGACGCAAGTTCTGGTTATCGAGAGCGTAGAAGGAATAATTTCTATTGGGAAAGAACACAGCACATGAGTGAGGACGAGGGAAGAGAAGGGATATACAGATGACACGGGATCATTAGTTTGACAAATCCAATGGCAAGACTCATACCCGACTTCCTGTGTCTCCCCATGGATGATTCTGAGCTTGCGAAGGAAAGAGAGAGAGACTAGGGCATATGAGTGCCGCACAGTCAGGTAGCCAGTGATCTCCTCCAGCTGTCCCAGGTTAGCTTCTAGCTCTGCGGCAATGTTATCTAACAGGGAGAAATAAAAATAAGAGCAATTTTTGAAACCCTGCACTTTCTTGAATGTACACAGGTAGTTGACAAATGAAAATTGGACAGTTTCCTATGGTGTGACATAGCAAATGTTTTTTTTCCATCACACTATAAGACACATTGATACATCAACTACCCATATATAAGGGTATGTGTTTTTGTAATTGATTACTGTGTTATTACTATATAATATATATTAATATTATGAATTATTATCTAATTTATTAATATTATTATACCCCCGACTGACAGACAAATTAATAATTAGGCAAGGCAAGTTTCTGTAGCACATTTCATACAAAAGCGCTAATCAAAGGATTTAAAATTATCAGAAATATTAAAATCACAACAATAAAAAGAAGCAATTTAAAAACATTTAAAATGAATAAAAACAGCTAAAAGTGGATTCCTCTTGTTTTGTGTGAACCCTTGGTATTTCTAACTCACGTGATCCTAAAGATCTGATTTGAGTTTTGTAATAATTATAACAATTATTACTGTGCATTTTTATATTTTCTTTATTTATATTATTATTTATATATTTATTATATATTATTTAAATAATATACTTCAACTTTAGAATAACGGACAGATTAATAATTGAATAACAATGAGAACAGAACATTTGTGCTTGTGTGTAAACAAATGAATATATAATGATTATCTTATTTGATGTTTAATTACTAATCTGTAAATCAGAATGCTTGCCACAGACATCTTCCAATTATATAGTTTAGTCATACAAAAACATTTGCAGAATGCCGATTAACCAATCAGAACCATAAATTCCAGAGAGCCGTGTAATAAAGACATCCTTCTGCACTTGCACAGAGAGGAGAAATTGTATTAAGAGATTGATTGTCCTTACTCCCTCCACGGATGTTGATGACCAAACTGCCATTGATAACAGTGCATCCTCTCAGAGCCTGCGCCGCAGTGACTGAGTCCACTGTCTTCAGCCCCATGCACACTTTGGGACAGAGTCCAGCGCAAGGAGTGCAGTTCAACCTATGGCACAAAACACAGAGTCACATGTGCACAAAGCCGCATGACTAACAAAAGTCATTCATCCGCACGTGCTGTGAACAGAACACCGAAAACAAAGAAACGCAGATATGATGGAGTGTTTCTATTCTCGTTGACATTGAAGCAGATTTGCGGTATTAGGACAATAACGGATTGTTTGTGTCGAGGATGTGGATCCTGTTGCGCAAAGTGTCAGCGCTGGGAGCGAGGGCGCGGGTGACCTTGCAGGGCAGGCCAAGGGTGCAATCAAGGATGAATGAGACGTTCTCTCAGACATGCCAGAGAAACAACTTAATCACTGATTGTTTTGTAGATACGCCGGGCCCGACTGAGGAACTGTTTGTCTTCAGTGCAGGATGCTTTCTGCCCCGCTGTTTCCTGTGAAACAACGCTATGCACTTTTGTACGACAACAGTAATAAAGTGTGAATCCACTAGCAAAACAAAGGATATGGAGGCGTGGTTTACACGCCAAAAGTCTTAATAATAATATTAGTGTGTTACAACATTATGTGAAGCCTTGTCAAGAATGCAGAAATGTGCAATGGGCCATCGCTGTGTTCCTCTTTTGTGGCACCTGCCAAAAAGGACAAAATGTGCTGCTGTTTATTCGGCTAATCTGAAGAGAAGCTGGTGCGTGGGTGAAAGCCGTATTGCAGACATATCAGAGAGTCCAGTATGCCGTGTCTCCCTGCAGCAGGGATGCAACTCAGAGTCGTTTATCTGTCAGTGGCCAGACGGCGCTCCCTGTCTATGCAGCTGACAGACAGAGAGACACAAGCTGATGAGACAAGGCTGTCGAAACTCCTGATATCTGAATGGAGCCTGGATAGTGTGCTGTGAGGCCTGAGCACTGCGCTGTGTCTGTCCTGCCTCTTTGATTTGTGTGTCTGCTGTCTGAATTCCCAGTGCACCCACACGGCCTAGACTAGGGGTCATACTGGCACATGGGAAGCAAGAGAGCAAAAAAAAAAAATCTGGCAGAACATGCATTTTTAGTCTTCTCGTTATTCACTCACCTTCATTTTTCTTAAACCAGTCCACAAACAATTCTACTTCAACTAACACAAAAGTAAATGTTATGTCTGTTTTTTTAGATACGGGATGGTGATTCAGACCGTCGAGCTCCAAAAACGATAAAAAGTAGCATAAAAGTAGTTCATGCAACATTTAAAGCCATGTAGTAATTGCGTCTGAGAAACTCATTACACACAAAATGTTGTCTGTTACTCAAACAAAGCTATAGAATGGCTTCAGAAGACATGTGTGCTGAGATACAACGAATGAGTCATAAAGGGGTAATTTCCTGATAGACTGCATATGCTTGTGGTGCCTATGCTTTCTACAGATTGACAGTATGACTCACCATTTTGTGTTGTTTCAGTATGTATAAAAACAGCTCAGACGTTTTCCTCAGCAAAACAAACTATTAAATGGGTCGGACGTGAACAGTGGGTGAGTAAAAATGATCAGATTTTTTTAATTTCTGGGTAAATAGAGTTGGCTCAAAGGTCCAAAATAAATAAACAAATTAATAAAAATCTGGACAAAAAGTAGGGCTGCACGATTTGGGAAAAATGTGCGATTGTGATTATTAAAGTCAAAATTGCGATTGGTTTGACTCAACTTGCTTGTTATAAAGGAAAATGCCCTCACAGATTACTAATAATTCTGAACTACGTATTTCTCAACTGAGATACAGTATACAGTGCAATCTAGCAACAACAAATAAAACTAAATTGAACAAAATTAAATAACAGTAACATCTTTTCATTACTGAATTAAGTTACATTAAATTGATTTTAAAATAAAATAAAAAAGTCAAAAGTACAGATAAATAAAAGAAATACCTATTTTAATATTTTTACATGTTTTTCCAAAACATTTTAGCAGCATGTAACATATACTTAGTACATTTCTTTTGTTATCTCTTGTCCAGTGTGCCAATCATTTTCTCAAATCCCTCTTTGTTAAAAGTGCGTTCACACTTGAGGTGACTTGGGCGAATATATCTCGCTATTCGCGTGTAGATGAACGCTTGAACATGTCGAGTTTACGTCGGTTTCACACTGCACGCGTCAGCTGGGCATATCTTTTCTGCCGCCCATGTTAACAGATGAGAGCTTTCACGCAGGGGCGGCGCAACAGCGCTTAGCAGGTGCAGAGAAATGACATAAATCAACGCATATGGCACACAGTGTTCGGAGAAGAAGGCTGGAAAAGAAGACAGAAAGATGCTTGTCTACAGCCTGCAGTACAAGCTGCCAGAATGAAAGCACAATCGGCGCGCGCTCCTGGTTTGAATACATGCTGCTTATGCATGCGGTGTAAAACCGGAGTTTTTAACGCGCCGCTTAATTCGCTCAAATCCTGCTGCAGGATGTCTAATGGCGTCTTTGCATTGACTTAACATGTAAATGACTCGCGTTTACCGCTTCATTAGCGTCTGGTGTGAGCAAGAATTAATGTCTTGTTACGTCCACGAATACATTTATTTATTTAATATAATCGCAACATTTGCTCTAAAGGACAATCTGTATTGTTAAAAGCGCTATATAAATAAAAGTGACTTGACTTGACTTGACTAATGTAATCGCAAAGGCTGACATCGCGGTTGTGATATGATTCATTGTGCAGCACTAACAAAAAGAATCAAATTGCATTTTTTCCAAACATGTACAATCACTATTATTTAAAGAGATGTTTCACCAGTGCAAGATATTGTTTAGGAGGGCTCCTGAAAGCACAAAATGGATATTTCATTAATTTGTAGAACACTACCATTCAAAAGAACTCATTAAATTGATACAAAGTTACAGGACATTTAAAAGAAGTATATTATGCATGATTTTTGACTAGAATAATGGCATCAAAGGCAATTATATAAAAAAAAAAACACATTAACTAAAATATTTAAAAATGTTAAACTGTAATAACTGTAAAAAAAATTTTTAAATATTATAAAAATAATATTTTAAATAAATTAAAATAAATTTCTGTAATTTCAATCAAAATAAATTCAGTCCAGGTGAGCAAATAAGACTTAATATTTATACAAATCATCTGCCAAACAAATGTCTGAACAGCACTTCATTTTTCCTCTCTGCTGCTCTTTGTGTCTGGAGTTAAAATTCATCTTCCCTTTAAACAAGGGTATTATTCTGCTATGCATATGTGAAGTATGTGTGATCCATTTTTGAAAATCTCTATCTAAATATCTCGTTTTGATTATATGCTCTGCTGTTTTTAATGAGGGTTTTGCTGCTGTCTGACCACAACCAGACCAAAGAGCTTCTGAAAACCAGAGATTTGAGAATGTTTCAAGAAACATTTTTTTTTAACTGTCCATCCTCACACATAGGGAATAAAACTGAGCGACTGGCTTCCCTAAATTTCCACCACAAACAAACAAACACAAAACAATATTATGTTTTGTGTAAAACTATGTAAAAGCTCTGTAAAACAGAGGTTAGCGGTCTGTTGTAGTTGTCCTATTCCTGCTCAGACCTTCTTTAAATGGGCACAAACAGCACTGCCAAGCGTCGTGCTAAGTCAGTGTTGCTTTGAAACTCTCACTCTTCCTCTCATTAACATACAACGTTCCCTTTCTGACACACTCTCTCACTCGCTCTGTCCCAAATGATCCTTTGTGCACCCAGACAGCCCTGATCACTCTAAGCCATCTTTGCAGCTCAGTTCTTTTCTTTACTTCTTGTTCCTCTTCCATAAATGAGACAAACTGGAAAGATGCATGAAATTCCTGCTGAAAAAAAAAAAAAAGACTTAAACCGGCCTAAGCTGTTTTGTTGGTCTTAGCGGGTGTTTCAGCCTGAACAGACAGTCTTAAAAATGTATAAAATCTCCCTAAAACCATCTGGCCCGATGGTTTTAGGGAGATTTTATACATTTTTAAGACTGGGAGACCAACTAGACCAGTTTAAACCAGCTATACCACCAACACCAAGCAGCACATAACAAACACCTCCTTAGTGCCGTTTGAGCATACGAAAAATGTAAAAATCATGTTTTTTATTCAAATAAAAGAGGAAAAGCGGCCAGTCGGTAATTTTCAAGTCTTCATTCTAAATGAGGCATAAAGTGGTCCATTGACCCAGACACCTCCCTCTTAACAGGTCACACTTCATTCACAACAGATTTATCTTTTATGGGTCCTGACGCACACATGTAGCTTGTGAAGTACCTTTTAAAACACTCTGGGACATGTGCGCTAGTATTTGTGCACGTTCATTGAGCAGAGAGCGCACAAGCAGCGGGCTACTTACGTAGTGGAGTTCACAGTGGTGTACCCAGAAGGGCACTCAGGGATGCAGGCGCCGTGGTGGATGACGTATTCGTGGCAGTCACCCTTGCCCTGCTTGCACTTGTTGTGGAGCTCCTGGCAAAAGCTGAAGCTGATGCAGCGCCAGCCCTTAAAGGTGTAGAAACCAGGTGGGCACTTGTCGACGCAGGCGTTATTGTGCATGTAGTTGCGGCAGGCCACGCATTTGCTCGAAGAGTCGGGCTCCAAGCAGCCGCCCAGACACTGGTCGTGGCAGCACTGGTTGTCTTTAGTGCAGGCGCGGTGCTTGCATGACGACGGGCACACTGTGGAGAGACAGAGAGAGGAAGGTTATATTCAAAGAAATTCCTTCTAGGGATTCACAGTGACATACACGCAGTATATTCATATATTCAGTGACATATATACATTGAGCAGGTTTGGCTTAGTGTGAAAAACAAGAACAGGCGACCACACTTGACCATTCATTTCCATAAGGGAAAATTACATGAAATATAATTCAATAATATAAGTAGTATTTCTAATTAATTTTACTTCCTTTTTTCAGAAATGTACTCAATTTAAAATATGCAAAGAAAAAAACACACATATTTAAATGTGAAATTCGACAGGGTCAAGCAGTATTCCTATTTTACAACTAATATTGGATGGCATCTGTGCTCTGTTGTTGATTAAAATAATGTTCCTTAAGAAGAAAGACCTCTGAAGAAAGCGTGCCTACATGATCACACCCTTTCCACGTCTTTTCATGCTAACATGCAAATGTGTTAAGCCGAACTCATTTTCCAGAATAAAGGATTCAGATTATAGGTAGATTTTTCCAATAAGAGCAAATACACAAAACTTATGCCATGAGTTTGAAGCAGGACTATCAGTTTTAAACTACTGTAGGATGGGGTCAATCATTTACTTGTAATATCCCTCTAAGTGTTTAAGGAAATCTACAGTCCCGTCCTAGCTTGCTGTAACACTACGTTACAATTGTCAATATTAAACAATGACAAAATGGCCTGCTCTGATAAGCAGCTCCTAAAATGGTGTAATCGCATTCCTCTGCCTTTTATGCGCTCTTTCTTTCTGTCATCCACACACACACAAATCCCCATAAACACACACTACACAGAGCAGCACACTGCTGCCAGTTGCTTGACAAGAGTCTTGTTGTAAGTCCTTCTCTCCGGCAGAAGTTAGTGTTTACATATTTCTTCACCCCCCACCCCACCACCACCACCACCAAAACAATAGAGGTAAACGAGGCCACGTATGGCATAGGAGAAGGAAAGAAAGATAGGAAAACCCTAAGGATAAATTTTGGAGGGCCGTACTTCTAACAAGCTTGTCTCTGAGACAGCCTGTTAAAAATAACCCACGCATGGCTAGCTGGAGCATAGTCCTCCCTCTCACAAACACACATTCTTTTCTTATAAGAGTTACTAGAAATTAGTTTCTAGAAATGCACTCTTTGTGGTTTTAAACCATTTTAAGTAGTAGTGGTAGTAATTTATTTTCATTGCAATGTCAGCATCCAAGGCCGTCTTCATGGCAAAAACCAAACTGGAACACCACAGAATAAATCTAAGACGACACACAAATACAGTAAATAAAGTTATACAAAACTTTCGAAATACTAAACAAACTCTCATAAAGTGACTTTTAATGAAACATTTGAATAAAAATGTAATAACTACATAAAAAGTGTAACCAACTATAAAAGTAAATTTTTATATTAATGTTTACGTTGTGAAAATATTTTTTTAACCATGTTAAAATGTAAAATATTTCACATAATAAATTGCAATATTACATTTTCCTAACTGTGGTTTTAATTTAAAAAAGAAAAACGCAGGCTTGTATGATTTCTTTAAAAACATAAAACTTTTATGCACTGGTGTATTAATTGCAAAATGAATAAATAAACAAATCGAACAAAACCATTAACATTACGTCATTGACCTTGATATGTGATTGTATCAGCACAAACACACAAACACAAACCTTAGAGCTCTGCACAAGAAAAGGACATAATAATGAATCACATTAAGACACCAAGAGGACAAAGAACAAGCCATAGAAGAAATGTGTGTGTGTGTGTGTGTCTCTCGTAATGGAATATTGGCTCTCGTCTGTGATGTTAACGCCACAACTCAGTCGAACACGATCCTGGAATTGGTTAGGTCCATTAAGAAAGGCCAGCAAACACCTCTGCTTCCATGACGACAAGAAGACGAAATGAGGGACCAAAAATCTCCAGACCTGCCTTGTGCATAATAACTCAGCATTCAATGTTAAAACCTCTGACAAGTGTTCGGTGAACCAGGCAAACAAAACTACGCTTTCAGAGGTTTCTCTGAAATATCCAAACACTCTTGACAAGCTCTGACAAACCCAGGAATCATGAAACGCCAGGTCAAAAAAAAAAAAAGTGAATGTATGTAGTGCTTTGGGCGAAATAAAGCACTCTGAAAATACAAGAAAAAAAAAAAAGAAAGGAAAGAGCGGAAAAGTTGTCATGAAAAGTGAGAATGCTGGCAATACTCTGTGCAGCCAAAATGAATTCATATGCAAGTTCAAAATAATTCTCAGTTTTTCCACTGAGCTCAATACATATTTCGAAATACTGAAAAGGTAAAAAAAAATAAAAAATAAACGGGCTGCCTTTCACACATACATTTTTATGAGAAATTAAGGCATAAAACATGTCTGGCGAGTGTATAGCTGTTGTTCACTTCAATGTCAGGTGGCACCAGGTCAGCCAACTCAAGAGCAAAACAACATTTCCCTCTGTCCCTTACACACGACAATCCAGGGAGGGCCACCTCACCGCCTGCCGTGAAAAGGAGGGGAAGTGTGCGTGTTTGTGCACATGTGACTACAATGGAGGTGCTAAGTTTGTGTCAATTGAAAGCACATTAAATTAAGAAGAATTCTGTACAAAAAAAAAACAACAACCTTGTTGACTCGAATGGCTTTCTTTGAAAACTCATTATCATCTATTCTTTGAAAAACCTTACCGCCTCTACCCCTATTTTCTCTCCCTCCCTCCCTCCTTCCCCTCGCTCTCCCGGTTATAAGCAAACAGACACATGGAGTGCACGCCGACTCCTGATCCAGAGAGTCCAGTCCAGTTAACAGCCCCAGCCACAGACCCACCCTCAACCTTAACCAATGTGTTTGCTGGCTGTAGAAGGTAGCCATTCAATGGTTTGTACTGTCTGTGAGGCAGAGCCACCGTGCATTAACCCTTTATAGCTCACGTGTCCGCAACCTTGGGCAGAAAGACAAGGGGAGGGGAAAACGCTGCTACAAGAGTTCGAAAAACTTGTTCCTCTTCTCTGGAAAGATGTCTGCTCCTCTCTGCATTCCACCTACAGAGTCGCTGGAAACTCCTGCAGTCCTGAGAGTTGTTGTTGATAAGTTGGGCTTGCTAAGTGGCGCGTGTTTGATACCTTAAATAGAGCGGCTTATTGAGGAGCAGTGTGCTATTACTTCACAGAGTCATCTTATTTACAATACAACCAGAACAGCCTAGCATTGTGGTCCAAGTCTATGTCTTAAATATTCAGTTTAGGTTACATACTAACTTTTTTAAATAATACTTTTATTCAGCAAGGATGCATTAAATTGATGAAAAGTGACAGTAAGGCCATTGATCATGTTATTTCAAATAAATGCTGTTTCTTTTAATTGAAGAATCCTAAAAAAATGTTTCTGATAATAAGAAATGTTTCTCGAGCAGACAAATAAGCATTTTTTAAGGATGATGTGACATTAAAGATTAGAGAAATGGCTGCTAAAAAAATTATTGAAATTAATTACATGCAATGCATTCCAAAAATGCAATAATTTCATCCCACAACACTACAATTTACAATCTCTTAAGTCCTGGAGATCATAAGAGACTTCTTTCAAATAAATACATTACCTACATACACACATATACACTATAGACTGCTAATTTTATGCTCCTTGAATTGATTAAAATTGGCAGTATTAAAAATAATTACAAAAATGTCAATGTTTAATTAACATTGCTTATTAATGTACTACTGTAGTGCACATAGACATACATGAACACATTGTTGTTTTGTTTTGTTTAGCGAAAAGCCTGCATTTATTAGACGACAAATTTGTTTTGGTCAAAATGATGGGGAAAAACTCAATAAATAAAGCCACGTCAGGAAATACAAAAAATGTTTATTAAAATTTAAATTTCTCCAATGTTCCTTCTCTCCACGTGCAGATCTGAGTGAGTACAGAGGGAGTCATTCATTGCTTGTTAGCTTTCATTCATTCACGTAATGGGCGTCTATCTCCTAGATCTGGGTCACATTTCAACATCAGGGTGGGTGGTCACATGTGACTCATTTAATCGAAACGACAAGCTGTGCTTATATGCTTAGCGGCAGTGCAATTCAGTTCAGCACGAGCAGAAACGCCATCTACACCTGTGCGCAAACACCCGAGATGGGAAGATCAGCTTCCATTATGGACGTGCAGTGCATGAGCGTGTGAGGAAGAGACAGAGAAAGCAAAGAGCATTAAAGAGATGAGAGGTGTGTGAAAGGAAGTGAGTGTTTACCTTTGGCGCTGAGACACAGAATCTGACCCCTGCAAAAGAAATGTCCTTACTGGACATAGATAACATACAGCTCGATCTATAAACACAACTGTAAAGCAGGAAGGAAAGGCAGCACTAGAGAGTTCAGCTTTTGTTTTTATGACAGCCGACATTTAACACGTCGGCAAGTGACAAACACTCACAATCTGCTCTTTGTCGCCGCAAATACACAGTAATTCACACTAAGACACATTATAGTATGTAATTAGCACCCAAGACGTTTGCCTCGTGTACACATGGTTTTATGCCTTTACGCAGAAGCAACAGATGTAGGGTAATCATAATTTAAATTGTCCTACACAAGCCATGCATATAAACAGCCACGAAAAGATTAAAAGAAGAAAAACAACCATAACTACTGCAAAAGGAAAAACAAACAAGTTATCTCTCGAAATTATTTGTCTTTAAACTGGGTCAAAGGCCATGAGATACAGATTCTCCTCAGAGAAGCCGAAATATTCAGTGCTAAGACAATCACACACAAACCTTCATGTGCATTCAGTCGCACGTCTTGTCTTGTTAACATCATGCGCATAATTCCAGACGGCACTGTTTGTGAAATTAAACTCCGCTTTGTGCACTTGTCAGACTTGTTGTCAGGTTCATATCTTGAGGACTTCACTACAGTAAGGGGCCCCCTTATAATTCAACAGATGGGTGAAAGGATTTCTTGGAAAGAGCAGGCATCTCAGGGGAAAGCGGGTAGATCCAATCGCAATGTCCTGGCACTGACCAGCACGCTTTTGACCGTACAAAGAAAAAGATTCTCTGCTGTAAACACAATTAGTGCTGGCCTGCGCAAAAGATGCTGGGTACCAGAAAAGATGCCAATATCCAGTTGCTAGGCTGTTCTAGGTAGTTTAATCGCTGGCTCAAATCAAAAATACATTAATTAAGGCTTTATTGTTTATTATGTTCAGGTTTTTGATATGTAGCAAAAGTTACACAGACAGTTTTAAGGCTGTTCCTCGATTCAATTAGAGTACTCAATTAAGAAAAATAATCCTTGATTACATTTGACTTGTTTTGATTCTAAGGGCCCCAAGATTTAATTTTTCATATGCATGTGCTTTCATGTGAGATCGCACTTTCTGGTCTCATTCAGGAGACGTGCAATCACGTATAACAGTAGAAACACAGAAACCAGGACAATTCTGTGTTTAGCAGGGAAGTGTTGTCTCATGAACAATGGGAAATTCTGTGTTTGGTGAAGAAAGTGTTAAATGCATAATTAGAACGTTTTCCCAAAGGCAGCATGATATATTAAACTCATTTAAATATCACAATAAAGCACAGATCTCCAGATTGCAAACAAGCCTTTGGTCAATTTGTGATTAAATCACACACTTTGCAGGCATTGGTTATAATGTTTAATGTACGCTGACCCTAATGTATAATACATTATTATGTATTTTAACAGTTTTGTGCAATAAAACCATATGATCACTCGCTTTTGATACTATTGTCTATTGCCTTTAAACATGCACTTTAAGTAATTGTAATTGTTTTTTAAGGGCAAAAGAAACAACAGACACAGACAAAAAACTATTGACCATCAGGGAATGGCTTATTTTCCTAGCTGAATTACAGAAGGGAACCTGCACACATACACCTAAACACACTGCTCAAACTACACCTCGCATGTGAAGACAAGACTAATTCTTTACTTATGGGCCTCTCTGCCAAAGCAACTTGAGACTGATGAACACCTCTTGTCCAAATAACACATAATTCCAGAGTAAGGCGTTGTTTTATCATAAACTAGCAGGATGTTCTGTACTTCTTCAATCCTAATATTTCCCAGCCTGTTAGATTCTTCATAAAAACGGTGAAGAGGAATTACAGTAAAGTTTAGATGACCCCTTGTAAGTTATAAATATTGTGTGCAAAAAAAGGATAGTGGACTACTACATATAAGATTTCAATACCAATCCCAAAAAATATATCCAACACAATGAATAAGTGCAAATTAGTTTTAATAAAATCGTTTTTTTTAGTTTACACATCTGTTATGCTACCTTTACACTAGTGCATTATTATTTATTCTTATTTATGTATTTTTTCCCGTCTGAAAATTGTGTATTAAAATTTTTTTAAGGCATAAAACATTTATCTTTTAATTAATGAAGATTTCATTTTACTGTTGAAAAATGGGGATTTAAAATTACAGTTTAAAAACTTTGTAGTAGCCTATTATGTGCATTCTGCTGAACAATAGTAATATATTTCTGCTGCCATGTTTAAACCAAACTTTTATTTTGACGGCTTGCCATGAATAACTTTACCGTTCTGTATGTACATTATATGACGATAGATTTACTCAAATGAAACGGTCATATGCTCGAACTACTTAGGCACCTGCTTTCAGAGGCCCGCCTCTCAGCGCTTAATGGAGTCTGTTGACACCTTTAAGAATGAACTAAAGACTCATTTATTTGTTGGGGAATTCAAATAGTTATTTATGGGTAGTTCTGTGTGGTCTTGGCCTTTTATTTTATTGTTATTTTATTATATTTTTATTTTATGTATTACTTTTTTCTTTTATTCTGTTATTTTACTTTACTATGTTGTGAAGCACCTTGTGGCTTTTGCCTGTGAAAGTGCTATATAAATAAAGATAAAATACTTACTTCATTTCTTCCAACATTTTCTGGTTATGAAGTTACTTCCGAGTGGATTCATTTGATTTTCTTTCCTAACAACCTATACTCAGCGCTGCATAATAACCACGAAAAGGTGATAAAATAACAACAGAAAACCTTCTCTACATCAGATTTCAGGCCATTTACTTTATAAATTCAATTTACAATGTGTTTGCTGTAAATTCATGTGCTGTATTTAGAAAGGACATGACTACAGGAGGTGTCAGAGTTCATGACCGGGCAACACCAAGCCATGAACTCTCTGCAGACCTATAAGGCGTTCTCACCTATAAATTTAACATTCAAGTATCTAAGGCGCAAAATTAGAAAGGTGAGGAAGCACCCATGTTACTGTGGGGAGCTAGAAAAACATCTCAGAAAGTCAATTAAGTCTTTAAGCAAGGACTGAGAGACTGGCTCGGCTTCACACCAGACCGGAGACAATAAGACAACAACTTGAAGCACACAGCCAAAACAATGCCCTTGATAACCTTGTTGGTTGTGGGCATTTGTGTTTTGACTGACAGCAAAGAAATCTTTTCAGTGGCTGCATTTTCCAACAAAAAACAAAAAGGACATACTTTACTGGTGATAGTATATTTGCATATCTTATTAACGCAATGATTCCTAATTAGTCAAGAGGAAGAAGAATACCAGGCATTTCAAGGAATATCCATCCCAAAGAAATTGTTCAAACAACTAAATCTTATACTGAATGTAACTGCATCGGAGGAGTGCACATTTGGCTCAATAGCTGGCAGTCGGTCAGTTCTCTTGGCCTCATCTCATACATTTGGGTCCTTGTAACCAGTTTAGCCTGACAGGATGCTGCTTTAATGTGTGCTTACACATTCACTGAGCACACTGAAGAGGATGTGTGTGTCCCAAGAGGTCCAAAGGCGTCAGAGAAATGCGCTCGTACTATGATTGGATGAGGACAGTGAAAACAAGACAGAGTAATGAGACGCTACAAGCACAGCTATTAATTAGTCTCTGTGTTTTAGGGTTAATCATGGATTCAGAGAGGTGACAGCACTATGTGACACACTGCAGGCGGTGAAACAGTGGCTACTAGCAGCAGAGCAGAGACAGATGCTGTAAACACTTTCATTAGGCAACCAGTCACCCGTAATGGACGAAAAACACTCCAACATCACGATTGTACTCGCTCACATTTTGTTTTTCATGGCCACCAGGTCAAGTTTTTGCAACATATCTAAATTACACATGAAAATCCAGATCACAAACAGTGCAGAATCAACTGCGCTAATGTGTTGATGAATGACGCAGGGACTTGCAAATAAAAAGCAAATACATAGGAAATGTGTTTCTACTACATTATGTTAATTTATTGAGACTGTAATGAACATGAAATTTAGTCACATGAAAAGCACTGAAGGGATGATTCACCCAAAAATGAAAAGAGTCATCATTTCCTCAACCTCAAATAATTACAAGTCTGTGAAAACTTTCTTCTGTGAAGCACAAAAAAAAAAAAAAATGGCCCAGTCCATACAGTCAATATTTTAGCAGCACTGCAAATTAGATTTTTTTTAATATTTTGATTTAGTTTTTATTTTTCTATTTTCATTTTAGTTTTAGTCATTTTAAATTATTTTGATTACTTTTTTTTCTATAATATGCCTACATTTTATATAAATTTTTAATTCAATTTTAGTTCATTTTTGTACCTTGGCATGGTTGAATAATAACTGTTCAGTACATGGACATAACATACTGTGAGTCACAACACCATCGTTTCCTACTTCTTATATAAGTCAAGTGTTTGCAAAAGACGACTGAAAAATGGTCAAATTCCAACACAACACAGACTGTTACGTAACAGTCTAGAGGC
>JAUCMU010000042.1:14673193-14685213 GCA_032275025.1 Enteromius treurensis
TAGGAAACGATGGTGTTTGAGACTCACAGTATGTTATGTCCATGTACTGAACAGTTATTATTCAACCATGCCAAGGTCAATTCAGTTTTCCATTCTATGGCACCTTTAAGAGATGACTGCTTCAGTTTAGGTGTTTTTTTGTTGTTGTTGTTGTTGTTATATCTAGGTTGTAAAAATATTTATTTCTTTTACAGACAAAAATTAATTCATGCATTACATTTTAATTCAATTATTCAAAGTGTTATTTTATACAGGTTACAAATGAGTTGTTTTTAATGCAAATAAAAATATCATTTGTAAAAGATCAAAACATAAAACATAACTTTAACGGTTTAATCTTAAAGTAAACTTGAGGTTTAAGAAGAAGAAAAGGCGTGTAATTAAGGTAGTGATTTATGGCGATGCTGATTCCTCTGACTTTTTCTGCAGCTAGTTCTGCTTTGTCACAGACCTGAAAAGTATCTTTCGACCGGACATATTGATTGAAATCTGCATTCAATCTGCATAAGTGTGTTTGCCTTCGCAGGCACCATTAAGAGACCAAAATAAATCTTGCGTCAATGCAGTGCAAACGTTCCTCAGTGAATAAAATTTAAACAAATAAATGCAACAAACGGCTAAACCATACAAAGTACTCACTTTCCTCTGAAATAAGACAAAGAGCAAACATTTCAACCAGGACACGAGAGGGAACCATATAAAAGCAGAAGTCTTAAATAAAAGAGGCGGATCTCCACGCCTCTGGTCCCACTTCCTCTTTGAGGTTGCGCTGGTTTGTTTTCATCTGCTTATTGGGTTTTACCCAGTGAACCAAATTGTAATTGAACAATGACTCACACATGAACATACGTTCAATAATATTAAAAAAAAGAAATCCCATTCCTATTATAATTTTAAAAATCATGAATTTCCTCCAGGCACGCTTTGTACATAGGGCCAAACTACCATTATAAACATCCTTCATATCTTTATACTACAGTATTTTAGATAATTTATGTGAACACCTTGGGGCCTAATTGTGACACCATAGTGACACACCTTATCCTGTAGGTTACAGGAAATACATTTAGCATACAGAATGATTGGCCAACCAATAACAGTGAGTGCAGTGGAGAGTCTAGACACGGGATGATTTAAAGATGCACCTGCACACCAGCTGCTGTGCTGTCCTCAACCCGAATGAGAAGAACAATATTACTGGGTGGGTTTCCACTGCTAAACCTGCCCACACACTTGAAATCAGAAGAAAAGCGGGTCCTAACAGTTGTCGTACAAGAATTTGCACAAGTTCTGATCTGAGTCTGCAACTAGCTGATTCTATTTTAAAACCCGTGAGAGACAAACTGCATGTGAAATCACAAAAACTCGAAGGGTAATATTTTTTTTGGGATAAAATGACCTATAAATGTGCTTTAAAAATGAACATGCTGTGTCACCTTCACAATAGCAAGATTAGAGCTGAACCAGTAACACATTCAAAGTAAATAATGAATATAAGCACTGTATGCAAACAATGAAATATACGCAGAGGATTATATGAATGGGACACAATCAGACTTATTGTTAACAAATATCCTGTAAACCAGTACATGAATTACTAAAGTAGGCTCCTTGTGAGACAATCAAACCACCTGAAGAGCTATGACGAATTTTAAAACAGAACAAATAACAGGCTCTTAAGGAGAAACTTTTAATTGTTGGTTTGAATGGGGTGATTACAAAGACAACGCAATAGAAACTGACAATGTGCACAATCGGGAAAGTACAATGAGCCACTAGATCTCAGAAAGCATGGAGTGACGTGGACAAAGGGTGAGGCAAATACATTCTAAATGATTTCTCACAGCATTTCTACAATGGTCACGCTATGTCAGCCAAGACTTGACAAGGTTGATCATAGCAATTACGAAATTATATATGACCTGTTTTTTGGATATTAGCAATGTAACCAAGCAGGTGATTCAGTCAAACGGTTTCGGATTCTAATCTGTAGAGGTAGAAATTATGTTGTCATGTGCTGCCCGTGTCTGCAAAGACACACGGCTGACAGAAGAGCGTTGAGAGTGACAGCTGTACTATTAGTTTGACTGAATGGAAACGTACAGACTAGCTGATCGACTGTAAAGAAGACAGCCGGCATTGAATCATCACGAGGAAATTTACACACTACATTTTCAATTCACGGTGAATGAAGACATAGAAACCTTTCAAAACGTAGAAATATTTTGACAGTCCGGATAAAAGAAACGTAGGAGTACTGCATTTTATCTAAGTCAATAATCAAACAAGGAAATTTGCGATATTGAGCAAGTGAATTCCTGTGTACAAAAGGTCAGATGTCCTCGTTTCCATTCAAGAACTCTTTGGATCAGTCTCAGATCAAGCTTGAAAACACGATCATCAGGTTTTACTTTGGGTTTCTTTTAATTATGGTGCCAGCACTGCAGCAAAAGGGTGACAAACAAAACCCTAAAACATTCATTTTTAATGATTCTTTCACTCCAAATTGTTACACTGGGATTATAATTTGCAATGGAGAAAAATGAATTCAATCAAAAACAAAGCAAAAACCAAAAAAAAAATTATTATTATTTTCTTTAAACAATAAAAAAAAAACAAGTACAATACAGCAATTCCACTGCTCTGAGCAGATTTCCAGTCCTGACGAAGCTGAACTGAGGCCTTAAAATAGTTCCACTCTTCCCTACAGAGGTTCGCTACAAGCCTAAGAGGAACACGAAGGGGGCCCAACTTAGCAATTACACAACTTGTTTATGTTCAATCTGCCCTTAAAATCTCGCACAAACTGGTTTCACGATATTACTCAATCTTTTATTTTCTGTTTTAATAAAAAGGTGGTTGTGCATACACCCCCAGGTGTTAACCTATCTGCTGCTGAAACCTATGCTCTGACAAGTCACAAAGAAGCAACACACTCCAAATACGCTCTTTTCATACTACCTGGGAATAGGCCAAGCATATCTTACAGATTTGAATTGCTGATGCAGACATTTTGTCGAGCAACTTTTGAAACCTACAGGATTTCAATTCAGTACCAAGAGAGTACATTTTATGAAAGAGGCCTAGAGTGTAATAAGAATTAAAAGGCTGATCAGAAGATTATTATAGACAGAGAGAGCCAACAAGAGAGTCTGTTCGTTTGTAACTTTCCATGCAGTGCTTGTTATTAGTTTTTCAAACACATGCAGGTCTTGACCGAGTTTTTAAACGCAACCTTCTGTTGTACAGTAGCTTAACCCGTGAGACACATGGAAGAGAGTCTCAAAATGGAAACTGGCAGATGTTTGAATGCAGAAATTTCATCCAAACCAAAGCTATATTTAGAAATCTGCAGAGCAACAAGATAAGACAAAAATGAGCTTGGGGTTTAACGCAGCTCACAAATCAACAAATAAGGCCCGGAATTAGCTGAAACTCTTCTTGTGATAGATGGTGAAGACCTTAATAACTAAAGTACTACTGTATTTTTTTTTCACTCTACAAAAAAATGTGTTAAAACTCATTTGTTGAGCGAAACTGAAGATAAGCCAATATTTTGTTTGGAGCTGAACACAGCCAAGTGTGTCAAAAGCACGCTTATATTTACTTAGCTGTTACAGGAAGTCTTCAAAGACCACTAAAAAATACAAACAAAAAAATGGTACCCAATTACAAAATCATATAAATGACTACTGCCTATAACTTGCATGCATGTTTTTAGTCATTCTTTCTACGCTGAGTGTTTCATATTAAATATTACTGCAAATTGAATACATATTTAGTAAGCACTATGCATAAAAATGTACTTTGCATAATCAAGCATACATAAATTATAGTAATCTAATATTCAGCATTAAATTTCACATTTTCTATTCATGCAACGAGTCTTCTACGCATATTGCCTTGAGTTTACATGAAATAAGTGACTGATAAATAAAGAAGACTTATCGATCAGATGTTCCGCTGCTTCAGTGTACACAGGTAATTTCAGAGTATTTTGCTAATCAAATGTGTGGCCCTGTGATATCAATCTACAATAGTTACACAGTGCGGAAAGCTCAATTTTAAAGGGACATCTGCGAGCTCTAGTAACGTTACTAGTTTGCTGCCAAAGTAACGCGCTTTCCAAACTCATAAAGATTGGATCACAGACCTCCAGTCAAGTTTCTCGACTTCTTTGAACAATAAATAAAAACACAGCCCTATAGGTCTCGACTGATCTGATTAGGGTTTAAAATCCTCTTGCAACTCTGTCAACGCTGCAAATGGCTGCATGAAGCAGGGGCCTGGCTGAACTTGAAAACCATTTCTGAGCCTTACTAGCATTTCCGAGCTACAAATAGATCAATGCTGTCCTCGGACGATCGATAATCTGGCTTTAGGGTCAAGGCGCACACTCCAGATAATCGATCGTACCATTACAGCCAGTTTGAAACGATTTGTCTAAATCAAAACGATCAAACCGATATTTGATTTATTCGCTCCTTGCCCTGCAATGTCCTCCTGTCTGGCTCTGCTTTACCAAATGTGTCACAGTGGTCAAGAGCTAACTTACGATCACCTTTTCCCGTTCAGAGCGCTCGATAACGTTTGTAGATTAACATTTAAGCGGACAAGACCCCTGTGGTATTAAATCCGTATCCGTGTGAGAGACAAAACAAAGCAGTTCAGTTACACTTACTTTCTCCATTTGTTTGTTGCCAGTTGCAAACCGTGTAGACAGACGCGACCAAAACAATCAAAGTCCGCAGCCGCATTTTGACCCCGGAGAAACCGAAAATCCGTCCGAAAATCCACTCCGAGTACGTCTTGTTGTGGGTAACGACCTGTTTTAATAGTCCAGTGTTGTTTTTGGAAGATAAAAAATTAAAAAGAAGAGAAAAAGCCCTCTGTCACCCCCCTCAGAAAAAAATGGGCGGAGAGGAAAGTTCAACGTGTTCAATCCGCTCTACTGTCGCGCGCACCGACTGATGCTGACGCTCGAGCGCTAAGCTAATGACAGCGCGTACTGCGACTTTCATTCACAGTTAAACGATCCACTCCCATAAAGCATGTGGACTGCATCATTTATGAAGAGCGGCCTAATCATTTCAGATGTATTTATCCAGCAATTGCGCAGATTGCTACACGATCGGAAAAAAAGAGGAAAAACTGGCGAAGCACGGGGAGGAATGGCTGCGCACGCCGAGCGCAGGCCGAACTAATCAATTGAGCGTCTTTTATTGTTGCTGTGTTTCGGTTTAAATTTCAGATCTTCTAGTTCTAATAAACTGTCTGCAGACTTTGCTAAGATAAGTTGCTGCTGCAAAACGCCCAAGAATTCCGGGGTTCCGAGATTTTAGTTTGTACTTTTTTCCAGGCTCCTGCGGTCACACACGCTGTAGTTCCTCTCCGTACTGTTCCTCGCGGAGAGCCTGTAAGCTGGCAGCTTAGTGAGTCGTATCAGTTCTGGAGGAGTCTCCTGAAAACACTGCAGCAGCTGAGATTTCCAGCACAAATGCTCCACATGCACTCTTTCTGTGCCGAGCAGTTGCCTTGCTTCACAGATCAATGCAACAAAGTGAAGCGGATTCCGCAAAGCTCACTCACTCCTCTTTAATCTCCCTGGGGGAGAAAAAGAGAATAATAAAAATGCAAGAAAAAAAAAAAATTGTTTTTTCCTCCCCACGCTGGTTGTAGCTAGTGCATTGACATCTCTCTCCAAGGATCCCCTTTCCTGTCTTTGCGCCAGTAAACAAGACCTGCCAGAGAAGAAGATCGCGCACAAGGGAAATGTGGACTGGAACGGTGGACCGAGACTGCGAAACATGGCGTGCACTTTGCACATTCTACAAAAAAACTGGCTTCTAAGCAATGCATTAACATTGAATTATGTGGTATCCAGAGCATAGACAAAAATACTAATTTACTCGTGCTCCTCGATGAATATACCATGGTAAAACAATGTGTGTTCTACGTTACAAAATCTGCGTTACAGTGAGCGAGTTACAAAGGAAGTGAATGGGGCAGATGTGTGAACATCGAACTACCCAGTTTAAAACGTGTAGCCACAAGACAAACAATCTGCGTGTCAGCTGTTTTAGTGTGAAAAATATGGCTAACCTTTTCTGTGTGAAAATATACATCTTACAGTCTGTGTCAAAGCTCAGACCAGAAAATGACTACAATTTATGAGAACTAAACAAATGCAAGTTTAACAGAAGAATCATGTAAGATAAACTTCCTTCACATAAAAACCTTTCTAAAAACTAGCCCCATAGCGATTTTTGCTGCTCTAAAAAAAAGGGATAATGTTATAATAATCAACAGTTTTAGCTACTTACCATTTACATTAAATCTGCAGCTTTTATAACCCAAGTGACTTAATGCTATGTACAAAGAGCACTGAACTTAATCAACTTGATTGAATTCAGCGATCCTGGATGCCCTGTGGTCTCTTTAATCTCATAATAAAAATGATTTCAGTTCAAATCAATGTTTCATGCCCATTTACTTATGCATTAGGTAAGCCGTCATGTTAAAAGTTAGATAATGTACAGCTAGCTGGTCATTATGCTTTACTGTCATGGGTTTACTCAGTGATAATGGAAATAATCTTTAGGCAGTCTAGAGTCTGGCTTGCACTCTCAGCCTCACACTGTCCAGCATTAGTGTCTGTAATTATGTGTTGGCAACAGCTGTATTTATGAAAAACATGTATATCACAAGAACATATATACTGTTATGTATTAGTAATGCAGGATTTTGTCAAATAGATGAAGTAAAAACAAAACATGTGAGAGATAGCTGACGCTGTACATGCCAAAGACTCCAAAGTTTGTGCTACCTTGTAGCTAAGGTTAAAGAGGTTTGTTCAGTACTTATATAAATCTGTAATTGAAAGTTGTTGAGGAAGTATACAGCACGATTATAATAGTTTAACTGTGTTTTCTAAGTCTTTGAGAGAGAAAAAAGGAAAATATAGGTTGGTGTGTAGTTTTGTTGAACTTATGAGTATCTAAGAGGGAAAGAGATCATCATAGAAAAACAGCATAGACTATGTCAATAAACACACACATCCTGGCCATCAGTGAGAACTGTGCTGGTAAGAAACAGGACTGTGTTGTACAAGGTGATAAATATGTTTTTGCTGCTGCACATTCCTTACAGCTCAGATAAGTTGTCTAACTAGATAGGTTTAGGAATATACTTTAACATTAGAACAAAAGAAAATAAAGCCATAACCCGCTATTTTGTAAATTGATTTGTGATCTGGTATAAAAGGGTGGCTACAGGCTGTGTCTTTTAAAACAAATGCATAGTCTGACTGATGTCTACCCCTTCCTGATGAACATGAGAGAGAGGAGGAGGCACAGTAACATCCCCAATCCCTCTTACCCTACAACCTGTTTACATCCTCTGTTCTAAGAAGCGCAACTATTATGTGTGGGAACACCATGTTAAACCCTTCCAAATGTCAGGTACACAGAAAGAAAACAACCTCGTCACCACTGGAAGAGAAAAAAGACATCCACGCCTTTGCATTATAAAATACATAAAAGCTTTTTGAAATTAGTTATGAGGTGAAAAATAATGAACTTCATAATGGACTGAATCCAAATGATTTATCTAATGCATCAAACAAACAAATGAAAATGAACAGGTTACTAACAATATGTATAAATAGTTATTAATAATATTTATTTTGCCTTCATTTCACAGAACAGTTGAGGACAGGACGCAAACAAAGAGAAGAATCAGAAAAAGGATACACACACACACACACACACACACACACACATATATATATATATATGTACATATTAGATTTTGTATTAGATATTATATATATTAGATGGACAGTTGGCAAGGACAGGATGATGATTCAGACTGTAAGCCAATGATGGTAACCCTCATGATATATATGTGGATATATAATCTGATAGTGATTACACCACATAGTGGAACTACTTAAATGGGATCATCAACTGTATGCTGACCACTCATAACATGATAGTCATAATCTCAGACTACTTGAAGAGTACTAATCAATTCTGTGGCAAAAACAAAACATTGCACCAGAAATGTACTTTTTTTCAGTAGGGGGCGATATTTCTTACCTTTAAGGCAGTTACTTACTAAATGTATTTGTATATTTAACTAGTCATTTTAATTAAAAACAATATTGTAGACTGATACCAATAATTTTTCTGCATCAACAAAAGCCATCTTTACACTGTCAAGGTGGAATAGAAGCTTAATTAGCAGCTCATTAGAGGGTGAAGCAGTAATATCATGGCAAATCATTATTGTTGATTATTGCTCTTGATTTTGTAATAATGATTATTAATGGATATTAATAGATATGATAGATTTATGTTTAATGGGGGATATAAATAAAGTCATGTTCTGGCTACAAATAATACCACCTAGCCTTTATTAATTAGTTAATTTATTATTATTGAATTATTTATTTATTCCAGACAGGGCCAGCCCGTGGCATAGGCAGTATAGGCAAATGTTAAGGGCGCCAGAAATGGAGGAAGAAAAAAAGTGTCACTTCCACTTAAAACTAGTTGGTATTATGACTTCAGAAAGGAATATGCCCACATTAAATTAACTTCATAGCAAAGCATACCAAGTAGTAATTGCAATAATAACAGTAATAATATAGCCTATTTGCCTAAGACGCCCCTCCACCCTCTTCTGAATAATCAAGACTTTAACGTTACACGGTGCTCGTCTTTTGATGAATCAACAAGTTCAGCATGTCAAAACGTCCCAAACTGTCTGGTGCCCAGGGGAGGAAAAAAAGAAAAGAGGAGGAAAAACGCGACAAAGACAGGTGTAATGTTATGGTAAAGATGATGTTTATTATACTATTTTGCTGTTTTTCCGATTGGTGATTAATAACGAAAGTGGCTCGTGCGCGTGGTCACATAAGACTTGCATTTAAAAGTACACTTAAAGCTTTCTATAGATACGTGTCTCATGTCTGTGTGTCATGTTTTCACGGAGTTTCAGCTCATTTTAGTGATGCTTTTCTAAAAACAGTCGCGGAGAAAACAAAGAAAAAACGCGGACACCGTTTATTTTCCTGATTTTGCAGAAGCACACACATTTGTTTTTACTGAGAGTGTACTTAAAAAAGTAGACACCTGTCAGTTTCGAAAGGTGTATAACATTTCTTTGTGTGACCAAAGTCAACAGAATATTTTAGTGTCTTTTGCACTGATAAGAAGAAAAAAAGACGTGAGCATCGACTTTAGTCAGCGCTGGCAGCCGGGTGCATTATGGGTATTTCTTTAGAGTTTACTTATTTTTGTGTAATTTAAGCTAGACAGTTGGGTTTTTGTATTAGTGATGTTGTGTGTGTTATGTTCAAATTAGTTTGAGTTGATATGAGTGGTTTTATTTATTGATTGGTTTTTATCATTTATTTATAGATCTAGCCTAATTGTGCAGAGACACTTTTTGCTTGGGGTGCTTTTTTTCCATTTTGGTAACATAAGTAAAAATTTGTAAAGTGATAGATGGTTTAACATCCAACAAGGACTAGTAGATATCTACGTCATTGGCTGGTCTATGCAATTTTTCCATCGGACTGGTCTGATCTGATTTAACATCTAATTTCCTCCAAAATCACTCTCTCTGTTTTACAAACATCTATATTAAGAGAAAATAAGCAGAAATGATGACAGTAAATCATGACAGTAAATTGATAAACCTCACTAAACACTTCTCTACAATATTTGATGTAAGGTCACCATGACAACATGTTTTTATATTTCAGGACTGTGTATTGTGTTCTTTCCTAGGACTGGCGGTCTGGTAATGTGCTGGATAAGTCAGTGAAAATAATTCAAAAACATGACACTTTTAGACATGGGCTAAAAATGAACACAAAATAGGACAGGATGTTATTTGTCTGGCCATGTATCGTAAGAACGAACGTCCTATTTATTGCTTAAATTTGCTGGCTTTTCGTGCTGTTTAAAACTGGAATATGAAGCATTATCAAAATTACATGTGAGTGATTTATATTGTTTCTTACATATTGAATTGTTGTTGGAAACTTCTCATGTCTGAGATCAGATCTGAGCCTCCCCGGGGAAACTAAGCCTCTCAGATCTCTCACTTAATGCATGGCATTACTGCAGTGATACAGCTGAACTTTAGAGCTTAAACAACAACATATGCAAGCTGCAGAGGGGTAATTATGATAAAATATTAAAGATGGGTTTCGGATTTGCTTTTTGTGGTCTCTTTTAAAGCAGGCTTTGCTTTAGCAGGAACTGAATATCGTTGTAGGAAGACCTGATGATTTTTACTTGGTAAAGAAATCACAGGTAAGTTATTATTTTTATTTTTATTTTTATTTATTTATTTATTTATTTTTAGATTCCCCCCCCCCCCCAATCAAATAAATGCAACCTTTAAAGTATGCTGAAAATTCATTTAGTAATTAATTTTAAAATATATATTTATAAATGATAAATCAGTGTCTTTATTTACCTCTGCCTCTATCTCTGTATATACAATGATGCCTTTAAGGCATTAGTCGATTTCCAGATGTATGGAACATTTAGCTTAAATTCAGTTCAGATAATATGCTCTTCACCTCTGAATAACCTTTCCAAACTAAATGCGTTGCTGTTATCTTCAGGAAGCGCTCAGTGGTGAGTAACTGTATTGATATGTTAACTTTAGGCCTTTCATTTTTCAATTACAAATATAGCTTGAAACAGTTATTATGCAACTTCCTCATCACCTCTGGAAATGAGGCCAGCTATAGGGTGATAAAAAGGACATAACACATAAATCGGCAGCACTCAATGCCTGTTTAAAAATGTTTCCAGAGATGTAGTCGTTTAGGCTAACGGAGTCATTCCATTCAATAACTGATAACATGAACTCCCTCAATGCGGTTCAGTCCACTTGCACATACTCCTAACACATCATGCTGGCATTCACGACCCAAATATAACCTGACAGCACAGTACCATGAGCTCTGACTTCTTTTGTTTAGCAGTATACACACCCGCTGAGGGTTAATGTTCAACCTCTGCCCTTAGTTTGCAGGGAAAAGGCAGAAATCTATACATAACTACTTATAGAACGGGAAAGGAAACAGAACAGAACAGACAGGCTCCCACACTGGACGCCTGTCAGGAGTGAATATCAACAGAGATCCACCCCAAAGGTTCCTTCATGCATTGCTATCTAATGTAAATATATATGCTGGGGCCAGTGCTGATTGAGATTTATCAGTCCTCCGTCTTTACCCTTCCTACGTTTCCCCTTCGGAGCCACTCCAGCTGACAGTAGTGTCCTTCTCAAAACAGAATGTATCCTGTTTCTGACCCCGTCCCTTTTGCACTGACCCTACAGCATTCTAATAGGATTACATGTGCTGAGGCTGCTTTGAAAAACAGTCCCGAGCCACTGTGTGAAACAGTTGCAGAGGTGGAGAATTTAAAAGAATATCGCAGATAAATCAAAGACTAAATACAGGGCAGCAGATTTAGTAACACTGAGATTTTACATTATTTCTTTTTTGCACATTATTTCTTTTTTTGTCGTAAGTAGCACAGGTATATTTGTAGCAATAGCCAACAATTCATTGTATTGGCCAAATTTATCGATTTTTCTTTAATGCTGAAAATCTTTAGAATTTCAGGTAAAGATCATGTTTAATGAAGATAATTTTGTAAACTTCCTGCAGTAAGTATATTAAAATTAGTAATATACACTAAAACCAGGGGCATAAAGGGGCGTGTGCTCCTAAAAAGAATGGGGAACAAAGAGCATATTAAACACTGAAAATTCACATTAATGATGAATGTACTATATAATGTTTTTAAACCAGTGCGTTTAATACGAACTGCACATATCAATTAATTCGTTAAGTATAACTGGCTACCAATAACACAGCTTACTTACACAGGGCAATATCAACAAGTAACTCCCCTACACATCTCTCTCCATGATGGTAACAGTTACACTTTTATATAAAAGGGCTGCAAATGAACCAAACCCAC
>JAUCMU010000042.1:14690438-14731954 GCA_032275025.1 Enteromius treurensis
TATATATATATATATATATTTATTTATTTTAATACACACATGTATACTTGGAAATATTTATATGTATTTACATTTGTTCCTTTTTATTCTTGTATTTTACATTATATTAAAACAGTCCTATATAAAAACATATTTTTTTCTCAAATATATACATATTAAAATGCATATACCCATAATGAATATAAGCACTATACATTTTATGTAACAAAAACATATCTTTATTTCAACACTCTTGTGAAATAAACCTCTGAAATATTAATAGAAAACCCATAAACTTCAGCAGCATACAACGTCATTCAAGCTGTTTCCTTATTTAGATTAATTTCCAATTATTTAATTTCCAGTAACTGTCAGTCAAGTAAAAAAAAAACTACAGCTGCAGGTACATCATGCCTGTGGTATTGTATGCATGCATCTCACAAAACCACACCATGCTTTGCAATATGGCCAAATGGCATTCTGCAAAACAGATGCACTTTAAGGAAGATGAATGAGTTCAATTTTTTCTTTATCACATGACTCAAGCAGTTAGAACAGTTACTTCTAACTATTTACTTGGAGGGTGAGGAAAGCTATGTGAAGTATGACTCATGGATACGTGACTCACATTTTGGATATTTGCTTAAGCCGCAACAAGGTCTGAGTGTTTGCATAAACGTCAAGGTACATTCATGCTACCTGCAGCAAAAAGCAGCTGCAACCTCCGCCGTGCCAATACCCCAAGAGTTACACATCTGCATCTTTGTGGTATTCATTGAAAAGGTGTAAACTGTACCTGTCTGAGGTACAGGAAGAAACTGGAATACTGCCCAGCCTCAGGCAGGTAAGACAGGAAGACTGTGATGCAGATCAGGAGAACTGTGGAGTCCTGGCCCACCTTACGCAAGGACTGTGAACAAAAGAGTCACAGAGAGAACATGAGACTGACGGAGGAGGACACTGAGAGAGAATGAGTGGGCAGCAGCACAGCAACATGATTCATTTAATAAATGACAGACGACATCTTCGCTATTCTTCAAATGCTTGCTCAAAGGTTTGCTTTTTTCCATCAAAATGACATTGACATTGGTAGTGATTTGAGGCAAACAGAGTGGGAACATGTAAACGTTTCAGATGGGAAAACATATCTTAATTAATATTCAAAAAAATAAATGCTAATAATTATGTTACATATCTGTGCGTGTGTATATATATATATATATATTACACATTATTGTTCAAAAGATTGTCTCTCTAATGCTTATCAACTATGTATTTATTTACAGTAAAAACAGTAATCCGGTAAATATATTTATACATTTTAAAATGTAATTTGTTCTTTAATGACAAAGCTTAAGTTTCAGTTGCTATTACTCCAGTCTTCAGTGTCACAACAGAATCCTAAACATTCTGATTTAATGCACACAATATATATTCTCACTAATGAAACATACTGCTTTATATTTTTGAGGAAACACTTGTTCTTTGATTAATTAAATAGTTTAAAGATTACATTATATTAAATACATGCATATCTACAGAATATAAATTTACTATCTATTTAATACACCTTCACTACAATACTAAATATTCTAATAAATTCCGAATATCTTAAAAAATAATAATAATTCAAATGTAATATCTTTTAAAAAAAATGTAATATCTTTTTTATTAAATTTTCTTGTCGTTTATTTTTTGTACTTATTTTAATATGAAAAATAAAGCTATTTATTCATTATTCATAGCTGTCAACTGAATATTGATAAACTATGATATATGTAGGGTTGGGTACCGAAACCCGGTTCCAGTAGGGTAACCGGTATGTACCGAACCAAATCAAAACGCGGATTTCGGTGCCGTGCCTGAACGACAAACCCAACAAATCTATGCCATTAATAAGCCAGCGCACCACTGATGCTGGCGCGTTCAGAAAATCATTTCCACGAGAGGAAAACAGATCTATATGCGAAGAAATGGGAGTCCGCAAGCTCATTTCAAATCCCCTTGCGCTCGATCTTCTCTCACCTGCTTGCGCGAACATGTTTCATTTTTGTGTAGTTATTATAAAGTGTAACCATTTTTATTTTACTTTTTTTAAGTATCGATTTGGCACCGGAATCGAAAAAACGATACCCAACCCTAGATATATGACACGAAATATTTGTAAACCCATGACTGCATCAATTGACATCAGTGACTTACCGCAAAGGGGTCTGCCTGCTCCCAGGAGATGGGGGCTCCCCATGAAGCTGGTCTCATCTTCTCAGGCAAGGATTCAGGAACTGCTACCAGGATAAAACAGATATCTAGCAGAGCAATAGCCGTGGCAAGGATCACCACCAGAGTATCTCCATATGCATCAGACAGGTAAGCACCGATCGCTGGGCTCGTCACCAGACTGGCTGCAAAAGTGGCCGATACCTGTGGGAAAGGACCGGAATCTTGCGATTAATCAGCTGCGCTGACCGCAAGGGAAATGTTCATCAACGTAATTTACACATTCATTTCTTATTTGCAGGGTGAAAACGGAAACCACAGAAGACTGTCAAAACAACAGGAAACGAATATCCAAAGTGCTACAAAAGAAGTGATTGCAGTCAGCACAACATCAGAAAGAAAGTCATGACTCATGGTCCTCTGCTCACCAAGCCATATGCTGTGCTCCGTTCATGCTCCTGAGTGATATCGGCCACATATGCAAAGATCACAGAGAAAGTGACCGCAAACACACCAGACATGGAGATCACTGCAAAGTACCACCTGTGAGATCAGACCGAGAGAGTGAGATCACCACCAGAAAAGTGCTAAAAAATCTTGTTAGCAGTAAACGCAATTTTTTAAATAACAGTACAAGACATTTACAAAGCTTCTTAAAATGGCTTAAAATTAAGATTATATAAACAAATCCATTACAAGATAATTAACAACCAATAATAAATGCACAAGTTAAAAATACACATTGAACACACACACATTATTCTACCTAGACACAATGACACAGTTTATCAACAAAATAAAGAATGCATTGTGTTTCACACGACATTATTTAGAATGTATACATACCGGATGTCATAATGACATGAAAAAAGCCTTTTTCTTTATTCAAAATAATATTTCTCCATTTAATTTCTATTTTTTTAATTTAGCAAAACACAACATTCCTTGATGATTTTTGTGAAATTAACATACTAAACTAATACCAATTTCTACAGAAGCACATTGTCTATGCTGCAATATATTAGCCCTTAATTTGAGTTAAAAAAAAAAAACAAGCATTTGTAATGTTAAGATGTAGGTGATTAGGTTTTTATTAAGTAGTTCCTGTCTGCATTGGTCTTGATGTAAAAGACATACCAAGGGCTGATCTTCATGAGAGGGATGGGAGCGCATGTGAAGAAGACGGTGAGCAGCAGAAAGGACTTCCGGCCCCATACATCTGACAGAGCACCGATCAGAGGAGCACTCAGAAAAGACAGCAGGCCCTAAGTGAATACGGAGGCACATGATTACCTTAAATATGGCTTTAAAGTTACAAAAATATCTAATTGTCTAGATTGTCAGAATGTGATAAACCTGATATTTGACAGTAACACTCGGTTCCGGCTGATCACAGAATATTGTTTATCAGTACATTATATACCCACTTTACCATATTTAGGAGTATCACTGCATAACCAAGGCTTATCATGAATAAACATGGCAACAGAAAGAGCAGCGAGCTTCAAACAAGACTTCTCTCTTCACTCATCAGAAAGGGAGAAGAGAAAAAGCATGAGTAAAAGTAAATGGCTGCAGTCAATGTCCTACCTTGACACCATGAATAAGTCCGTTCATCAGGAATGTGTGCTGGGGGAATGTCTGATGTAACACCTGAAACGAAAACACATCATTTAATACCATCATCTTTAAACTGATCATCTACTGGCAACAAAATAACCACAAGCTGGTAATTATTCACTAGCTGACAAAACTGCTACTCGATAACAAAAAGGATTGGGTAATTCATCACAACATATTTACACAGACTTTGCTTACAATATATGAGTCTGCAACATCATGAACCTACAATGATTTTAATGCACTTTTATAGTCATTTTGGATGTCTCCTCTTTCTCGCATGAACATAAGGGATTTTGTTTTTCCAGAGAAATGATGAGTGTCGTTTGTTATTGCTGCTTTTCTTCTTGAAGGTTAGAAAATAACCACCTCGAGCACACAATATGTTGTTTTGACTATGCACTGACATGACCAACCTATAATAAAAGTACAAGACAAGGCTGAAGGCTGTATAAAAACAGCTTTCTGAAAGGTGAACTGCTTTTTATTTGAGGCCAGGCAGTACCTTCATTGGCCGAAACAATGATTCCCACAGCTTGATCAATCATTAAACCCACTGTATACCACAGTGTCAATGTTTTACATGAGTGTACAAAAGAGATGTGTTCTTTTATGATTGGGAGACAAATCAATTGACCTGTATACAAATTCAAAGACAAAGTCTTCACTTCCAAGAGGTCCAAATAGAGCAGCAGCATTGTCAATTCTTCATTCTGCTAGGCTAAAAAAGGGCATTTTTTAAAGTTATTTTCTATAACTGCACAGTTAAAAGAGAAGGCTAACTGGTTATTGGTTATTCAGTGTTGTTGGTCTGTTGTAAAAGGTTCTTGTGTATTATCCTGCAAAAACGATTCTGCTAGTATATAGGTCAAATTCAGGCAATGAGCATGGAAATGTAAACAGTCTAACAAACGGACAATGCACCTGTGAGGGAAAAAAACACATTAAAATGAAACAAGAGCATGCAAACCAGATTTAAGAAATTGGAATTTATTGTGTCTTCACTTGTGCTTAATGTTTCAATTATTTTGAACTGTCCTGAAATGTACAATGTTCTTTTCCTTACTCTGAACAGACTGTTCTGTTGCTCTGTTGGGAGATGAAAACAAAGCATGTGAACACATTTCACCTGCTGTGTTAATTTGATACGGCGCTCAGAGCTCGACTGCATTGTCTAAAAGAGCAAATCTGTGCCTCTCACTGACACACAAGACTTGTCAGTGCGGCGTTCAGCTGGAAGGGTTTGTTAGGCTCATTAGTGCTTCAGTATCAGAGGCTACTAATCAAATAAAAAGCCTGAGCAAAGAGCGACAACTCTGCACAACTCAATGCAAATCCTCCTCCCAAATTAGAGAATGAGGACAAACAAGGGTCAATTAATTAATAGGAGACATTAAGCAACTAGGGCCCATTTTTTTTTTTTTTTTTTTTGCACTACCAATAGCCAGTAATATAACGTTAAAAAAAGATCACTAGTGAAAATATGTTATTACGGTATAATAATGAAGTTACATTACTTTTCTAGTTTAACACAATTTCCATTACAAATAATAAGCATACCACGTCCACATTTTTATTTAAAAATTACCATTTAAAAAATATTTCCAAATCCTAATTCAAAGAATTAAATACAAAAAATTAAAAATAACTATTTCTATTTGTTCTCAGACTTTTGTATACTTTAGATGATTAATAACATCAAGGCTCATACAATAAATCTATATGGTTTTGTTTATTCTGGTGAATAACTGACAGAACAAACAGTGGTTAATTCAGCAGAAAACGCCAATATTTGCAGATGCTGATACGGTAACAGATACACTCTAATGTACATCCCTAGAATCATCCGGACAAACAAACCTGTAAATATCCAATCTCTTAGTTTACCTGCAGCAAGATTAAATCTGATATTTTTTGTCTAATATTTACACTACCATGTCAGTAAATTTGCAATGCAGTCAAGACATTTAAAGAGTTCTGTTATTATTATTGTTATTATTATGGTTTGCACAGACCTTAACCTGCACAACTATCAACACTAATAACAATGATAATAACAACAAGAAAAAGAAATATTTCTTCTACACTTCATAAAAAATATTATATTAAAACGTATTCAAATGCATATTAATAATTATTGAGCTTGGTCTGATTGGTATAGATTTCACTTTCTCACTTGCACTGAGAGTCAAACCCAACACCGTTTTCAATTCATGCATTATTCAAGAAAAGGAAACCGTGATTCCACTTTGCATGCAGTGTAAAACACCGGTTACGATCAGAGCCACGGCTCAACTTTGAGCCAAAGGGTTTTCAAAGCATGTTGTGTTGCATGCTGTGACAGTACTGGATACAGAGTCAACAATAGTATCGTGCTGACCAGCATAAAAACAACTGGCACAAAGTTACAAAGTAAATCTCACGTTCAGCTTCATTTACAACCATGTGGCCTGACAAACCCTCCAGTTAGCCTTCGGAAGAAAAAAGGGCATTATTAGCATGAAGCTGTTTGATCTTGTTTTAATATGCCTGGGTCCATTATTCTCCACCGACGCAATCAAATAAAACTGAGTGCATCATTCTGCCCTCTCCATTTGATCAGGATTCATTTATTCAGAAATTTGTACAAGGCTCCTTAGATCCGGGCAATGGGAAATGCCACATCTTGTTATGGATACAAAAGGAAGGAAGGATGAATGCAAACATTCATTGCTTGTAATTCACTCTAATCTAAAACTGTGAATGAGGGCGATGAAGCAAAACTGGTTTACCGTAAGCATGGGAGTGGTGAGCAGTCCCCAGGCGAAGAACTCAAGGAAGATAACAACCACCGCATGGTAGACACTGGGCTCTCCAATCCCCTGTGGCTAAACAAGGAGGATTTACATTACTAATAATGCTACTACAAACAAACAAAATAAGGCTGTAAGGTGAACATAGATAAAGAAAGCAATAAGGAGGACGTTTAGACAAGAGAAACAGGAGAAGGCCTTCTACACAGATATAATGTATTTGATTTAACAGATGTTTTATTGTCCCTAAATAAACAGTTTGCAATAACACAGTTCAAACAATGCCAAACTCATTATCTCACACTTACTTGCTCTTTATCTAGTGCACTCCAAAAGCTTTCACTGTTTTTTTTTTCCCCCTAAACCAACCCCTAAAAGCCCAAAACTGCTATGCCATACCCTTATTGAAATTATGCACACTGAACATCGGAAGTGATTTAAATGGCATGCAAGCCCGCACTCTTGTGTATTATATACCCTGCAGACGAAGCTCAATGCTACAGATCATTAGATAAGAGCTGTGGCATGTGTAGGAAGTGGCTAACTGTGCAAACACGTGTTGAATAGCTTTAACACATTTGTAAAAGCTCGCAAAGTTAGGGAAAATCAAAATCACAACTGGTGAGTTTGAAGAGCTACTGTTGATACCTAGAGCTATTGTGTCAAATGTTTAAATCGGTTTCCAAGAGTCTTAAACTAAATCACCTGTACAATAAGTCAATGATAAGAAAGCTCTCGTTAAGCACAACTTGTTTACGGTACAGTGTAAAGCCATCTTACACTACTTGGAAAATGTGTTGTGTGTTCAAATTACATAGGAGAGGTCACATAAAACAACAACAACAAAAAACGTTCTTAGCAAACATATTATTTAGCCTGGTCCAGAATTGCCATTAAAATTATGTGGGTTGTGATTGTAATCCTATGTAACAGCAAAATAAACAAGCTATGACTGCACAATTAGTCAAATTTAAATTGAAATAGTTATATCTATCCACAATATTAAAAAAGACGAGTAAAGAAATTGTGTGTGTGTGTATACATATATATATATATATATATATATATATATATATATATACACACACACACACACACATTTTTATAATATTATTTTTCTTATGTGACTTGGTATTAAAGCACGTAAACAAGCAACAAAACACCACGATTTCAGGGTGTGTAACAAAATTTAGCTTTACTTTACAATGAATCTTAATGACTCTGAGTCACTTCAGAGATTTTTGAGTCTAGGTACTTTAAACATTTATTGAGAAGTGATTTCTTACTCTATCATGGGAAAATGACTTGATCCATTAAAATTTGAAAGCCCATTAGAAGCGGTTTTGACCTTTTAAAGCCAAATCGAATAAGTTTACAACCAAAACACCATAATAAAAGCACAAACACAAAACTATTTTAGCAAACACATCATACAAAACATATGTCATAAAAGGCATGTTGATTTCTATCTTGATGGGACACCCAGTGGTGTCACTTGTGGTTTACCATAAAGACTATTTCTTAATAAATGGCTCTTTATCCTAATTTCAAGCTTTTTAGTTTCGTTTCCAGGTTTTAAACATAAGGTAACCTACTCGATGTCAAAGCGCAAGCCATGATTGATCTGGTTGGCTTTCTCGCCAGCTGGCTTGTTGTTTTCACTGTTGGCTGCCTAATGAAACTATTGTCTCTCACAAATTGCTATTCGTTTCTTCTCGTAAGTAAGAATATACATCACAAAACACATGAAACCACTAGAAGCTGTCAGGCAGGTTGCAATCGAAACGACACTCAATGTAGAGCTGTAACAGCTCATCCTGTAAAAACACTTGCTTGGCTTGCTACCCCTGACTAGCATATGGCTAACTGCCACAAAGAAATGTTTTACTCACAGTGCCTCCATCTTTAATGATTATTTTCTTGGCTAGAAGAATGCTGCGGTTCAGCCGCTTTTTCTTCTTTTTCTCTCCAGTCATTGTAAACTTCTATCCATTCTTGTTTGTGGGAGATGGACCTGCGAGGTGTGGTTAAATATTACAGTTTACCGTTAGCATCCACGCTAAGATATGCGACTTCCTGTCCTCAGTCCTCGCTTTCGAGAGTCCAGCCCATATTTCTCAGTGCGAGCTTCTAATTGGTCAATGTCACACGGGAGTGGTTTTCCTCGCGATTTGATTGGCCGAGTGTATCGTCCGTGCGCGTGAACCCGAAGTGCTTATTATCATAATCGGGTACACAAAACAATGAGGAATCCCTCTGTCTCGTAAACTGCTGACTGTTGTGCTGTTTTTTTTATTGTGTTATCCTCACTAACAGACTGGGTTTTGTCAGGCAAAAAACTGCGGGGATGTTATTTTGTTATTTTTGAAGAATGAATGACAGCTCACAATCAAGCTGTTGGATCTTTATATTGGATTTCTTAAAACCCCAAAAGCAGAAACGAAATCATTTGATTTACAGTCAAAATGTAGCAAGAAGTGTTTTAATTTATCCTCGTTTACAATCTGTAGCATTTTGACACCTGTTGTAACCATTTCTCCTCACTAGAGCAGGAATATATGGATATTACCATTACCCTATAAAACATCTGCCTTAATAACACTGACATTTTCTTCTACAGATTTCTCCTTAAAACAAATGTAACATAAAAGACCATTTTAAAATCTGCAGTAGACACACGTTTTGAAGTGGCTTCGACAGTGCACTTCACACAGGCATGCAAGAACAGCAATGATTTTTAAAACATTTTAGCTTAAAAAAAACTACAACATTTATATAAAAATCATCAGATTTGATTTAATTGAGAAAGCAGTGATTTTTCATAACTATTTACACCACATACAGTAATTTCACAGAAAACTTGGAATAATTGCAGTCCTCTACTGTTTCTTGTGTGCACAAAATAGAAAGAAACTGTTAAAAATATTTTTTAACAATCAAAATGTTGCCAAGATTACAATAAATGCTTAAATAAACCAAGCAAAACAAAACACAAAGTAATTATGGCTTTTAAGATTTAAACAAAAAAAACTTGTTTTACAAATGTATCACACAAAGACAACATGCTATAAGATTACTTGCATATAAACTAGCATTTGATTTATTCCTCAAAACAAAGTGAGCACGGATTTGGTCATAAATGGGAAACAGAATGTTGCAGGAAAGACAAACATTTTCATAGATCTTGGATTATGCTCTTTTTGGTGTAATGTCAAACATCATCATCTATAAAAGGAATGTCAAGCTCTGAAAATCGTCTCTTGCCCTGATTGCCAGCAGAAACGGAGGCAGCGGGGGATTCTGCAGCGTCTTGGCTCTGGATGACACACATGGACTGGACTCCTTCTCGGCGGGAGGCGGAGCGGTTTTGGTTCGGTTCCTCAGCAGGCGGTTTGCTCTGTGTTTTGGGATCAAGTGTTGGATCAGGTGGTTTAGCAAGTTTTTCTGGCTTAGAGCTGTTCAAGGCAGTGTTTGCTGAAAGAGATGCTTTGGATTAACCACTGGGGACTAAATATATTAATACAATTTTGTAAAAATTGCAAGCAGTGCAAACCCATGGTTAAGGAAACAGCAGGTTAAATAACTGAAGCTCAACCAACAGCTCACCGCAAAAGCAGCGAATCCAAGCCCTCTTTAACGCAGAGCATGCAGGGGGTCCGAGTATAATGTAATCAAAATTTCCTGTACCTCAGTACTGACCTTCCGAGTCCAAACTCACACAATGGTCTTCCAGTAGACTCTCAGAGCTGACTAACGATTCTGAGTCCATGTTCTCAGCATCAGAGCTATCCTGGTCAAACTCAGGCAGTCTGAAGGCCAAATCGTTCCTATAAGACAAAAAGACGATGCTGTGAACTGTACAACAGAGCTACTAATAATTCTCAATATCAGCACAATCCTAATATGTGCTCTCGGACAAAAGTTACTGAGGTTTGAACATTAAAAATCTAAATCACGTGCAATGACGCATTTTCAGCGATAGAAAGAAATAAAACATTTTCATTATTTTCTCAGGAGCAAAGAATAATGAATGAAAGAAAATTATTTATTTCTCAACTCACTTTTCCTTCTTAATGGACCTGATTCTCTCAAGAAGGTTCTTTTCGATTTCGAGGTCGGCTCCATCTTCTGAGAAGACATTGGAGCCAACATTTGGCCGCTCAAATATCTAATGAAAAATTAGATCATGAAATCATGATAGGTTAGAGACATGAGGTGTACTTGGTTAATGTGTCGCGGATTGTTTATAGTTATGACTGCATTCAGAATTTGGCATTACATTTATTATTATAATATAGGGTGAATATATTTGCTTAAATTTAATAACTGTTTTCTATTTGAATATTTATTTAATATGTAATGTTTTCTTGTGGTGGCAAGGGTGAATCTTAAGGAGATATCGTCCAGTATTCAGTGTCACATGGTCAGTGTATCTAGCATGTCATGGTTCTCTTACCGTGTTCTGCCTTCTAAGTTTGAGCTGTTTAACAGCCATAGCTTCTGCACTTTCCAACTGCTGAATTTCTTCCATTTTCTGATTATAGCGCCTTCTTTGCTCGTTAATCAGAATCTCCACACAACTGCACATAAATGGTAAATTAACCATAACGTTCACATTTGAGGCTGTGTAGTCAAAGTCTTTTTACAAAGTGCTTGCCAATTAACAGGTAATACTTAATTTATGTGCTTAAACAAATGATGTATTTTTATTGTACCTTGTCCTGTTTTACTACCTACAGGCAGCACCAAGTTAAACCATAATCATAAAAATCCAATCATAAAGAACACAAATAAACCAAAATGATTCTCACAGAGTGGTCTTGTTTATATCTTTCATACTGAGAAGCGGGTCAAAAGAATCGGGGCAGCGTAGAATGCAGGGCGCAAACACGATCGCCAGAGCGTTAGAGGACATTCGATTGTGGGCTTCCTCTTTTGCCACTCTAAATATAAAAAAGAAAGTACAAAATTGGTGAGG
Organism: Enteromius treurensis; assembly: GCA_032275025.1. NCBI lineage: Eukaryota > Metazoa > Chordata > Actinopteri > Cypriniformes > Cyprinidae > Enteromius > Enteromius treurensis. Next base: position 14,702,025 of record JAUCMU010000042.1, read on the forward strand.
CAATGCACAGGATGTCTAAGATTGACCTAAGTCATATGCAGCGGTTCCTTACTTCACAAGATGAAAAATAAGCCTCTCGAGAGTAGAGAAGTTTGAGGGAGGTAGTTCGTCCAACTTTCGATAGACAGCACGCAACCTCTCAGATGCTTCTGGCAGATCTGAAAGTGAAAAAAATGTGTAATTCCTTTTAAGATATGTGGTATATATGTTTAGCTTTCAGATCCAAAATTGACTGTGAGAAACCTACCCGCGGCATATAGGAAGTCATTGTAGAGGCTATATGTCATAAGTGGGTCAGGTAGCTCCCGTAACCATTGTTTCACTAGGCCGGTGATTGTGTGGATGGGGTAATTGTCAAAACTGACACTCTGTGGATCTGGGAAAATTAAATGAAAAAACATTTTAACACATAAAGCTTAAGCAGCTATCTTAAAAATCAAAAGACATGACAAAGATTGCAAAACCCAAAGATTTTCAAATGATTTTGAGAATTTTTGCATCACTTGCTCCTTAGTGGATCATCTGGAGTGAATGAGTGTCATCAGAAAGACACCCCAAACTGATCGAAACATCAATATAATCTACCAGTAACTCCAGTTAATCAATTAAAGTATAGTGATTCAGACAAGATGACTTTTCTCAGAATAAAGCAATAATATGAATGGAGGGTTACATTTTAGCCAGAAGCATTGGGTTGATTTATTGCATAAGGATATTTTTAATTGGCTGTTTGAACTCTTATTCTGATGGCACCTATTCAAGATCAAGTGATGCAATGATAAATCTGAATTATTCCTTTATAAACATTATACTTGAAGGAAATACACTGTAATTTCGGATGAGTTTTTATTTAAATTTATTTATTTATATGGCACATTTAACACCACAGATTGCCCAAAGCTTCAATATCACTAACATGCATGCATAAATAACATATAACCACAGAATTGCAAAAAAACAAACAAACAAACAAAAAAAATAGTTTGAAATCACACTGTCACCTTTCTCTAGTAAGCGATGAAGCTCTTTGGCTCGGCAGGCAGAGCCTGATTTGCGGTAGATGCCCTCTGTGTACAGTCCGTTCATTTCAACATGAACCAGCATCTTCTCCATGACGAATGGTACAGAGTCAGCTGTGTGGACCAGGGCAGAGACAAGTACACCAAAGTGGAGGTTCTGCTCACCCTCTTTCTAAATAATGGAAAAATACAAATAAACTGTAACTTTATTATCTAACATCTTTTATTTCAGATAGAATTTAAACTTCTGCCTCTATCTAAGCTAATATATTAGCGAGATTGGGAAAAAGTAAAACGTTTCCTTGTGTAAGTGATGGTGTAATATTATGTAAAATATTATGACAGCAGTGCTCACCTTCCTGTAACAGTGACCTGTGCAATTTATGGTTATCTTGCTCAGACACTTCTTATGACATACCATTTTGCAAGCTGAAACAGAAAACACAGAATAAAGCACCGCTGTAAAAAAAACTGTCTATTTTTGTCTAGTTTAATGAAAACAGAAGGTGGATACTTACAGCTGCACATGAAGGCCTTTTCCATTCCCCATATGAATGAGTTGCACTGGTCACATGACTGCATTATGGTCACCTGGTATGTGCTAAATAAGTGACCCAGTGGGCTGTTCGGCTTACAGACAAAACAAAAAGTGTTTTGGAACAGGTGAAATAAATGTTGACATAATATACAAAAAAATATATGTGATTTCGTGTCACAAACATAACTTACACATATATCTCTTTTAGATTTTCTTCTATTCCTCTCCTTAAGCTGAAAATTAAATAGAGGGGCACGTAAGCTCAATTCAAGAATAATACGATTATAAGAATAATAAGAAAATTAGTTTGGGTCAGATTAAGATTTTTTTTTTAAATACATAGTTTTTTACAGATTCTATACAAATTAAATTGTAACATTATTTCATTATATTACAGTTTTTGTCTCTGATGAAATAAATGTAGCCTTGGTAATTATAAGAAATGTTTTTCAAAAACATTAGAAAATTAGCAAAATTGGATTCAATTGGAAAATGTATTTCTGTGTAGATCTAAAGTCCTCTATGGAATTCTGCAGGCCTAAATTCGTTGAGGACCTGGTGATAACTTATATATTTAACAGCTCCTGTAGAAATCTTTACAGTTCGTTGAGTTACCTTACAAGGCTCCGAGTCCAGTCGTTTGAGCTCTCCCCTGATAAATCCATCCAGAACTGATTGAAAAAGATTTATCACCAACGGCACCTCAGATGATTTCTTCAGCCCCGCGAGACTGGAAACCTTCGTCTGGTAACCTGACATTAGGGTCTTATAGCCAATATTGGGATTCTTTTGGGCACAGGAAATAGGTAATTTCAAGCACTTGCCAAAAATGTTACTTTATCTACTGCACTATGATGAGAGTAAGCTTATGGAGGAGTACGTAAAAACTTACTGATATGGAGAACATGCTTTTGATGGTGTCTCTGAACTGTGTGGTGGCTAAAAAGAAGATTTGCTCTGTTTCTGAGAGTGCCTTTGCGCGGGTGCTTAGATCGTTCATCTGGATTCAACACCACACCAACAAATTAAGTATTTAAAAGTGCCAAGTCATAAATATCAGTAACTCAGGAAACTACTTTTAACAACTAGGCTGTCAAATCCAACTTTAGATTAAAAAACAAAAAATGCCTTTCAAAAAGCTGATGAAGAATATAAACATCAACACAAACCTGATTTCCCAAAAACTCATCCAAATGACGGAGTTCGTTAATGTCAGTGATTTCTCTGTCCAGCGAAGCATTCCACTTCTCCTGGATACGAGTAGCTCGGCTGATTTTAATTGTGGGGTTGCGACGGGGTCCAGGAAAAGTGGCTGAGGTCTTGACACGTGGAGGATAAGCATAACAGCCACTGGCTTTTGGCCCAAAAAGGAAGAGGTAAATGAGAAAAGAAAAAAAAATCATTGCAACATTTACTCAACTGGTCCAGTAAACACATTTTTCTTAACCTATATTATTTATTTATTTAATCATTTAAATATGTAACTAATTCATGTATAAATAAATAAACAAAAGATTAATTATGTCTGAATGAATTGGGTCTGGGAGAATAATTCAACCTAGCTCCTCTTTTTCTGCCAATGTCTTTGCCAGAGACGTATTCCCATCCTGGGGTGTCAGGCGCTTCTTAAAAAAATTTAGCAATCCCCGCCTACAAGATATAAACAGAAAAAATGTATTAGACTGAAACGCAAGTAACACTTTATTTATTATAAAATATTAAAAACAACGAGCACACATTAAAATATCTATGATATCTCAAACAAAAGCTAGAACAGCAAAGTTTCAGCAAGGTACCATGCTGATGGAAAAGAACTGATCACCTTTCTGGTGTGATGGATGGTGCAATTACTTCTTCACTTGTTCTCCTTTTGATACTAAGGCATGCATCAATTTCAATAGGTGAATGGATCTGAAAGACCACAGCAAGTTAAGAGACTCAATAAAAACAATTATCATGATATTGCGGAAGTGGTTTACTCGTCCAAACTGAATGCCTGACAAATCACACCAATCAAAATGACACATAATAATGAGTTTTTATATTATGTAAATATATGAGACTTTGTTCCCCATAGTCCCGCCATGCATTCAGATCAGCAAACCAGCCACAGACAGTTCAGGAAAAAGCAAGACAAGATTCAAGCGGATGCAAAACAACAATTTAGCCGACAAACATTTAGCAATGTTTTCTAACCATCGTTTTTACTTCGATTTATTTCCTCCAACTAGTGCCACCACCAACCTCCCACACTGCATCCCAAGTTCCACGTTGACCTTTTTTGCTATGGCTTATGAAAATTTAGCAGCATTTCATATTGCTGCTTAAAATGTGTCTTGCTAAACCTGCACAAGGCCTGACAACTATTAGTAAATAAATGAAAATTACTGTTAAATCAGTTGGAAAAGCTCTTCAGAGCCACAGTATCTGCAAATGTGAGATGATGTGGAAATAAGTGAATAAAAAAACAACAACAACTCACAAAACAGATACTTAAGCTGTTAAAGCTTGGAGTCAGTTTTGAGGAAGTGATTGTTACAAAAATGTTGGAAGGAACAGTTAAGTGATAGTTCAACAAAAAAATTATAATGAAAGAAATGTCATTTTTGGGTGAACTATCCCTTTACTATAAAACAATGTATTTATGAGAAAAATATTCTAGAATATAATATTATTTAAAACCCAAATAGTAATATAAAAGATAATTAAAAATCACAGTAACGATAATAAACAACAAATCAAAGAGTCAAACATTTACAACTGAACAACCACATTATTCTTCATCTATTTACTATATTCACTCATTATCATACCTAGCAGCAACTTCAGTGTGTGTACAGGGTCAAATGAAACAAAAAAGGTCAGAAACCAGTTTTCAGTCAGAAACATCCAAGAACAGGATCAGGCTGGTTTCTGAAGAGAAGTCTTTGAAACGTTCAACACTGAGCTAACGCTGATTCACATGGTATGTTAGCTGTTGCGTGCAAAAGCAAGGCCCACAGCAGCTCGAATGGTCCCTTTGTAACTGTGTCAGTTTTTTACCACAGTCTCCAGTTCCACATGGATACTGGACTGGTTGGGAGTGGAGGGACTTATGGGAGGAAGGGGGAAACTCCAGTACTCCGTATCGCTTAGATCCAAATGATCCCACTTCAGCCCGCTGCGGGGACGTGCTAGCCGACGTTTGTGTCTGAAGCGCCTACGGTTGTGAACCGTATCCTAAGATACGTGAACCGGTTTAGATGAGGAAAATAATGGGTAACCTGTAACTGCTGATCCAGTTATCCATTAACACTGTAACATAATAAGTACAGCATCTTTGAGATTCTATCAACATACACTACCATTCAGAGGCGTGTGGCTAGTCACATTTGTACGTAAACTGTATATATCTTTTTCTTTTCAGGATTCTTTGATGAATAGAAAGTAAAAAAAATAAAAAAACAGTAAAAAAGTCTTGACTGATTTAATGGGTTCTAGCTGAATTTTGTTCTTCCACGTCTGAATGTTAGTGTATATATTGGTATTCATTTGTTTTTGGGGACAAGAATCAATGAAAGTCAAACTCTCACAGCATTTCTGATTCAACAGACTGACCATAACTAGTTCTTAAACAGTACCTCATTTCTGGATGACGACACTGAGCTGTCTGACTCTGAAGAACTTATTCTGGACACATTTTCCAGGGACTGGGAAATGCCACATTTCCTATCATATAAGAAAACGTCAAAAATAAGGAATAATGTGTATAATAATCAGCCAGAAAAACTGAATATACATTGCATGGCTGCTTAAATGATAAATGATTACATATTGAACACTGATGATAGTCAAATATACTGTTTAATGGTTATACGAAAATAATCAGAATCATCCACTGCAGAGATTCACAAACTAAAGAAAAGAAACGTAAAATGAGCCTTCACTTGCAAGTCTTTATTTAAAAAAATAACAAAAACAGAACTCACTTTAAACCTGCTTTTCTCTGGCTCTGAAGTCGTAGGATGTCAGCCCTGAAGTTCTCTGTATGTGCTACATCACTACTCCTCTCCTTCCATTTCTCTGGCTTCTCCTTCAGCCTTGTTGTCCGGTTGTGACGTTGTAGGTGTATAGCATTTTGAGCTTCATCAGAAGCACTTTGGCTCATGTTCAGTGGAAGCGACACAGGCCGAGGAAGGCCTGTAGGAGATGGTTGTTTTTCTTTATTTTCAGTCTTGTCTTTATCATCTTGTACAGATCGGTCCTCACTGATGCTGAGCTGCTTTTTGATCCTAGTAACCTGCACTGTGACTTTAGGCTTGGTATCGGTGTTTGACCTTGGCTTCAGTTCCTCTGTCTTCTTTCGTTCAGGTGTGCGGGATTCGTCAGGCAGTGAAGGCTGTGGCTTTGGTTGACTTGGCTTCTTTTCTTCAGTCCTGTTCAAATGGCCCAGCTCTGTCTGAGGTCTTAAAGAAAGATCAAAATGTCTAATAATGTTTTACCTAGAAGTAAAAAAACACTCTAAAATTAACTTAGACGTACGTCTGTGCTTTGAGTTTTTCTCGCTGCTTCAGATATTCAGCTCTCTCCTTGGACCTTCGCCATGCAGTCTGGATTACAACAGCTGCTCTGCATCGGTATGTCGCACGCACATAGCGCCATGATCGCTGAGGGATGAGAGAGGAAATACCTGCTCAGGTACATTATCATTTATTGCAGTTTCTCAACCAGGTTCACAAACCATTAGAGGCTCATGACGATTCAGAATTAACACTGTATAACAGCATTACATACTGTAAAATGAGAGTATTTCATTGCAACATCTGTGTCTAACACAAGAGGAATCTTAAATACTACTAGTTTGTTTAAAAAAAAAAAGAGAAAGACAATGCTAAATGCATAACTGTTTAAAAGCTTGAGATGATAAGTGTTTCTTTGTTTGGAATTAAGTCTCTAATCTTTATCAAGGATGCATTTATCAAACATACAGCAAAAAAAGTGGCAAGTAAGGCTGTCACTCACACCCGAAGCACACAGAGAGAGAGAGAGAGGCGCGATTTAGACACCATTTCAGCACCTCAACGCATAGGTACTCGCGCACACACACAAAATACTGTGAATTTTGTGGCTAAGGTTTAAGCTGGCTTTCAACGGACTATAATCATACTTGAGACAGATGCACTGAAGATATGGTTGATATCCTTTCAGATAAAGTTCTATAAAATTGTGTAAAGTCCCTAGAAAACCCGATGAATTGTACCTGTATGGTTATAATTCCTTCCCTTTCACGCAAATATTGTTTCCTCATCAAACAGGCACGGAACCATCTCTGCAGGATGATGATGCGCCTCATCACTTCTTTATGAAGGGCTTCTTGAAGTATTTGTCTTTCTGACTCTTTCAAGAACACCTGTGCACATAGATTTACAGTCAAATAGAGAAATCTGGAAACTGAGTTGAATGATAATAAAAGCAGATTGTAAGTACTTGAAATGAAAAGTGTAAGTAAAAATCAACCTTGGTTCGGCCAATCTGAAAACTAGATCCAGGTAATCCCATTTTGGTCAGCAGGTTGGTGATATCCTGTTGAGGTGTTGATATTTCCTTTGGCAGCAGCACTCTGAACTGGTCTATAAACTCCTATAGTGACATTGTAAAACAAGACATGTCAGTTTAAATCAAAATATGAAAGGCATTCATGGTTCCACAATGTATTATTTCACATACATTTTTTTTCAAGGACTAGCAGACCTTTCAAATTTACTCGCGCTTAGACAATACAAGATGTAGAGGAGTTTGTGTCTTTATAACTTGTCTAAATAACTTGCTCACTAACGGATCCTGCACAGTAAAAGGGTAAAATCGCAAAAAGAGCATAATATTAACAAAATCTGTGTCAATATTATTTAATAATGTTCCTTCCATTGAAAAAATCTATCTCCTGTTCTCCTCCACCAACAAACTCCTCCAACATATTAGTTTAGTTAACTGCTTTGGACTGTTTTCACTGTTAAACGGTGCTTGATCTCTGTGTATTTCTCTTGAATTCAAACAAGATTACCTTCTCAATGGAAAAGAACTCATATTTTAGCCTGTAGCAACTATTTAAAATTAAAAATGTCTTGATGCTTTTTCATTAGACATGACGGACCGAAGTTACGTTAATGATTTGTCCTCATTCTGACTCCACCCATTCACAGCACATGATCCACTGGTGAGCAAGTGATGTAATGCTAAATTACTCCAAATCTGTTCCCATATAAAAACAAACTCATTCACATCATGAATGGCCTGAGGGTGAGATTATTTTTTAATAACTATCCAAAATATCCTATAGTAAAAGGGATACTAATGAATGAATAAATTAACCTCAAATAATTGCAATCAGCTGCTGAGAATCTTCACTAAAGATAGAACTAAGAACATTAGACTAATAAAGCATTGTCATAGACAGTTTGTTAATCTGTTTCTATTTAATGTTTTTAAACCTCTCAATGTTTTTTAATTAAATGCCACTGTAGTATATTTATATAAGGATTAAGGGGCAAAAACAAATTCGTTATTTAAATGGTTACTTAAAAATTATTGTAAAACTGTAATAAATTCAGAGTCTTACTTAATAACTCTTCTTAAAAACAGTCCATTTTACATTACCTTGAAGGTAAATTTGGCTCCATATCCAGACCTCCTTATCCGAACCGTCTGTAGCATGCCTGTGTACCTCAGCTGCTGAAGCACTAGAGCATCATCAAAGTGCATTTCCCTCTGTAAACACATTCACCAACATGCAGAAAGAACAATGAACCTTGACCCAATACACAAAATGGCTGCATCGCAAAACTTACAATAGCTCTCCACCATACCTTATCACCATTTGATCTGATACAGCGGACAAAGAACGGTTCTGCTTTCCTCAGGGTTTCCAACAGCTTGCTTAGAGATGCCTGGACAGTTTAAAACGTGAAAGCATGTGACTCATTGATTCGTCCATCAGCATCCATTAAATCCCTGCAAATCATATCAAAACCTCCCCACAGCTTTGGGGGGTCTGAACCTTTTATCTAATTTATAACTACCGCAAAAGAGGCTTTCACACAGAGATGGAACAAACCGATCTATGAGCCCTCTGATAAAGCGGCTTATGCTTTACACACTGAGATAATAATAATATCGAACCTGGAATTGAGCGCTGATGCTTGGAGGTTTCTTCTTGGTGTGCAAATGGAGCAGGGACCTGGTTGCCTGGTCATGCTGCGTCAGGCCAATAATGAATTTCAGAGAGTGTGAATCTATAAGATTCTTCACAGAAAAACAACACAATAACATTTAGTAACACATCTCAAATATTAACCAAAAATAAATAAATAACACACACATACTGTTCAAGAGCTGTACTTAGAGGCTTTTGCATCTAAACTTTTATAGATATACTCCAAATTAATTTATTCATCACGATTCTATAATAATATTAAAAATAGCCGTTTTCTATTTTACTATATTTTTGTTTTGTTTTGTTCTGTGCCGGCGAAGCAGAATTTTCCACAACAACTACTGTGTATGTGTGTTTACGAAATGCCTGACATTATATAGACATATTATAGACAAATACGACTTTGAATGGTAATTTACATTTTCATTTTTTTGCCATTCAATGAGCTAAACAGCCAACAAGCATCACACATACATGGGATGAAAAAGCATACCCTTGCCTTACCAAACACCACAGCAAGTTTTGATGAATGAATTTACCTTAGGAATCAGCTGCTTGTGTCTGTTTGGCCTGTTCTTCCTAGATAGTAGTAAGATACAATAAAGATTTTGATTGAAAATATCAAGATTTTTGAGAGAAACCAAAAAAAAAAAGGGACATCATATTTAATTTGATTTTGAAATTACACACAAGTGCAAGCTGAAACAGAGAGCAGTGGAGCCGCCACAAACAGATGGTCACAGAACATGTGGCCCACTCACTGAGAGAAGAGACGAGATTTCCTCACAGAAATTGTGGATAGACGCAACTTTTGAGGAACTTCACCACCAAACTGCTTAAGGGATTGGAGGACTTTGGCATGCAATTCCCTGATTGACCCCAACCCCAAATCAGAAAATTTTAGAAAGGAGATAAATACTACGAACACAAACAGTAAACAGCTGAAATTAGTCAGTCCAATCACCCTTTTCACAGAAAATTAATCCAATCAAAAAGGGACTGAGTTAGACTCTTAATTCACAGAAAGAAATCATCATCAGAGGTAGAAGAACCAAAGTCTGGTATAAAGATCCTTAAGTAATGGCGAACTTACTTCTTATTTTCAAATGATGCAAAAATGTCCTCAAATGCTTCGAGGGGACCCTCTTCAGTCCGATCAAAAGAAAAGTCAATCAAAGACCCCTGGCTGTAGTGATCGAAATGCATTTAAAAGCAGTTAAATGGCCAGTTGTATAGATAAAACGAACACCGTTATTTGCCATAAATCCACTGCTGCATCAAAAAGCCACGCATCTACAGGAACTATTCCAGTCCATTTACCTCTTTAGCCTATCTACAACAGTGCTGGGTCTCCTCATTTCCCCAAAGGATTGTCTGGAGTAGCGCCTGACCTGATCTGATATGGAAACAAACCTGTTAAAATCAATGCTAATCCACTTCTGCAGGCTGTAAGTAAAAAGGTGTTAGTAGATTGCATAGATGTTACCTGGATGTTTTTCTGCCCAGCTTCGCCCAGCCTCGTTAAACACAGCCAGTGTACGTATGGTGGCCCTAAGTATGCCCCACCTGAACACAGCCACCGGGTTAGCCCCAATCAGCTGCCGCAGGTAACTGCACTCACTACTACGAAGCAAGGCAACAATATCGGGCCTCATGTGATCTGTGTTCTTCTCTCTGAAGTCCTATAGGACAGGAATATCACAAACGCTGCTCAGTATTGTTTTCCCACCGTAGACACGTCATTTGTTTAACAACTACACTCTTGTGCAAAGGGGAAAAAATTGTTTCAGGGTCTGTTACTTTACCTTTATCTGGTATTTGACCTTGCCAGCAAAATGCTGGATAACAAAAGCTGGTTCCCGCACTGGGGTTTGCACAAAGAATGGATTGTCCTGGTGCTGCTGCTTGAACTTCTCTAGTAGAGTGCTATCTGTGGCTCGAGGAAAACTAGGGAGGGAACAACACAATATTAATTACTGAATTACTAGAAACCATGTAATGAAGGATTGGCTGGATAACATTATATATTAAGTACTATAATATATAATATATGTATATATATATATATATATATATATATATAATTTTTTTTTTTTTTTTGCATTTGTTAAAAAACAAATCTTAAAAAGGGTAATTTTTCCATTGCAAGAAACGAACATCTAAGACTATTAGTCATTGTAGCAAAGTAGGTCCAAAATGTTTCATTTAGAAACTAAAGCTTAAGCAACTACCCTTGTCACTAAAGGAATATTACAACATGTGACCCTGGGCCACAAAACCAGTCATTTGGTTCATTTTTTGGAAACTGGGATTTATACATCATCTGAATGCTTTCTATTGATATATGTTTTGCTAGAATAGTACAATATTCGGCCAAGATACAATTATTTTGAAAATCTGGAATCTAAAGATGCAAAAAAAAAAAAAAAAAAAATCTAAATATTGAGAAATTGCCATTCATGTTGTCCAAACGACATCTTAGCAATGTGTATTAATAATTAAAAATAAAGTTTTGATATATGTTAGGAAATATACAAAATACTATCACAGAATGCAATCTTTACTATATATCCTAATAATTTTTGGCATACAATGCATTACTGGCTACAAACATACTCGTGCTGCTGGTTTTGAGGTCCAGGGTCACATTTTACAGTACATAGAATAGGAATAAGTGATTGAACTCACTTGCTCTCCTCATCAAGCAGATAAAACAGCCCGGTGGGTTTCTTGCTGAAGAGACTGATGCAACCAATATTGTCAGAATAGTCAATATTGTGCCATGTAATCCCCTCTGCCCTGTACTCCTCCTAAAACACAATGCAAGCATGAGGTGTCTGCCGCAAAAATTCCCATCTGTTACAATTAGTGGAAAAATCAAATCATAGTACAACTCGACTCACTTGTTCAAGCTTAAATATGTGGTGATTGCAGTAATACTGTAGTTGTTCATTGGCGTAATTAATGCAGAACTGTTCGAAGCTGTTCGTCTTGAAATCTTCAAATCCAAAAATGTCCAGAACACCAATGGATAAGCACTGTAAAGAGGAGAATATTTTCTAAAGTACAATGTCAAAACAGATGTTTCATATTGCCAAGTCAAGCCCTTCTATATTTAAATATATTATTACATACAAACATATATTAAAAGTATAAAAATAAAGACTCATACTGGGACAGACTCCTCCAAATCTCTCTTGTTGAGTAGAGCATGGTTGATTCGCAGGACGATCCAGTCAAACAGGGCACTGTACAAAGACTTGGCCATAGAGTCTCTGGCAGTAATGGCCTGAAGACAAGAGTTTCATTATGAGCTCAGCAGATTTTTATTAAGAAAGACAAATGGAGAGCAAAGAGCCGCCTCTTCAAGCAGCTGACTTCATGCATAAAGTATGAAAGATATGCATGACCAGTCAATGATCGGATGATACAGAGTTGACAAATGTCAGTTTATGGACCACCTAACACATAACAGATGCATTTACCTCACTGAGGCTATAAGGCAGAATCAGTGTGTCATTAGCAGTCATTGCTTTCCTTGTAGTCAGTGCTTCCACAAGCAGCTCCACTTTAACCTGTAATTGAACAGGGATGATAGCATTTATTAATTTTTTTAACACAACAAGCAGAGATCGACAGGTATCCGTCACCTGATCTAAAAGACTTTCAGAGATTGTGTAATCCTTTAAATGACTAATCAAAAAATGTGAAACGGGTAAAGGATTCAGACTGGAAAATCTGAAAGCCACTCAAAAAGAATCTAAAAGAAAAAGAAACCTGCCAAGAGTCCTCTAAAAATCAAAGTACAATGCGTTGCATTCTACAATATGCATTGATATAGGATACATTAATGCATATTTGGTTTTTACTTAGTAATGATGATGCTATTTTATTTGCCATATGGTTGTGATAACCCAGCAAATGGTGCTGCACAGTATTTCCAAAGAACTGAGGGGTAAGGTTTATCGTTGAGTATAGCTAATAAAAGTAATTCTGTTTCTGTGTGGTGTGGTCTGGTGTACCACAATGAATAAAAAGATATTTGAACAAGTAGGAGGAAATGATGTTCAATCTGCTGTAATGAATTTATCTTAAACAGTTAAGTATCCAATGGTACCTTGAGCAGGTCAGAGATAGCAGAAAGGACATGATCAGGCCCAACTTTAAGGCCCTCGCCAACATCTTTTGGTTCATACGTCACATTTCCCAGATACAGAATAGCAGAAAGTACAGAGAATATCCTGAAAAAGACAATTAATCATTGAACTACAATACAGTATTAATTATATATTTATAATACATTTACTTTCTTTGCAAAGTACCTGAAGGAATTCCATGTCCAAAAACATAATACAGTGAACAATGTGTGCTTCTTTAGGTAAATGAAATAACACTTAGGAAAAGATCTTGCAATAATTTAATAAAGTTTATATTTTGTCTGATTAACTGTGTTTCTAACTGTGAATAAATAATTATTAGTTAACGGATTTTTATAACCACATTTACACACAAAAACATTGCTGCTTCTTGGAAGGCAGCTCATAATGATCTAAATATGTCAGGTCTGACGTTGCAGTATTGCATTCTGGCAAAAAGAGCACAGTTGATATTGAAAGGCTTGATATATTTTTCCCTCTGTGACAAGCACAGACTTGCACCAGAGTAGAATTCTTCATTTGTTAGTCATGCAAGCAGCTGGTGGTTTTCTGCAGTGCGACTGTTTCCTTCTAGGACCTAATTAGACATCACAAATCTAATTTATACTGAAGTGAGTACATATATTTACTATTTATGGGTTATTGGTAATGTACATTTCCGTGGTTTACACAGAACTAAATAAATATTAAAGAGTAAGCATAATACAAAGATTAGGTTTGAGCTCATTATAAACAAAATTTATCCTCAGAGACAACTATACTAAAATTATTTAAGATTAATAAATACATTTCAGCCTGAACCATTATAATATTTATTTTACTTGAAATCATTTCTCACTTACTGCTTTTTGGTCGATGGCAGAAAACCAACCATCTCCATGGCCTGATGAAGTCTCCTGAATTCGTGTTTCATTTCGTCTTGATCCTCCAAAATTGGAATTTCCTGTGAAGGGCAGAAAGGTGAAGAATTAATGTTAAGTATTATTAAGTAGCTATTTAAATAAAATGGACAGGTCAGCTCATAGTCTTGAAAGAATTTGACTACTGCAGTGTTTTATCAGGGAAAACAGTGACAAGCTTAAGCAGAAATCTCCATTTGAGTCATTTCACTTTTGCCCAAAAGACAATCGAGAGCATCATGAACAAAAATTGAAACTAAACTGGCTTTGTTAAGGAACACTGAACATCTGTGAAGGCTGTTCTGAGAGTTACTTCTTTGAGGTAGTGGTACTGAGCAGGAAGCAGGAGCTTGAACTCATCTTTCTCCTCTTCTGAGGCTCCAATCAAAAGGTAGTAAAAAACATGGTAATTCCTGAAGGTCAGATAACAAACAGACATGGAATGTATGTTGTTGTCAAAATGTTCAATTTAAATAAAAAAAGGATATAGATATAAATATATTTTTTACCTTTCAGTTTTTCCTCGGGACACTAGGCGGCATTTCTCCAGTAAGTATTTCTCAACAACAGCCCTAAAACAGAGCAAAAAGCATTTAGAAAATTTTTGATCAAATCAGATCAATGTCATGTCATTTTTGTTCTTTTGTGTCAATTTTCAAAAAAAAAAAAAAAAAGGGGAACGAGATCAACAAATGTTGTATGGTGGTCATGAGCATGAATTAGAAGCATTACATAATATTTATAAGTTAACATTATTCTCATAAGATATAAAACATTAGCACCAAGTAGAGAAAATATTTGATGTGACTAATGAGAAGTTGTGGGAGTTCTGGTGTGTAATGTGGAATGGGCAGAAGTGCACAGATGACTCACCCTCTCACAACGCCACTCTCCAGATAATTCACTTGAATGAACTTCCCAAAGCGGCTTGAGTTGTTGTTGTATGCCGTTTTAGCATTTCCAAAGGCCTGGAAAAACCAGAAAGGAATGCATCACATTGCAGGCAAATTATATCAATGTCACAGAAAAATAATGATTTTCATGAATGTTGACAGGCGACTCTTGTATTGCGACAGACAGTGGCCTAATTAATCAGTTCAACTAGCCTTTAAAACCTGTCAAACAGAGAAACTGGATCTGAAACCACAGCCAACAGCCTGACATTAGAAAATAACTATTATTGGTAGTATTAGTTAGTCAAACCACAGTAATGTAGCATGTAGATTAAAAAAAAAAAAAAAAGAAAAAAAACATTCAGTGGTTAACCCAGATCTACTTTTAATATCAACAACAGGCATCACAAAAACTGAACAAACACATCTATCTTAGACGAATCTTAGTTTGACTTGTTTTTTGATGTAGTTAATGCTAATTTGCGTTTCATTTTCCTCCTATTCCAGTTAAAAGCAATAGTTCACCCAAAAATGAAAAATCTGTCATCATTTATTCAACCATGTCATTTAAAACTCATGACACTCAGCGACATAAAAAATCAAGTTGTTGAAGAATCTCTCAATCACTCTTTTTGATACAATGAAAATAAATAGTAGGGAGTATAAAGTTCCAAAATGCACATAAAAACATGATAGTACTCAAAATCTCTTATTTGCTACATTTAACACTTATAATAGCGGTGTGAACAAAAGCCTATAACATTTGAGTCATTATTTAGTGAACATATAACTCTCTTTTTGGCAGAACATAGAAGGATAAGAAAGATTTTTGAGAATTTATATCTAATATTTTGCTTTGTGCCGCAAAAAGTAAAGAAAATAAATACTGCCGATTTTAAAGTACATTTTCTGTAGATGGACTTTGGCATGTGTAACATGTAATGACAAGTTGTTCACAGCTCCCTATTGATTCTCAATATATGCAAACCATTACTATCATACAGGACTTTTCCCTGTTGTAAACATGTTTTTAAACAGTTTTTTTCTGCTCCACTTCCATGTTCAAAGGAAAATGAATACTGAGGAAACACTTGAATAGAAAGAAAACTGAATAGGTTTCATGTGTCAGTTGTTAAGTTTTTATCAGCTGGACTAACCAAGCCTGTCATGACGTGTTAGCATACACCGACTCGTTCTGGTATTCTGATGAAGCCAACGCCCAGGGCTTCCACAAATGACAAGAAAATTCACAGATAGCTGCTCAACAACGATGCTGAATTCAGGCCTAATGCTATGCTGTACATTTGAACAGCTGTTAGCTGTGCTTTCCCACAGAGCTCTTTCTGATGAAAAAGATAAAGTCACAAACACACTCTTCAGATGCCATAAAGCACTTGTACCCCTCACGACTATCAAGTAAAAATGAAAACTGAACTGCAGAAACTCTTCAAAGTTCAGTGAATGTGAGAGTAAAAATTAAGTGCAAGTGCAACAAGTTTCATTCTCAAAACAATGCATGACCCAGATGTTTGTGACCCATTTAAGTCACTCAAAAACATCTGCTTGGTATGTTTTCACCAGTACCCCTTAACATGAGTTTAAAAAAAATATACGAGCATATTAATGCCCATAATTTCCTTAATGTAAAATTAAAATGATCGACATCAGATTTTTTTCCAGATATATACATATTTCTTATCTTGTGGACAGTAAGAAGGACTATCTTTTTTAACAAAGAATAGAGTTGAATGATGAACTCCCTTACATGAGGAAAGCTGCCAAATTATCTTCTGAAGGGCTTTATGAGCCAAAACATAAAACACAATTATTGCAGTGGTGGAGTCTCTAGAGCTGATGCATAATAGATAAACAGCACCATAGGGTAAATAAGACTACCAGACAAACAATGAGCATATTGTTGTGAGGGGTCCATGTGAATGCAAAACACAAAGGTCTCTATGAAAGAGTGAAGCGGGAGACAGGGACAGGTGTTTTTAATTCAACAAAACCAAAGGAGGATGACAAAACTCTGTAATAAATAAGCGTTGCTTCATATTACTAAGCCTCAACAAAGTCTCTAAGCACTAGGCAAGTTTGTGGATTTTTTGGTTGGTTTACATTTGTGCGTTTTTTTCAGGATTATCTTTTTTTCATATCACCAACTGTGACTTTTTCCCAATTTAATGCACCCTTGCTGAATAAAGGCATTCATTTCTTTAAAAGAAAAATCTTACTGGCCACAGACTTTTTTACAGAAGTGTTGCCTTGTTCCTAAATGAATGTTAACAAATGAAATCTTATTGTTAAGTGTTACCAAGTACTTAATCTGGGAACAAGAAGACTTCAATAGTTTATTTCAGAAGCATGTTTTATTTATAATTTACTAAGGCACATGAGATCCAATAATCATCTAATCAATTTAAATGCACATCACATATTAATGGTCGCACACAATCTCAGGCGTATGATGATAAAGCTCTTCCAATCTCACTCTTTTAGCTTGTTCTTCTACCCATTACACACAACTACTTAAAACATAACCTTTTTTTGTCTTTATAAGAAATACAGCCTATTTAAAACCAGCAAGGCATAACGCAAGCTGCTTGTTCCTCTTTGCCTTTTACTTTCTTTGTAAGCAATACTGCAGAACTGAGAGGGGCTGGGACGAGCAGTTAAAAGAAAGCTTTTACAAAAAACAGAACTTGCTCGACCTGTTTTGGATCAGATTGAGAATCCCAGTAGGTAAATGCATGACTGACAGTTATGCTTAAAAGGGCGGGACTTCAGGCCACAGTGAGGAAACCCAATGAATTAGGAGTTACTTCCTCAAGAGAACTTCACTGGCACATTAGTAGCACGTCATACTAAATCCTGAAGAGGAACTTTAGGAAGTCTGTTCGGAGACATATACCATACTCGTGGTGAATATATTATATAAACAATGGAAAAACTCCTAAGAGTGTTGTGAACCAGTCATTCATTTCACTGCTTTGAGTATTAACAATGGCAGCACCTATAAATATCAGAGTGTGTTGAAAGTTGAAACTTTGACAGAGTTTCATGATCTATTGTGTCTATTTATAGGGCACAAGCAGTCAGAGGTCTCCCCTTTTCCCTGGGAGAAGCAAAGGAAGTTGTGTGAAAGTGCCCTGGCCATATGACGAAGCAGAATGGTTTCTAGATCCTAGTTTGGCTATGATTAATGGAGAAAGGGGAAACCAACCTCACACACAATACGTTGCATTATTTAAGGACAGTTTCACATTTATCATAGTTAATTTGCACTAAGGTCCTTAACATGAAGAGCTTGTTAAATACTATGATAGGGCAAGCCACTTCCTGCACAGAGGTCATCACTTCCGTGCCGAAAGGGACTCTTTATCAGCACATCAAAAAAACAGATGAGTCACACAACTCAAAAAATTAGACTACAATTAAAGACAAGTTACAGTGTGTTCAAAATCTAGAGCCAACATGCTTCTAAATGTATCTGAAATTTAAAATGTGGATTTGTTAAACGAAAATAGAATAAAATCTAAATACAACATGGAAAAAGGTTAAAACTGAAAAAATAAATAAATAAATGCAAGCTGAAATGATAAATTTACTTAAAACTAATGTTGACAAAAAATAAGTCTTGTGATTAATTGGTCTTGACATGAACTCTGGACTACAACCTTTTCTGGTCTTGGTCTTGACTTGAGCTCAACCTTCTGAGGTATTAGCCTGAATGCAAGTCGCATGAGCTCATCACACCTACAACACCTAAAACCATCATCATTTCCCACTACAGAAATGCTGTTACAACCAATGCATCCTTTGAGATGTCTTGAACGTGATGTGGTGGAAAAGCATCTAAATGCTGAAGAAATAATTTATTGCTGATTCCTGAACAAGGCTACAGATGGCTTTTATCTAACAAACACGATCGCTGAAAAACATCAGGGTCTCACCATAACTTGTTGCTTTGCATCCTTTCTTGGATTCCTATTACAACTACAGCACTATCAGACTTCAAAGCAGCACATGAAATCTGATAAACATCAAACCCACAGCAGAACTTACCTCAAGCACAGGTCCTGCCCCCAGGATAGTTCGCTCCACTCCACTAGTATAGCCCTTCTGGCTGAGGGCAGTCAGGCAGTGGATTAGGAAGTTGGTGCTTTGCGTCTTACCAGAACCACTCTCACCGGAGATGACAATGCACTGGTTGACCCGCTTGTTCAACATTGTGTGGAAGGCAGCATCGGCAATGGCAAAGACGTGAGGTTCTAGCTTGCCCAGCGTGTGGTTCTCATACATCTTGACATATCTGGGATTGTAGATGGGTAGAAACTTAAAGGGGTTGACCGCGATAAGAATGTTGCTCGCAAACGTGTAGATCTTCTGCTTGTGGAAGCGATGTCGCAGTGTTCCCAAGATGCTCTCCTCTGTCAGCTCGGGGAGGTTACACAAATCGTCGTATTCTTGAGGCTTCTGCGTGACAAAACCCCGACTGACAAGTCCCTTTGCTACTTTCTCTTGCCGGACAGATGTCAAAACATCATACTGGATGGATCCATCGTAGCTTCCCTCTTGAAGGGCGAAAAAGTATCCGTCACTTTGAGGGTGCTTGTCTTGGGCCTTTCTAGGCCAGAGGAGGACTCTTTGAACAGGCTGATCGCTGGCTTGAAGGACCCACTCCTCTCCGCCGTACTCCTGGACCTCCACGAGGATGTAAGTCTTCGATGTGTCCAAACCAAGTGTGGTGAGAGCGGAGTTGATGACAGTGGCTGCCGTTGCCTCTTTAGCGACCCTGAGGATGCAGCTTTGCCCAGGTTTGACGGACAACCTGGGGTAAATTTGCAAAGCGCATTCATCCTGGCAGCTTGTCGTCTTGCCGTTCGTGACATTCATTCTTTAAACACACAGACATGCATCAGCATACCACACTGCGCAGTACAGCATGATAAGGATCTGGAAACCAAAGAGAAGAAAGAATGTGAGCTGAAGTGGGAAACAGCAGTCAGACCACCAGTGTGTGCATGTACACACTTGTCTTACGTAGGAACTGCAACAGTTTATAAATCAGCATAAACTGTGTGCCACAAACTACTATTTTATTTTTTAAAGAAATATAATAAAAAAATATATAATTTTTCTTTTAATAAAAAAGCAAAAAATGTGAATAAAAGCAATTTTCAATGGCAATGCTCAGTACTGCTGTTCATATTTTTTTATTTATTAAATTTATTCTTCACTGGTTTTCTTCAGCTGGCAAGGCTGACTTTTTATTCTGTGTGATAGCATGTAAACCATGTAAACAATAATGCGGAAAAAAACACAATGTTCACAACATGGTAAGAATGTACAAAAACATATTTTTGTTTTTTAAATATTTTTAAAATCTAAAGAAAAATATCAATTACACCAATTGCCTCCTAACTTAGCACAATACGTATTTAAATTTATGAACAGAGTAATAAAAACGCGTTTTAAAAACCGTGACAAACTGAGTTTTAATAATCTCACTTAAAGCAAACAAGACTGACACAGAAAAAAAACCAAAAACATTTACCTGTTTCAAAACGCACTCGTTGTGTTCCAGAACGGAGTCATTTCCATGGGGAAAAAAAATCCTGCCGTGCTTTCCAGATAAAACTTCCAATGCTTCAACTACTATTACAAAACACCTGTATTTCCGCCAAACCGGATACGATAAACCGACACACACTGCACAGGTACAACAGTCACGATTCTATAAACAGCATAAATGACTAACTCCAAAAATGTTCTACGACAAATAAGGAAGAATACTAACTCGCCTCCGGATTGTTGACGACGTTGGCGGGTTGTTACTTCCTGACATCGCAGCGTGTTTTAATTGCCGTTGAAATGTGTGATGACACGCCGCCCTCGCCAGCATTCACTCTGCCACTACAATCTGTCACGCGCTCACGCAGGTATAAACACCTGCACGTTCAATCCGTGAACACCCACTTGAAAACAGATCCAGTACCCCTCTCAGAAGTCAATGTTATATTGGTGATTATGATCGTGGGAGAAAAAAAGTATTTATTTATTTTTAATTTTTACAAAGAGTTGGAAACAGGAAAAGTAAACATAAATGGTCATGTAACTCTACAAGGCATGTTTGGTTCTTCTAACCAGCAGGTGGCAGAACACAACACCAATTTCCCTTCAGCAAGGGTCTCTCAGTATTATTTCAGGAGCGAAAAGCTATAAAAGTTGTGTGTACACCAACTTTTATTAACAGTGTGAACAAACTATTATTAGCATTTACAATGCAGTTTTTAATATGAACTCTTTTGCTCTTTTCAGGGTCATTTGAGACCCCAAATGATGCTTGCTGAAATAAATAAATAAAAGAAACAGTCACCTTCATCTAAATAGCATCACTAGTAATGGTTCTACTAAATAAATAAATAAAATAATAATAAGAAGAAAAGTAAAATAAAACCACACAATTGGAATGGTATCTGGTTGTATGTTAGTGTGACAAAAGGTCAGAGTCAGGATGTTCAGATTCTGGCTTTAAAACTTGTCAGATACAATCATTATCAGAACACAAAAACACCCAAATTAACTGACAGTACTTTTACAATTCACTGGTGCTTAGACACACACACACACACACACACACACACACACACACACACACACATAACATCTATTTATATAAGTTTGACTGTCATAACTGAAAAAAAAAATTCAGTACCCAAAAATGCTCAAAATTGACATTAACCTTAACACAACGCAATGAAGGGCAAATTTCAAAATACGAGTAGATAAAAAAAAAAAATACAAAAACAACAAAAAAATCCTTTATATTAATATAGTACATTGTGTATCATTTAATTTTTTTATGTTAAAAATATTTGTTTTCCAGTAGATGGCAGCAATTTTCCATTACATCATGGCACAATGGCCACGTTATCTCCAAGAATATAAGTTAGAAATGTGGATCTTTTAAAGGAGAATTTCACATAAAAGTAGTTAATTCATTTATATAAATTAAAAATATATATATATATTAAAAACTCACAAAACTCAAAAAGAGGAAAAATCATTACCAAAGTGAGTAATATAACATTTGTTTAGAAAAATGTCATTATGACTATGTTACAAAATCCCATTTTACTCTCTGAGCTCTGGGGAGATCTCAAACATGAACAGCGCCAAAAGGATTAATGTTAAGATTATTAATGTACCACATTTAGAAATATATGACTGGAGAAAATACAAGATGTTTTACAAATGTACAAATTTAATAGTGTACTAATCTATCCACTCTCTCTCTCTCTCTCTCTCTCTCTGTACTAGATATAATGGCTGGATTAAATATTAATTAATTGTACAAATGATTATTAATACATTATTCTTGATAAATTATTTTCATATGAAATGGACTATTGTGTCATGTTTTGATTATGGACATGTAGTATTTTTATCAGCACTGTCATTCTGGCATACATCTGTCATTCTGACTAGACTATAATCCTTAACACTATCTGGATTTCTTTTTTTAGATTATTTATATATATTTTATATACATTCTATTATAGACACAATTTATTTTATAAATATGATAGTCGTGATAGTTTGCATTACAAGTTGTCATGAGGCCTAAGTAGGTGTTATTAGTGCATCACTGCTTACAACATCACAGCAAACCAGATGATCAAATCAAAAGAGATGCGTGAACGGGCAAATTTATCTTCATCTCACTCAGCTATGCTTTTCCTTCCTTTATAGATGTTTATCCTCTCAGTATGGTTTCTCTTTCTCACCTTGGTGACAACTTGTGATGAAGGGAGTGATCTGAATCTAGAGAAGAATCACTGTTTCCGTCTTTGCAGCAATTCTCTCAGTCAGCAGACATGTTCTCTGAATCACACATCATTCTAACCACAAACAAACAGCTGGTTTCCACAGTAACACGCTCTTGCACCCTAGCAACAGAAATAAATACCAAGAGGTATACATATATTGTATTGCCCTGACTAGAGCTCTTTCTGGTGGTATTAAATGTTGTTATTTTGAGATTGAGGATGTTTAAGTCATTAATTGTTTTTGTCTTTTTAAAGAAACATGCAAAGATGGATATACAGTATTTCTTTTTTATTACATGATCTATGAATTATTTCAAGACAGTTGTTGGTCATGTATTTGGTAATGGCAAACGATGTTGATCATCAATGTAAGTTACACCAAAATTACTTTTATCTTTGAAACCGGTGACAAATGTATTAAATAGCAATATGATTCTTTTAAATACTGTTTACTACATGTAAGCGAGAACGTACCACTTATTTCCAGCTTGCACTGAACTCCTAATAATAAAAGAAATAAATAATATGCTAACATATCTCTGAAAGTCACTTTTTAAAAGTGTCTTTCTTCTCCTGACCAGCATACACTTGAGATAGTTGTAGTGCTTGATGAAAATAACAGTAGTGACACAACCAAGAGAGTTGCCTAACTGGCTTTTTACCAGTTTATATATTTTATTTTATAGGAGGTGAAAGATGCTTTAAAAAGATGGTTTATGAACCCTCATAGACTACACAACCTTTTAGGTTTAATCTGTTTTGTTCCTGAGTTAGTCTTTCCACTCATAAGCTATTCATATAAGCAGCGACATACTGATATTTCCTGCATGACATTGCTTTTCAGCACCCAACCGTAATACAATCCAGACACTTTTATGCTGAGAAGAGGTGCAATAATATAAAAAAAGGCGTTTTTTAAATTTGGTCATATTTGTTTTTATTCTGTATTCTGGGGTGGAATGTGGTGAATTTTAGTTTATTTTGGTTAATTCAGTTAGATAAGTTTAGTCAATTTAACAGTTAAAGCCACTATAGTGAATACACTCTGGGTAATTTTCCTTGGCGGTGACTGAATTCGGTAACTATGAATGAGAAAGTAAATTCGTGCTCAGAAATTCTTGCTCAGAACAGTTGAGGGCTGAAGAAAGAGCAGAAGAGAGTGAGAGAGAACATATTACCTAATTTGGCATGTAATGGGCGGATTGCGGGGATGGGTGGAGGGTATCCCTCATAAACTTGGGTTAAAGTGTCCTCCTGACTGATTGAAAAGTCAGATCCAAGACCGCGCCTACTTGTTTCAGACTGAGCAGGTCGAGGGAAAGATAACGGGACAAGCCGGTAAGAAACAGCCGCAGGGGATTTTCATCTTTTTGAAAGCACACGCTTCTAGCACCCGTTATATTTACTTTTGAATATTGACACGCGTTCTTATAGATTCTTTTAAATGCGTCCTCGATTCTGAAAAAGATTCGAACAATTATTCGATCTAATAAGTTCAAACTTTACTTTGGCATAATGTGTATACGTAGCGATTCATCTGACAGATTAAATGTTAAATATTTATTTGCACCCGTCACGTGTTGCGCCTTTGTAAAAAATGATATATTGTGTCTGGAATAGCTTAATGACGGAGGCAGAAATCTAAGCATTTGGAACGTTTTATTTCAATATGCGTTATTTTTTTATTATTCATTTTAAGAAATTGTTATATTGTAGTATAGGCCCGGCACGTGGCGAGGCACACCCACTACAGCAGCCAGGATGATGAGCTCATATCGAGCCTAATGTCATTTTGAAGTTCTGTCATTTAGCTGTTTCACTCAGTAGATCAGTTCTTTGATACACATTGTTTACATATCTTGCTTCCATCATATATTAGCAAATGTTATTTTATGTTTTCCATTTAAGCTCAGTTTAGGCTTGTGTGTCTGTTTCCACTCTGGTCTTTTACATAAGACCAAACTTTAAAAAATGTGTTGGCAGTCATTAAGGGTACTTCGTTTTATTCTTAGTGCGCCAGGTAAAACGTTTACACAGAGGTAGTTTTGTTCCTCGCAGAAAAGTAACTGCATTATACTCCGAATTAACGGAGAAAATCGAGTTATGTCTCATGCCTCATTCGCATGACCTCCTCTCTGTCTCCAGCTTTCCGACATCATGCTATGTCCTGTTTTCTCATACATGCATGGGTCTATTTTCACATTTTGTTTCCTTGACATGGGCATAAGCAGAACATGAGTAATCTTATATTGCACTGAATTCAGTAACATTTAAACAGCATCCCATGTTAAATAGCTGTGAGTGGATGACAAAAGCAAGGAGTTTCCCGCCACTTAGTATTCTGTTGCTTTATTAAGAAGTCTAAAAAGAGAAAAGCTTTAAAAGGTGGGCGTTGGGGTAGAACAGTAAGTGAGAGAGGTTGGAAATTCAGTGTGGAAAACACCAGGCACATCCCTCTCTTTCTGTAGTTTGATGGGATGCAGCACATCTGGAATAGGTCAGCAAGCTGGAAAATCTGACACTAAGCAGAGAAAGCGTGTAAGAGAGGCAGAGCAGAGAAAAAAAGGTGGAGTGAGGGATAAATGACTCACAGCTATACTATTCCCGCCTGTGTTTAAAATATGGCTCGTCGTGAGGTGAAAGGACACACTTTTTCAAACCCCCTTGGCTTTCTGTCCATTTGTGGCTTTGAATTAATCTGCCTGGCGTCTTGCTTTTTGCCATTTATTTAATGCTTTTTGTCCCTATTTTCCAACCATGTTCTTTTCCATCTACTTAACCCGAAAATGTAAACACGCATGCCTCCATTGTTTACTTGAACCTCTCTGACAAGATGAAGGAGGTATTCCTGGCTGTTACAGAACTGTGTAGGAGGGCCGGGAGAGGGTCTCAATGCTCCAGTTGTTAGGCTATCTGACTCCTCCCACAGAGGTCAATGACAGATGGACTGTAGGGTTGAGTAAAGGTCTCGCATGTGCCGCATTTGTCTAAATAGCTTGAATACATTACAGAGATAATTTCACTGACTCCCAGTCTGGAATCCCGAAAGACTCTCAGAGACATTTTGTTGTAGAGTACCAATTTATTCAGTATGTGACCATTTTGACTATATGGCTTAGGAATTTTAACTACCCATGTGACCAAAATGAATTAACTTCTGCATATATTATTTTTCAGTAAACAACCTCACTCTGCCTTGATATTAAAGTGAAACATCTGTCATCCTTTACTCATTTTGTTGCAAACCCTGTATGATAGGTGCGCACATGACTTTTATAATCTGAAGAAATTTTAAAACACTAGGGCCGGGTTTCACAGACAGGGCTTAGCCTAAAACAGGATTAGGCCACAGTTCAATAAGGACTTTTTTTTTTAATATTCATGCCTTAGAAAAAGGCACTGCTGGGGTGCATCTTAAGATAAAACAAAGACACAGACATGTTTTAAGGTCAGTCAGTGCAGGTTTCTTTTAGTTGAAACTGCTCGGATTTACATTTTAGTCTAGAACTAGGCCTTGTCTGTGAAACCGGGGGTAGATGTTATATTATCTTGTAAATGATTGGACATGAACAATCAACAATTATACACTAGACTTTCAGTTTGTTCTGAGAGCAACAAACTGTGCCAGGTTGCTAGGAGATGCACAACAAATGAAAACAATGTGTTCTAAAGTTGGCTCAAAATATCAAACAGGTTTGGTGTTCGCCAATGGCACAGAATCATAATCTGAAGCTAAAACAAAGAGTCTGTGCACATTATGCAAAAAAAAAAAAAAAAAAAAATTATATATATATATATATGTATATATATATATATATATATATATATATACATATACACATATTTATATTGGGAATTTGAACCCATTTTACAATAGTTAAAATTGGCATAAATTATGAAACATTTTGTATCCTCTGCCCCGATGGAATCAAAGTCAAATCTTCCTAAAACATGATATTTACTTAATATCCTAATGATTTTGTGCAAAATATATGTATTTTGACCCATACTATGTATTTGTGGCTATTGCTACAAATACACCCCAGAAACTGGTTTTGTGGTCCACAATCACATAAAGTGCCCTTCATATATGATGTGATTTTCTGCCAGATCTAACAACTCTGTCAGCCCAAAATCTAAAAACTGGCTCTGACTTTGGTCAATTAGCATCAACATGTCCAGACTGCAAGTCAGGTTAAAAATCAGGGCAAAAATCAGGGCATAAGTGTATTCCAAGTTTAATTTTTTCCCCCTCCATTTAGTTTTGTTGACCATACAGTGTAACTCAATGAGGTCCAAAACATCATTGCATGGAAACACACACACACACAGATATTTGCCCCTCAAAAAAATTGTGTTCCAAAGAAGAAAGTAGCTCATACTGAGTAAGAAGTGACAGAGTTGTCATTGTAGGGTCGACTATTCCTTTAATCTGTGAAAATTTTTATTAATATTATGTAAGTGTAAGCAATTCTTTCTTACCACTGACTGTTAACCTTTTTTTTTATTTACTCCTAGACAACCAAGAAGCCCCAGAACAGAAGTGGACATCTATACCTGTTACTCACAGCTGACATTAACTGCTCTGTAAATCTTCTTTTGTGAGCCCATCATGCCGGTGGTGTTGCGTTCCTCGCCTCTCCTGTGGGCCCGTGTGGCTGCCATGGTTTTCGCCTGCATAGCGTTCAGCGTAGCTCTTTATGGAGCGAATCTAACCCACGGCACGGGTGACTGGTGCGTGTTCTGCTGGAGTTTTAGTTTTGTTGGAACTCTTCTGATAATCCTAGTGGAAATGTTTGGCCTGCAGACTCGCGCCCCTGTCTCATGGAAGAACTTTCCGATCACATTCGCCTGCTACGCCTCCCTCCTCTGCCTTTCCGCCTCGATCATATTCCCCCTGTACTTCCTGAAGGGCTACGCTGGTCGCAACGAAATCTTGAACTGCCGCATTGTGTCAACAGTATTTTCTTGCCTCGCCACCATTGCGTACTTAAGCGAGGTGAGTCTGAGCAAGGCTCGTCCCGGAGAAGTTGCCGGCTACATGGCCACGGCACCAGGGCTTCTAAAGGTGTGCGAGACCTTCGTCGGCTGCATCATATTCGTCTTCATCAGCGAACCCATATCGTATGACCAGAATTCAGCGACTAAGTGGTGCCTGGCCGTGTACTGCATCTGCTTCATCTTGTCTGCAGCCATTATCGTGATGTGTGTAGGAGAGTGCACAGGTTGGCTGCCCTTCTCCTTTGCCCGCTTCCTGTCCAGTTACGCCCTTCTGGCTGTGGGCTTGTATTTGTCTGCCACCATCATATGGCCCATTTATAAGTTCGACAATAAGCACGGAGGCCAGAGCCACAGACCCAATAACTGTGGCTCCAGCATCGGCCTATGTCATTGGGATAAGCTGCTGGCCATCTCAGTCCTCAGTGCTCTCAACTTCATTCTTTATCTGGCTGATCTCATCTACTCAGCCAGGCTGGTGTTTGTTAACGTTTAAGTGGGTTAGTGGGAACTGAAAAGACGGAATAGTACAAGAGAAAGGCAAAACAATAGAAGCCAGAAAGAGGGAAGTGGGTCGGAGAGTAAGGATGTAGAAATAATAGGTCATAAACTATAATCACTGTTAGCCATATTTTTGTCGTGCCTGTTTAGCAATCATGTGTACAAAAGTTTAGACTTTGAAAAGTTTACACAAACGTTTAAAATGTAACAAATGGACAATTGAGTTATGTAAAAAGAAACAAAAACAGTAAAAAGAATATTTATATATACACTACTGTTCAAAAAGTTTGGGGTAAGTAAGACTTTTCAATCTTAAGGTTGTAGGTTTTCAAAAGAAGTCTGGGTAAAAACAGAATAATTGTGAAATATTAAAATTTTAATATATTTTTAAAATGTCATTTATTTGCATGGTAGCAAAGCTAAAATTCATCAGCATCTATTACTCCTTCAGAATCCATTCTAATATGGCTATTTGGTGCTCAAGAAACATTAAAAATATTAATATTGCCTAATATTTTTGTGGAAACCTTGATGCCTTTTCAGAATTTATTTGAAGTAATAATTGTTTGTGACAATTTAAAAAATGTTTACTGTTTTCTTTTTATCACTGTAATGCATAAAAAACATATGAACTATTAAAAGAAGTATTAAAAAGGTGAAACTGGTCCCAAACTTTTGAACGGTAGTACATAGAAGTATATAATTGGCTTAATTTGCTTAACATATGCTTGACAAAAATGGTTTATTTTTCTGTTATTATTATGTACGTTTCACATATTATTTTGTATTATTTTTGCTCATTGTGTGTTATGCTGCTTTGCATGAAGGAATCTTGTACTAGCTACATATATATATATATATATTTGTAAGTATGAGTGAATGTCAAACTTCCAATCAACACAGTAACACCCTTCAGTTCATTCAGGAAATCAGCATCATGAAAACTGTTGCACTGTAGTGATGCAATACTTCATACATAACACTGCTGTTTGGGGCATATATGTCAAACCATTTATATGGTGGGCTGAATGGTTCAAAAATAAAATCTTAAAAGCTAACTTCTGTCACATAAGACACGTTGACGATGAAGGGGAAGATAAATGTATATTTGGACATATCATGAAGACATTGAATATATTGTAATGCATATATACACATTGCTGTACAAGTATATGCAAATGTTATAGATGTTTTTTCTTGCTCTATAAAAACCATTGGTGACTCTTCTACACCAGCAGTATCAGTCACACAAACACCTCATGATAAGAAAGAAAACAAAATGTTGTTTGCTGTGCTGTAAGTCTCTGGGATCTGCATGTGCCTGTCACAGACAGTCACACAGTCCTTGATTCTCGAGGGAGAATGTTTTCATTGTGTTATCAAAGAGCGAGAGCAGTTGTGGCACTGAGTTTCTCTCTCTGTAAGTCCCTCTGTGCTATAAGGAGAACAGCACACACCGCAGTGTTGTGTGAATGTGTAATCTAGCTCTGAATAAAGCCATGAAAAGAAACAAGCGTGATATCTGCACTCTTGCCTCCTTTACTATTGTATATGGTGATTCAGACTTGCCTACCATTTACGTATTCTTTGTGTAAAGTTATGCCTGTGTGAAAAGATACAGAACATCTGTTGACTCTCTGGCCCTGAACTACTAAATCACATATAACATTCACATACAGTATGCACTCGCACAGGGGAACATTTAATTTCTCAGAAGCTTAGACTTGGATTGTTGAATTATGTTGAATTTCTTAATCACCTTTGCCACATGTGTATTCACTAATTAAAGCCCCGTTTACATTAGTCAAGTCAAGTTACTTTTATTTATATAGAGCTTTTAACAATACAGATTGTAGCAAAGCACTGAACATTATCAAATAGAAGAACAGAGTGATGGTAATGTA